>JAPMOR010057144.1:867246-1111181 GCA_026543865.1 Argiope aurantia
TATATATATATATATTTTCTTTACATAAAATTAAGAATATTTGTTTTTTTAAATCTAGTATTTTTTGTAAGGAATTTTTTTACAATGGAATTTTATACGATTATTTGTTAAATGGATTTAAATTTAGTTTGGTACACAAGTATGCTTAATGCGTTATTGCTGGTATTCGATTCTAGAAAAAGATTTATGCACTTTACAGCTTTTCTTAAACCACAATGAATATCGTTTGAATAAAAATTTAAAAAAAAAAAAAGAAAGAAAGAAGAAAGAAAAAAAAAACCCTACAAAATAAATATAAAAAGTTATATAAAAAACACTTTCGCCAGTGTTTAAAAAAAAAATCCGATGCTTTCTTAAACTAAAATCTGAAGACCAAAGAAAATGCCTAAAACCCTGAGGCGCCAAAAACAGTAGAGGAAGGCTGTAAAGTGAATATTATAAGAGAGTGATAATGATATGTGAATATCATAAGAAACAAAAATCTCAAATATATATTATATAAAAATTAAGATACATTAAAACGCAATCACATTTTGCTTAAAGTTAGTTCTATCCACAATTCACACTTTTTATACAAAAACCTTTCTTAAAAAGGTTTTTATATTTAGCATTCACCACTAAAAATATCTGATCAAGGTCACCTAAATTGCTGTACAGTTTTCATCTATCCATCCAGCAGTAACTGAAACGTGTTTCTTTGGCGTCAGAATCGTTTTAATCGAAATCAGCGTTTAGAATCGTTTTATTAAAAATCCAAGGGAAAAAAAACCACGAAAATATTTTCCATAAAAGTAATGAATCGTTATCCACATCCCTCCCTGCATTATTCAATTCCATGATATTTCATTTATAACCGCATAAAGCAAAATAATTCTCTCAGACGAAAACTTGTTTGCGACAGCAATTAAAAATGATGAAATGGTTCTTTTTCTCCTCTTCAGATAGAATGCAAATCGAATCGCTTTTTCGTCCCCTGAGACCTTGGTTGCTTGAAAGCAGTGGTGCAATGGGCGGACTTGAAATCTTCAAGCGATTCTCTCCCCCCCCCCTTATTTTCCCTCAAGCTGGATGAACTGGAAACAATAAAATAAAATACCTTCTTCCTGGAAAATGCAAGGGCACTTTTTCATTCAGCGATGGGAAAGATTTATCTGGGAGCAGGTTTCGTAGAAATAAAATTGAATTTTTGCATTATTGAAATTTTTTTCGGTGTCTGCGCCAAAACATACTCTCAGGATAATGATGAGAGGGGGAGAAACAGGATGCAATTCTAAATAATAGGGACATCTCTTGTCTAAACAACCACCATAACCGTAACTAGGAATGTGAGAACATATGGCCCGATAAAATTATCTGCTTTATAAAGTAATTTAGGAACAAAAATAAGTAATAAAAAATTGACTTATTTATTGTGATAAACCTTTAAATGCTTTTTTAAATGAGATTTTGCGAACCAGCTTTCTTAGCACTAGAATACCGGACCAGTCAAATGATTGTCTGATCTCTGGTAAAATCTGTGCCTATGTCGATCTGATTATTTTAATGTTAATATAGATAACTTCTCACTTGTATGACCGAGTATTTTCTCATTAATAGTCTCCGTATGAATGTATTGTTTTATATTGCAAAAGGGATACTTTTTAGCCCACTGGATAGTAAGACACTGTGAAATGAGATGAATTTGTATTTTCCAAAATAGAAGAGTTATTTGATGATTTATCAAAGCACCAGTGACCTAGAAATTTCACTACAGACGCAGCTGAGGCAGAAAATTATATTTTCTATTCTCTGGTTGAAGTCTTAACCATTGCGTCGGTTTCTAGAGACCCGCATCTCGTATCTCGAGATCATGGAGGGTGGCTGAAGCTCTCCTCAAAATCGCACATTGGAAAGCTAAGTTGAGATCGAATTGACGACGCGTGGAAAGGAGGAGAAAGGGTGTTTGCGCCTTTGCCATTAGATCGTCAAAATCCGTCACTGCTTGAGTGGAATTATTTAAAATCTAAGAGAAATTCATAAGAAAAGGGTGCTAAACGCTGTCGGGAAGGCTTTTGGAAATTGTGTTTTGGTTTCCTCCTAGTGAAATGCAAACGCTGACTGGTTACTTCAGACACTTTTCCAGCAAGCCAACCTACCCTCGTACAATGTAGTTGAACCATACTTCACCACCAAGTGTTCCGAGCAACTTTGACCAACAGAAGACTACCTTTTAAAATGAATTCCGGGGGAGAAAATCTTACCTTGCAGTCAAAGAGACATATTTTTTAAGAAAAATGTGTCTCTAGAACTCGAAATGGGTCGCTACGAAGATTTTCATTTCTTGTAAAAATAATATCAAAAGAAACTCTCTGAAAAAAATATGTAAAAAGTGAGGAGGGTTTTTGCTCCATAGCTACCAACGATTAAAAGTTAAATTGAGAAGAATAATGTCCATAACTCCAGCGTCCTAACCCATCTCACACAAGTTTTGCATGTTTCCGCCATTAAAAATGAATTGACGGCGGAACCTCTTTCTTATCTTCAGGACAGCTGATGATACTTCCAGATGTTTTAAGCGAATGTAAACATTTGGTGAAGTATGTGATTCCGGAAAAAGAAAATGCTTCATTTTGAAAGAGTATTTCGGGAAATCTAGAAATACGTATTCAGCAACTTGTTATTTGCCCGTATTTTTTTCCTTTACAACTTTCTCTGAAGGGGGGGGGGGGGAATTCTCTTCTCGAGAAGGAGCGAAACAGGCGACTGTTGGCTGAAGAGAGGTATTTTCGAATCCAAGGTCATTTGTTTTTCTATTTGAAAAAAAATGTATGTAGAGAAAATCGATATCAATCCGATCGACAAGCACGTAAAATTTTTACCTGTACTTCTGTGTTCATCTGGCATTAAACATTCCTTCTTAAAAGTCGATTTGTTGCCCATCGTGGCCTGCCTTTTGTGAGATAATCCATTTGGTAGTTCGATCGAGGATTGTCTCAAAGCTTTACCTCTCAGTACATATTTATTTTATTTGTGAATCAAAACAGCTCATTTTTAATAACATATTTCGAAATATGTCTCAGTCAAATCTATGTAAAAAAAATATCCTCAATGACACTTAATCGTGCAGCTAAATATTATTGTAATGTCTAATAGGTTCCCAGTTGAAGAATCTGAAAATTCAAACACAGAAACACTTCAAGCTTAACATTTAAAACCCTTATAAAATGATAAAAACATTGCATTTGGCAAATATTTCTCCATTTCTAATAAAAATGGAATTGACTGTTTAATGTTTTAACGAAATCATAATTATTCTGGCAGGAACGAAATCACTTCCTAATTTATGACAAAAAAATTTTAGCTTCTCCGGAGATATAATGTGTGTTAGCAGAAATTGACCACTAAAAAAAACTCCAAATATGCTCATCTCTCTAAACGATAAAATCCCACTTTACTATTCTTCCAAAAGAAAATGTTTTACAATTATTCATTTCATCTATTTAACCATTGCTATGACCATGACCCCTTATTAACGACAATAAAATTAATTAAAATTTTTTTAAATAAACTTGGGGGGAGAATATGTAAATAAGAAATTCCTTTTTTTTTCTTTCTTTTTCTTTTTTTACATAATTCTAAAGATAAAACATTGTTCTGAAATAGCTTATGAAAGTAATACGTCATATTCTTTGACAAAACAAAAGCTTAAAATAATATTTCAATTAATCATGCAATTGCCATATTTTGCATGATTAATAATGATAATTATCAATAAAATTATTATCATTATTTTAAAATATTTCACAGAATTTTTGGATAAATTATTTCTTTGTGGTATTTATTTTATTATATTTGAATTTTTGCATATTTGTAATTATTTTGTTGCATTTCTGCATGTGGTACAATGAAGCAGTGAAAATGACCAATCAAGTTTTAAAGTTATTGACATTTATTTACTAGATTGCTCCATTCTTTGCTGAACCATATGACAGCCAGAGCCTAGCTGTCATTAGAAGTTTACAGAGAAGGGGGGGGGGCGGGGGTGTAATAATTTCAATTCGGCTATGCTCTCGAATTAATTTCCTCGTTCGAAGTCCGTCTTCACTATAACTTTAATTTCGGAGTTACGCAGTCATTTAATTTTCTCACAGAATCAAAATGCTGAGATTTGCAAATTCCTTCAAGGATCCTTTTAATCCTTTCTGCTTCCTTTCATCATCGCTTAGACAAAGAAATCTGAACAAAACTGGACATTATTCATGAAACTATAAAGAATACAAAGCATTCCATTTTACTAGACACTACTCCCCGCATCCTCATCCCTAGAATCTTTGTGACTCATTCTGCTCAATTTATATGTTTGTGGTACTGAAAATATCCAAAAGTAGCAAACGGCTGCACAGGTAACCGGCTGCGAAATGGAGAGCTCTAGGTACAAAATATTTGAAATGTCAAAATGTTTTCGAAAACGTCCGAGTGAGAGACTTCTGTTTAGTTAAATCCGTTACGAGTCTTCCTCTAATGCCATGCGGAAATTTGGAAAGTATGTGGCAGTTCACTTATCGCTCTTATCATCTGAGCCCGTTCCGAATTTATGAAACTCTTTCCAAACCTGGATTTTGTAGTTTGAAAGGATACATTAATTTAACTAATAAGAAAAAAATTAATTTAGGAAAACGTTTTTACTTTAATAAATAATCGATTCTTCATAAACAATCTTTGTGTACTGTGTGTAGATTATTGTAATATCTTGGCCAAGACCAACCAAATAAGAGAATAACGTAACAAAATAATTCTGTTGTTTACATCCCTACATATTTACAACGAACAACTCGTTCTCATCAAAGTTAATATTATTTCAAAAATCAAATAACAATTTAATCACGAAATAATTCTTCGACTCAATCGGAGAATAAGTCCCCAAAAATCCGCTAACAGGCTGTTAGCTCTAAACGGCTACTCCTTGCTACTCCAGAAATCCACCTATCTCTATCGGGTGGATCCTAACACAGAAGCAAAGTTTCTCAAAAAATCAGGAACAACTTTTCCGCAAGTTGAAGTTTCTCCGAATGCTGATTCGATGCCTTTCTCTCCTCTTACTCACTGCAAAAAAAAAACGCATTTTATTTTCATCAGATATCCGCCTCTGTTTTCTCATTGGTGAACTTGAGCTCCCTTTCACCTAATAGTTGCTCAGTTACGCTACCTCAGTGGTCTCAACTCGATCGAGGGAGTGTCTGTTAAGGATTCATCTTTGTGGCCGACCGCCTCTTGAGCAGTTATGTAATCAATTGGCAGCTAACACTGAAGTTGTCAAACACAGCTGAAGTGTACCTGTGCTTGACACTTAATGACAGCGGTCGCTGATAATTGTTTGGTTTTTGATGACTTGAGGAGTCTCTTCTTAAAGGAAAAAAAGTTTAGCATCTGGATATTTTGATGTTCCTGTTCCTTGAAGACATGATGGATTTATTTGAAACGACATTCTGCATCTGTTTTCCTAGACCTGGATTAGTAATAATTAACCAGACACAATGATTCTCCTAGTGAAAAGGATCCACATAACTACGTGTGGGAAAAGACTGGAGACGTTACATCTGGTTAGAATGTCCAGTACCATGAGGGGAAAATGGAAACTTATACTATGTTTCAAATATCAAGACTGATTGGGATAATAGGTCGCTGTTGGTCAGATGCTTGAGATAAAGTTTTCAGCCCACATTAGGGAGAAGTCGTTCTATTCTTCACGGCAGATTCAGTATATCAGAGATTCTGAAACTCAACAAATTCTTTTTCCCTATCGGGTGCGGAATCTGAATCTGTGTACTGTCGAGATCTTAACAGCAGGTCACCGACGCGGTGTCTATAATTTTGAACGCTTTTATTAAAATGCATAATTCATGAGCGGCTGCTTTCGACCTATGCTGAACCGAAGTTCAGGGGATCGAATCGATGAAGCGCGGTTTGTGTTGATTTCGTTGTCTGGCCGTAACCAGGGAAGTGACGGAAGCGTAAAACTGCAAAAATGAAGAGTCCGTACGTCTTCTCATCTTTTCGCCAATCGCAGCCACTCTGAAAGCGGTTTAGCTAATGACGACACAATAGCTGCTTGTTAGAAATGTCGAGGAAAGAAGGGACAAGGAGCGAGAAAATTGAAACGGCAGAAAAAAAAATTATTTTAATCCAAGGGATTTCAAGCTTCCCCTTTTGATTTCTGGCATGATTCTAATTTTAGTGAAAAAGTTTTAAAAAATGAAGCATTTATTAATGATTATTAGTCTGAAATATAACAATCTTTTTGAGTTGGGTTATTTTTGTTTTCTCTTAAGCAAATGGTGCGAGTGGAAAATATATTAATTAAAAAAGAAAGCAAGAAAATGGATTCCAAGATTTTCTGTTCTCTCCGTTTTCGAAATCTCTACGAATCCTGAAACATTACGATCCGATTACTCAGAAACCAGACAAATCAAACTTGGGAGGAATTTTTGCATGAGATTCTGAGTATGCGTCAAATTTTTACCGAAATCCATTTAAAAAAAGCGATGTGTCTGTTGCTCGTATGAATATGAACTCACTAATCCCCAAACTGCACGTAAATGGATGAAATGATTTTACTTTTAAAATTCTATATCTATATAAAGTTTTGAAGCAAATCCACCCGATAATTAACTGCCAGCTAACCTGTTTATTTGTGCTCATATGAATCTCTTCACTCTGTTAATACTGAAAAACCTCAAAGCCCGTTCACACAAAAAGCGGCGAACGCTTGAAGCGCCCAAATGAAATCCCTCACCTCATGAAATTTGATTGATCAAAGAATGTGATTCGTTCGTTATTTCAAAAAAAAAAAAAAAAAAAATCATTCCGACTTGGCATGCAGTTGGCGGTGCATCTGAATGACAAGTCGACGCCGATAAGAGACCAGATTTATGATCACTTACAAAGTACGGATCATTGCTCTCATGTGCCAACCCCTCTCGTAAGCCCCGCTCCGACGGTCCGCGTACGTCTTGAGACAGACACGGCTTACATTGCCCCCCTTCCTCTGTTGGGGTTTTCCGGGACTCTTTGATGTCCGTTTATTTTACCTCCAACTTTCGATCGACGTCCACAGGCGGAGGTTGTCCTACAATGGGTCAAGCCGTGTTCCTACGACCTGGGGCCTTACAGAACGAGGCACGCTTTCCCCCCTTGATCCTCTCTTGATCCTCTCTTGCGATCATACCACACATTTCTGGACCCCAGGAAACCGTCTGTAAGGCCACAGGTCGTAGGAACACGACTTCAGATGGCAGATTTACAACCGTAGAGGAATGGGCCGTCGGAACGGAGTCATAGAAGTATCTCATTATTCGGATGCACCCAACACAGATCATACCACCATTCTGTGCCCTCCGGGAAACGAGAACCAGCTATTAGTGTGGTCATCCAAGTGCTCATTCTGTTTTCCCAGATAGGTATCGGAAAACACTTTAACGTATTACATTTGGATGACAAATAGGATGATGGACTAGGAGATTTTTCAATAATTTTCAAGGATAATTCGAACATATATTTGCTGGAAAACGCAATCGAAACCATTTCCATGTAAAGAATGTGCCTAATAACCACCTTCTAAGCTGAGTGCTCTTTTGTATATCAGAACTCTGTATCCTAAAAGCTGTATACACAGTTTGATTTCTTTCAAAGAAAGATTTTTTTTTTAGAAAACTATTAATTTCTTTAATTTAACAGAAATATCGTTACATAATGAGTTATCATATTTTTTTATTGATTTGCTGTGCGTTAAATAAAATTTGATAAAGCATGCACAAGTCCTCTTTGCGTAACTCTTTTGATATATGAGGAATCTCTGCTAGTCTATTTATATCGATTTAGAAATGAATCTAATCTAACATAAACTGGAAATATTCTGGCCGAAACCTGCAGCAGTCTATCTGAAGGAAGTCGCACCTTTCGCTTAGAAAATGTATTTGTTTATTGAATTTTCAGTGAGTCACACACAAAGAATGAAAGAAAACGATTCATTACTGATAAAATTGTAATTGGCGATTTTGAGCTTTTATCATAATCCGTGCAGTGGCGTTCTTATCTGTTGCTGAGCAACAGAAAGAAAAAAAAAGGGGGGGGGAGGCATTTTCTTTATCTCGGGTACAATGAGTGATTTTTTTATAAGTGCAGCCTTATTTATGGAACAAAGTCTAAAAAGAATGGCTACTTTGATATCAAATGCAAAATAAAATCATTAGCAGATATTGAAATCAATAATAGCATTTATTAGACGAATGTTACTTCCTGGTTAACATTCTGCGTAACACACGTTATTTAATTTTTTTTTTCTTTTCGAAATTTTGGTTCCTGTTGTGTAAACTCTATATTATTTCATTCTAATTTATTTATCTTTGTATTATTCTGCTTCAAAACTTTCATAATATCATTTATTTTTTATTTATATTTCCTTGTCATTTCTGAAATCATATCTCATGCATTTTTTAAATTTTTGATAAAAAAAAAAGTATGTTCCTAAAAATCTTAATAAAATGTTCCAATTGAGCTGAAACAGACATCGAAAATATTTTGAGAGAGAAAATATAAATTAAAAAGCAGTTCTTAAAAATTCTTTGTTGAAAACAATTGCAATTATTCTGATAATATATCCTTATATGGTACATTTTTAGCTTAGTAACATTATGAAAGTGAAAAATCCTCATATTAATGATGTAGGGAAGAAGGAAAAATGGAAGCACTGTTTTAGTAAAAAGAATCCAGGTCTCTTTGTTGAAAAAAAGAAAACGACACTTTTGAATTAGTTCGTATTACACAAATGTTCTATTCCATTATATGGGTTCCGAGCCTACCTATCATATAAGCATCAAGAACAATTCATTACTAAACTAGGCATCAGTTTTTTATAACACCCCATGCTTTGTTTCAAATTATGTCATAAAACAAACAGAATATTTTTTTTTTTAAAGAAAAAGCACATTTAAAAAGAGCACAAAGGTTTGTATTACAATTTACACATTTAAAACATGCCTCTGAGAAGCAAATACCTTTTTTTTTTCATTCATTCGCCTTCTCTAGAAATTTTTTAAAGAAAGTTCCAAAGAAAAGAATACTTATTTTTAATTTATTCACATTTCCACCCACCACCAGTTGCGTACTCGCTCCTTTCACTGTTAAGTATACTTGTCATTTAATTTTAGGAAATTAGAATAGTTTGTTGGCGTTTTTTTTTTTTTGAGCCAAACAGTTAAATTCTTAAAGATTAATAATAAATATTTCAACTAAATTTTGTATTGCATTTTGCATCTAAGGGATGATTACTCGCGATATCAAATTTTAAAAACCCATTATAATTTAATTAATAACTACTTGTGCCTTTGTTTTGTTGAGAAATAAATAAGAAAACCAAAAACGACAATTTTCAAGTGCTCAGTACACTTCAATAAAGGTACAGTAGGCGTAAGATTATTATTAGGAAGATGTCGAGTTTGAAGAAAAACCTACTGTATGGACTGTATTTGTTGTATCGCAAAGTAAAATTGAATTTAAAATAATATATACCACTCAAAATATAGAGAAAAAGAGTAAAAATTATTCAAATATAAGAAACCTGACTTTTTTTTTGTACTAAGAATTTTGATGAGTTGAAATAAAAAGAGGCAAACAATATTCACTTTTAGACGCTTGACAATCCTCGTAACATTATGACCAAATAGGCAACCATTGTGTTAGTCTACTAATGTGTAATACAGAAGAGCACCTTAAACGAGTCATTATTTTTCCATGATGATTTCATATACACTAAATGCATCTGGACCGTTACCTGATCATTTTGAAGAATCAGTTTCGCAATCGGAGTTTTCAAGAAAGTAATTCAAAATGATGGTGGTTAAGCCATTTCAATATTCAGAAATCTTTTCAGCTGCGTGCTTTTCTGGCTAATGCATTTTGAAATAACATTGTTGATTGCAGATTTCCATACGAGTGATCGCCATGTCTAAGTCGAATCGATCATTTCCTTTGAAATGACATGAAGAATGAAATCCACGAAAGAGAAATTATGAATAAAGCACATTCGTGTTATGATGGCGTGTAACTATGTTGCTCCGATCGGCATCTCGTCCAACAGGACTGCAGAGCTGCACGCCCCTGCGCATATTTTTAAAAATCAAATTTTCTTTTTTATCGAATATTATTTCTTTTCTACTTAGAAATTACATTGCTGTTTGCTTACTTTGACATTTATGAGAGTCCGAGGATCGACGAAAATAATAAGGAAGAGTCTGAAAATGCAAACATACGACACGAAATAATTTACCAAGCAAGAAAAACGCAGGCCTGCCGATGCGTCAAACGGCCCATGGCAACCCACTGCGCACAAAACAGATTGGTTGATTTGAAAGAAAAAACAACCTTTTTTCTCCCTTCGAATTTAGAGGTGTTGAACTGCAATTGGTGTAATTGCAACTTAAAGCGTTTTTTTCTTTTTTTCTTTACAAGCTACATATTTGTTTTGCTCTTTTTTTGTTGAATATTTAACTTATAAAAATAGAATGACATTTTAAATTTTACTTTCTCAAAAACTTATAATATTTTCTTGGAATTAATTTGCATGTGGCATTCATTTACTTTAAACTGCTAATGACTCGGCCAAATCTAATCATAAAGGAACAACATTTCTTTTTTTACTCAATATGGTTAATATGATATAGAAACTGCAGAAAAAATTTAATTTCGTAATTTTTTTCACTACTGCCTTTATTGACCTGAAAAAAAAAGAAAAAAAAATGTAATTCTTTGTTTCGTTTAAAGTACTGTACCAACTGAAAGTACATGCCTATTTCTGTTTCGAAGTTATCTATTAGAGTAGTCATCCCATATAGACACTCTAAATTTTACTTTTTCCTCTAAAATTATTTATTTTAGATGATTAAATTTATATATTTATTACTTCACTTATTTGCGGAAAACTCAGTTGCATACTAGATAGATTTTTTTATGATTTTTTTTTACAGAATATTTTCGATAGAGAATAAAAACATGGTAGAATATTTTTTTTAAAAAAAGAAAACGCGCAAATTACGATTCAGCATTGAAAACTGATATTTATTTGTGGGATATTTTTAATTTTGAGTCACGAATGTGAAATTCGGCAAATAGATGAAAGGCAGTGCATTCGAGGACTCCTTTTTTGTCCCTTTCCGTGCGTCTGAGCCGGCCACAAGGGCCCTCCACACAGAGGCATTTCTACGAAGACTGTTTATTTCTGAGAGATAAGGGCCCCGGCGCCGGATCCGAACTGAGGACCTTTTGTCGGGAGGTGTCTCACTCACAGAAAGGGCCAATTAGGAATTTCACTTCGCTCATTTATTTGTTTTTCTGATGCAGGGATTTGTTTTGCGTTCGTTCCTGAATGCCGTTTCGAAATTTCGTGATGTTATCTGCTACGCCCACGTGCATTCTTTCACTCCAGGATTTTTGGCTTGTTTTTGGGTTTTTGTTCCAAGAGGTGGAATGGAAGAAATTCTTCAAAAGTGGACGACAAGAGTTTCCGAGAAAAAAAATATATATACGGTAAATAAGTCTAGTTAAAAGGTTGATGAAACGATTTTTCTGATAAAAATAATTAGATTTTCTAAATGTTCTAGAATTCTGAGGGGGGATAGGCGGAACAAAGAGACAGAATGCTAGGAGTCTGAATTGAAAACCTCTATTCACTTTATCAACTATTCTTAAAACACATGCTTTCTTTTGTCTGACGTTTATTTCCTGATAGTTCATGTATACCGATGCTTTGAATGAATTGATTTGTCAGACACTATTCTCCTTCCACCCCCACCCCCTCCTGCTTTATTTATCCTGCTTTGGTGAGTAAACTGAAGGCAAATCTGTTGTATATGCGTGTGTGTGTTTAAGATCTACCCTTGTTCATTTTTTTCTATCCAGAATTGTAAAGATCTTTTATTAATTACTAGCCGACTTTGATGACCAGCTCGTCAGAATTAATGCTCGTTAAATTTTTCGAATTAAAAACTTTATGCAACTTGGTTCCTTAATTCCCAACAAAATATTTCTCATTTCAGTTCAGTTTTATAGTCATATAATTCATGCTTTTACAGAAGACTTAGGTTATTCTATTTATTGTATTTATGCAGAGTTGAAGCAAAATTTCCGTGTCGTTTGAAATATGTTATAAAATAGACCTCGAATCCGCAAACCTTTGCTGAAATGACGATTGCTTCAGAACGTTTTCAACTTTTTTATATTTTTGTATTTTTTAAATATAAATAATTTCATTTAGATTTTTATCAATGTTTTTGAATTTATAAAAGGAAAAAAAATAATTCAATATTTTTAAATAATAAATATCTTATTAATTAATTATTTATTAAATTATTTTATTAATTAATTATTTATTAAATAATAATTATTTTAATAATAATTATTTAATATAAAAATAATGTCATTAATCTAATTTTGATGATAAAAATTTATAGATTCCTTATTTATAGACAGTTTCTGAGTCAGGCATTTTTTTTTTCTAAAATTATGCATAATTGGCGATAATGATTAAAATGAATTAGATAAAGTTGTATATTGCTTCAAAATGAACTCTCTTCCTGGACATAGACAATATATCTTGGTATCTAAGAAATAGTTTTGTTTCAATAAGCCAAGAAAATATCTATAAATATCGATAAGCTTTTTTGGAACATTTTTATTTCGTCACAAAAGTGGTGCTAGAGTTCATTGTTAAAGCTGCTTGTTTTTTGAAAAAAGAAAAATAATAATAATGTAGAAAAAAAAAGAAAGAAAAAAGAAATACTATATACGAATCATTATCGATAGAAACATTTTCTTAAATTGATCTTCATTCTTTTATTTAAAAAAAATGAAAATAAAGTTCGATTAAGTACTGCTTTTATGTATTTCAAAGAACAGATGCAAAACGACGCACGAATGAAAAAACGTATCATCAGAGCCTTCATAAACAATTTTGATCATTAAAAAGTTAAAGTTAGGAATGCAAATTCATTTGCAATTATTAATTTTGAAATTCATTTAAAATGGTTCTGAAATATTACTGTATAGTGTAAAAATAATAATTAAATTTCAGAATTGAATGTTTATTATGAAAGGGAGTAAAAATTGTATTTTTAAAGTCTAGTTTTAAAGTCTATCGAACGCTAATTATACATTTCTTATTTTATACGATTTATGTAGTTGCAAACTAGTGTTTAATTTTTAAAAAATCTTCTTATTTTATTTACCATGCTGACTGTAGTTATTAAACGCAGCATAATGAATCGAATTAAGTCCATAAGATGGTTATTGACTAGTATTCCGACGAAAAGAGAAACTTTTTTATGTTGCTTCTCACGTTTTTAAAGGAAAGATCGTCATCATTTTAATTCGAGCCCGATAGTCTGATACTTATGCATCCATTGCGAAAAAATCCGAAAGCATAAAATCGACATTACATATTCCTCTAAAGTGTTTTCTGATTTTTAATTCTAATCTTTAAATTTTAGAAAAGTTTTGTGTCGTGTAAAAGTACTTCATGATTAGGATGGCTACGAATGAATCGACGCATGAGCAGTGCTTTAATAAAGTGGAGCTAAAACCCACTTCCATATATTATGAGTATAAAATATTTTATATAAATAATCTGGTGAATCTTAAAATGTGATGCTTCTGCATATAATATGACAAGTAAATGAAGCCCAAATAAGTATCAAAAGAAAGATGCTGCATGAATATGCTGTTATAAAGATTCGATAAAAATCCAATCGTACTATTTTTTTAAATTTTTATTTCCGGTTTCTGAAAAGATTGTTTAGTTCGCATTAACACTCTGACAAAACCCCGTTCAACTGTTAAAAGATTTTATTTTTAATTTTCAGAAATTTGAGTTTTATGAAGTTAAATTATATTCAATTTGGTGTACGGTGTATAATAAAGGAAGTGGAGAGTTTCATGAAATATGTCTCATCTGGTATTTAGTAAAATGACTCTCATTACAATAAAAGAAAAAATTTAGATATGAAGACGGCATAAAATAATAAGATTAAATATAAAAAGACAAATTTTTACAAATAAAGAAGATTTGATATTGGGATAAAATAATCTTTTTATGAATATTAAATATTAATATCTGCGAAAAATAATTTTCTAAGGAAAAAAAAAAAGTTGCTTGTGTAACCTTTAAAAAGCCTTTAAGCGAGTCATTTCCTTATTTTTGAAATTCATCCGTAATTCGTCGTAATTATAGGCAAGTTTAAAATTATACTTAATCATAATATGAAGAAGAGAATCGATTTTTTATAGCAAATATATTTTTGGAAACATTTTTGATAAAGAATTCTTGCGTTCTTGTGTAGACCATAATTCAGTTTTTTTTTTTTCCCTTCATACCATGCAATGCATTCTCTATCGTTTTATATGAAAAATTTCCTTTTTCTTCTGTATTATTCCGAACGAACGTAATTGTTAGCTTGATGCTTAGAAACTGAAATGATTAGAATTTCATTTCACGCTTTGCTTTATTTCAAAATTACAACAACTCGCTTTAGATGGCGATAGTGTCGCTGTAGATGCTAGGGCTTCTAACAAAAACGACAAAAAACCACCTTTTTTCTACTTCCTCGTTTATTACGATGGCCCAGCATGTTTTGCGCCTCGCCGTGTAACAAATCAGAATGAGCATTTCTGTTGCTCTGTTTCCAGTGATTGATTCCAAAATTTGATGAAGGTCTACATATTAGGTGACCATGCACCAAATTTCACTCATAAAATGTCGTAGTTTCACGTTACCGTGTTCACGTCCAAGTCAATAACAAACGGTTAACCCTTTAGGTGCAAAATTTAATATAGATCTACAATTCGGATCATAAAATGACTCGCTAAATTTCACACATCTAGCTATTTGCATTTTTGAATGAGCGTGTTTACACGGAGAAGGACGGACGAACCAATTGATTTCCTGTTGACTGATTTCGTCCAAAGTTTAAGAGAAATATTTAATGCTAACACTTTTAATGCCAAACAAATAGCAGTTGCTGCGAAATAGCACGCCGAACGGATAAAAGCATGAACGTGGCTCTTTAATAGCATGAATGCATATAGGCCTTACTCTTTTTCATCCATTCATTGATTTTTAATTAATTGATTAATCGATTCATTTCGAATTCATTATTTCCTGTGTCGAATCAAATAAAACACACCCAGTCATCGTCGTAGTTCCTTTATTTTAATTAAAAATATAACTTTATTACCATACTCATTAAAATTTCAGCCAATTCTATTTGATGTATCTTATTTTACAGTTTTTCTCAAAAAATGTTCGTTTGATGCAATGGGCAATTTTATTTCGGAGAGGTCAAATGAAAGAGAACTATTAAGTACAGTTCATCATCGTTCCGTTTATCTAAACCTTATAAATAAATGTGATTGGAAATGTTTTTACAATCGGAAAACGCTGTGTGAAATGAATAACACATGTCCGATTTGTACCAACCGTATTCTGTTTACTACTACTACTCTACAGGAGTAAGAACTTTCTCTACGCGGCGTTCCCCATTCACGAAATACTTCGAACAGTAGTCAGGTGAAAATGAACCCAGAATTCGAACAACCAAACAAGCAGAACAAGGAGTGGGGGGGGGGGGGAGAGAAAATATCTCCGGCCTTCTGATTGGTTGAAAGGCTGCAGATGGCGTCTTCATCAGCGTTGAGTGGGCAATTCGTCCGACGACTCGCTAGGGAAAAAGCGAACGCAAAGAAACTTTTTCCTCGGAGGAGGGTTGTTAATGCATGTAATCGTAACCGAAATAATCAGCTGTGCTGAGAAGGGCTGCGAGAACGCTCTCCGGTCAAGTGCATGCGTCAGATTTTGTGGTCAACTACTAGCCCATCTTGAAAATGTCGAGTGGTCAGTTATTTTGAACTCCGGATGTCTCGATTTTTTGCAGAAAACCCAGATTAGGCCTAGCGGTGCGTGGGCCATGCCGGCTTTCCAAAAAAGGGTGTTCACGACACGAACGATTCTTTGATCAAGGCTTCCTTCGCCTACTCCCGTGTTTGTGATTCTTATGTTCCTTTTTTTCTTTTTTGTTCTGTCACTTTTGATTTCAGTGGCCTAAAGAGACTCCCATTCAGTAAGTGGGATTGACTCCCGACCACCTGTACACGTAGACGGAAGTCGAATTCTTTGCTCGCGGTCTCTAGGCGCAGTGATTGCCGCTTGACAAGAACTCATTCTCTCCGTTGGATCGGAAAGTTAACTGTTTGAAAACCGAATTCTTTTTTCGAAGCCGATTCCTTATTGGCTTCTTCATGGAGCTAATAATGGAGAATCATCATACGAATGGGACTAATGGAGAGCAAGATCCCAGTCTCATACAGTATGAATCGAGTTTATACAAATTTAAAGGTAAGCATTTGTTTACGTTTCGGATTTCCTTTGTTTACTTCATTTCGCATTTGCGAATTCGTTGATGTACTTGCAAAATTATCTCAATCTTTATTGACTATTGTGATAATCGGAAAATTCATATTAAGTATATTGAAACGAGATGATTGATGAATTTATTTTTGTTTACTTTTTTACGGTGGGTTGTGGTTTGCTGTCTGAATGTTCACTTCATTTTAACTAGCAAATTTGTATTCTAAACTGAGTCGTTATTGTTGAATCAAAATTTTTTATTTATTAATTTTTATAAATGCCGATTTTGCCCGAATCATTTTTTAAAACGAAATTGGATTGAATTATTAAATTTTGATGAATAGATTAAAAAAAAAATTATGGAAAAACTTAGTGCATAGAATTTGCCTATATTTTTAAACATTCGATTTCGTTCCTGATCTATAGAATAACGTTTTACTTTTAAACATGTTTTATTGAACTTGCTTAATTAGGCGTTTTTGCCTCTTTCAGCTCTATATTTCTATCCTTAATAGACCATATGTTAAAAAAAATGCATTCAGCATCTTGATTTGTTTGCTTTGTTTTATAATTTAATAATGTATTAATGTATAAGTCAATGATATATTAATTTCATAATAAAAATTTTAAATACTTCTGCGATTTACTGTAGGTGTTGGTAAACAATACTAATATTGCATTCAAGTCATAAATTCTTCGAACAATGCGGTTTGCAGTGAAAGGAAGAATGAAAATTTCTGAAACAGCATAACATTTAGAAAATTATTTCTTTCTCCTAGTTTATATTTCGGAATGCTACAAAATTCTTTTGTCTTTTAGGGATTCGGATAGATTGAGTTTAAAACAGTATAAAAGAGAGTATGTATTCATCGACGTAAAAATAGATGCAAGTTTTAATTTTAACAATATGATAAATTTTAAAACTACATTTATGAATTTAAGAAGTTAATAGAAAATATAATTCTTTGTGTATTTGATAATATTTAACCTCTTAAAGCGAAATTCTGCATAAATAATTTCTCCAGTAATGAATTTATATGTATTCTTTTAACGAAAAATGCATTTCCCTAAAACAAAAATAACAAAGTTACAGTGAGGAAATATGATTCATATTCTTAAAAAAAAATCAAAGTTAACTTTGATTTGCATGGTATACAAGCTCCCCTTTAAAATACTCTCTCTCTCTCTTTTTTTTCCATTCTAAGATTTTCCATGAATTTCCTTTCGGAATACAGGAAGTGGGTTTAATATACTCAAATGCACGTTCTTTCTTTTTTCCTTTGTCATTCTTCTAGTGGGTAGGATTGGATTGTTGTGATTACATTTTGTTCTTCTTAAAATGGATAAGACTTGAGAGTTAATTTTAAAAATCCTTAATTGAATTATAAGTTCAAAAAGACACGAATACAGTATTAAGTATATAATAGCTACCATCTTATCTAAGAACTACCCATTTGACAGTTGCCCAATTGATAAAATAGTGCGGTTGATTATGACAAACAATGAGTAATTGTAACAAAGTGAATTTATCTTGCTGATGAACAACTTCAATTTGGAACGGCCTTCGTTTAAAGATGTGTATTATCCAAAAGTGAAGCAATGCAGCATTTCATCGACGGCCTAGGTTTACTTATCTGTCAGCATTGGGAACATAAAATTTAGTCAGATGATGCTTTTAATGGAAGTGAGGATAAAAAAGAAGTAAAAAAAATGTGAATATGTCCAACTAAAATGCAGTTTTCTAAATAAAATTACTCTCGTATAAAAGTAAAATTACTAAAATTAGGAATGATATATTAGAAGAAAGAAGGGGGGGGGGGGAGAGGAAAGGAGATTTTCTTTTAATGATCAACAAACTCGCAATAGATTTTAATTACAATAATTTAATTGCAATAGATTTTATTTTTACAGAACACTTTCTGTATTACTTTCCCTTTATTTAGTTAAGAGAATGTGGAGAAATTTCGCTCTGATAAAAGAGCTTTCTAATATTAAAATCAGTAATGATTTTTCACTGATCAGTTTTCATTATTACTTAAGTGCGATGAAAGAAAAGTTATTTTTTTTGTCTAACTAGTTTACTTTTCCAAAATAATAAATTTTTATTTATGCAGTATTATCCTCTACGGCGGATAAATCTGCGCTCTGAGCGACTGCGCATGTTTTGAGCTGAAGTTTTGTTAATTAGGAGTAAAAGTACTGTATTGTATGAACTCTATAAACATAAATGTATGTATTAGTCCAATTTGATTTAAAAGTCGGATATTCTACTAAAATAAAGAACAAATTGTTAAAATAATTATTAAACAAATTTAAGTGAATAAAATTAAAATTAATATAGTTTTCTTACCCCAACAATACTGCATGAGTTCTATCAGAACAAACCTTAGTAATGAAACTCATTACCAGTATTCAATATTTAGATTTGGGTAACATTGAAATCTCAAAATTCTGTGATGTTATTTATAGTTTTCCAAAGTTCTAAGGTTCAGAATTGTTTCGTCCTTATCTGCCCCACTATTTTCGCAATTTTTTGCATCGTTATTATTAGGTTTCTTTTAAATTCTAGATTCGTTTTTCGATTGATTTATACTTTTCAAAAACTGCTTGTAAATTTTTAAATTAGCTTTTCACTTTCTCTATCTTTATACGGTTTACATTTATCGAATCACATTGTTTATCTACATCTACACTGTTTAATCGTCTATCTGGGCGTTTTTTTAACGATATGGATTCCTTTTCAAATATATTTCACCTAATTTTGAGATGCCTATAAAATTTACAAAATACCCGTTTGATAAAGCAGTGTACGGAATAATATCGCGCACCAATTTCCATACTGCGCGGAATTATCCTACTCAAGAACTTATTTATTTAACGAGTCTTATTTTAGTTAAAAAAATTCATAAATTGGCTAAAAAATTATCTATTCTAAGGTAAATAGTAAAGAGTTTTCATTACTATGAAAAAGAATTTTTGCTTAAAAATTGGTGACCCGAAATTATAAGGACAATAACGTTTTTCACTATCCGATAACGCTCTTGTAAATAAATAAATAATAATAATAATAAAAATGGAAGTTAGAAACGTGAAGAAGCTTATTCTAACTCTTTTCCACTAAGTAAATAGAGAGGGTTCAAGACCATTTCCCCCTCTTTACTATCGAAAACAGCTGTGCGCTTAGTTACCCCCTTCCTTAACATTTTTGGCTATTAAGTTTCATTTTATTTTCATATAATTGATTACTTTATTTTACAATAATAATGTATTTATACTAAGGGTTTGCAGTAGTCTCTGAATTTGTGCTCAAGAAATCTGATTCCAGTTTTTAAAAAATGCAGTTGACGTTTCTGCGGTTATCGAGCAATTTAAATTTCTATTTAAGCTTGAAAAATATCAATGGGATGGGCAGATGTAAATCACGGTGCTATTAGATTTCATGAATTATATTGTTTCTTAACGGGCAACCGTACTGTGTGACTAAGCAGAGAAACCATTTGAGTGGCGTTTCAGATGCCCGTCATCTCGAGGTTTCATTAATAATGATAATAATTTCAAAAAAAAAAAAAGGATTACTTGACATTAATAAGTTACAGTTCATTTCATTGCAAAACTTCTACAATGTCGTGATCATTTTGCTCACAATACATATATTCTCTTTAGTATTGTCAAACTGACAGCCACACTGATAACTAATCATGTTTTTCCAATTTGAACGAAATTTTGATTATTGTTTCGATAATTCGATTCTGTGCTATTTGGTTTTCCTTCATAAACCAGAAAGGAAATTCAAAATAATTTTGATGCGAAAAAAATAACATTGTTAAACTTATTCAGCGTCTCTAGCCCTAAACACATTAACATTTCCTCCTCTTGATAAATTAAGAATCAAGCGAATGATTGGAATTATGTATCGTATCGAATGTTTCATTCATTAATATAGCAGAAAGATTCTAATCATTTTTTTCAAAAATTGAATTTAAATCATGTCAAATGAGAAGTGTGTTATTAGCATCTAATACACTGCGTAATGAAGACGTGGTTACGTGTTGTTAGTTAAATGTGTTGCGCCCATTTCATTTTGTAATGTATTGCGGATCTTCTGTATGATTTTCTCTTTTTACTGTTTAAATGCAATTAATAATAAGTGCCAGTATTATTAATTGCTGGATTCTGATAATTTATTAATCAAATCTCGGTGTAAGTAAATACTATCTCTTTGGTGGAATTTCAGTGTCACTTTTTCATAAATCTCATTCGGAATTTCTTTTCGCTCAATCTAAAACCCATTGAATGAATAAATCTGTCCTCGTGAAAATTTTTTCCCTTGTTCGGGATGCACGGTATGTCCGCCTGAGCAGCCATTTTCGTGGCATCGCGAAGAATTCGCACAGCGTTTTGACGTCTCCCATGACTCATTAAACAGTGAAGAGGAAACGAGGAAAAAGAAATATCTCCCTCCAAAGATGGACGGACAGATTAGCGAACAGCCTCAAAAGGAAGTTTCGTTCTCGTTGCCAGACACCCAGGAATTCAATTCGAACCTTTGTTCCTCATAATGCAGATTTGGCTTATGCTCTTCAGTCTCGTTTTGCGTTATTAAGCACCTAATTAAATAAACTGTACCCGTTAAATGATCTTTATTGTGAATTGAGTTTTTTTTATTTCCGTTTATTAAATACTAATACATATCCTGTATTGCTTTTGGTATAAATGTTTTCCACATTTTTTTTTATTTCCAAATTATTTTAGAGATTGTCACGAAACCTTAACGTTATTCCATATTCAATCGCTGTCGATAACTACGCAGGGTAAATGCCATGTGATTGGTAAAAATATTGCATTTTAATTCTAGACAGAATGTCTGTTACGTACATATATTAATGCGTTTTGTTAAAGACTTATTAAACAGTGAACAGAAACATTTAGTTTCAGCAGAGAATTTTTAATGCGAAATATACTTTTGGATAAATATAATACTAATATTTTTCATTGAAATACTTTTGTACAAAATATTATAATGCACAAAATCATTTTACTGTCAGAAACTTTTAAAATTAAAATGTGATTATGAATTGAAACAGACGATGTTTTAAAAATGCCAATAGTTAATTTTTTTCATAAATTATTTGATATGCGTTTCTAATTTTATACAAGAATGCTAAATGATAAGATTTTAATGAATGCTTTCTGACATTTAATTAAATTGCTCATTTTTCCTCAAAGAAAAAAAAAAGACTTGTAATTAAATCAAACAGATTATTGTTCTTGATATATATATTGTCAACCTTCTTGTTTTAAATTTTCTTTTAGTGTTTTTCTAGAATTCTGCTTATGTATTCTGGCAACATTTCGCATTTCTAAAACAACAATATAAATGGTGTTACAAATTTTATGTAAAATAATTTTTAATAGTATGAAAATGAAATATGTCATTGAAAAAATGATTTTTTAATCTTGTTATGATATGGAAATAATTTTTGTAAGATGATATTTTCGGAAGATATCGCATGAAAACGTTAAAATGTTACTTAATTTTTCCATCTGTATTTATTGAAATATTTATTAAATTTTGAAAAATGAATGATAATTTAAGAAAAAAATGTGCTTGAAAATAAAATTGTTATAATTAAAAAATTAAATTTTAATACTGTATAAAAGTATTTTTTATTAGCTATTTTCGCTTGCTATTGTGGAAAAACGGCAATTTTTGGACTAATTTTTAATTTATTGAAAATTTTAATAACTTCTTCATTCTGGAAAGATAATAGTATTCATTCTTTTGCTTTATAAATGAGTGCGCAAAATCTGGTTGAATTCGGCTCCGTGCCTACGTGCCTATAATATACATTGCCACATTCTTTATTTTATGTTAAGAATATCTCTAACACAAAATTATTTTAAATATCGTAGTTTTTTTTTTTTTTTTTTTTTTTGAAATGCAGATAAAAACCTCCGAAAGCTAATTTCTTTTCCCCCACATACAAGCTACGAATAATCTTTAAAAATGATGAAAATTTTAAATAAACATTTCGAGTGACTGCTTGAGGCAAATAACTAAAATGACTGAAAATATCTATATTTCCATTCTTGGCGAATGGGAATATTAAAATAATTGCATCGGCACAAAGAAGCACAGTTTTTAATTAATTAAAAATTTATTATTTAATTTATTGCTGCAAAGCCTTCGGTAATTAATAATAGCTCTCTATAATTCCTTTAGATTTGTCTAATGTACAAACTATTTATTACTATTTCTATTGTGTAATAATGAAATCTAATTCATCTTCAAGTGTATGCATTTTTTCTGTATATCAATTTGAAATGTATACATTCTAAATATTCGCCTTCTTATTTTTTAAAAAGTAAGTGGCCAGACAACTCAAATTTGCCGGGACGATTTCAATTTTGATTCTTTGTGCCTGCTTGAAAAAGTACCTCAGATTGTCTTTTTTTTTTATTGAATTGAACAACTCGTATTAAAAAAAAAGCATTCATTTTGGAAGAATACTTCATTCCAAATTTTTCTGCACTAAGTTTATAATTATTTCAGACCATATTCTCTGCACGTCGGGTGATATATATAATATTATTCTCTTCGCCTTTTTATTTTTAGAAAAGCAAGAGCAATGAAAATCAAGTTTTCATTGTTTTGTAATAGAATTCATAAGATTTTATTTGTGTAATCCTATTACTATGTCTTATCACTTTTGTACTTAACTGAAATCTTTTAATTTCGTTTTTCTTTCCGATGATGGAGTTCCTATTTATAAGAATTCAGTTGCTGAAATCCACTATCATTTTTCATTTTCATACCTTACGAGTAGATATTTCATTTCGATGATTGGATGAAGGCGCATTCATTTGCTCATCACTACTTTTAGAGTTATAGGTTTGGTTCAAGGAACATTGAACGCTTTTTGTGATCTTGAAGTCATATTCATGTTGTTTACATCAATCCAATGCCACATTGTCTGCATTGCACCAGAAAAAGAATATTCATTCAATTATCCATTATGTTTACTTGACATTGCAATCATTTATGATTTGCAGAAAATTACACCGAGTCGTTTATTGATAACGTCAGAGACGGCGTGAGTGGAAATATATTACTTGTCATGAATAGATTACGCAAAATTATAATCTGAAGCAGGGAAAATGAATGCAATTCGATTTTGAAAGGACTGTGAAAAACAGAGGGTCTCACGATTCAAGTAGAAGCGCTTAAAAAAATCTCCGATACTAAATGGAGTGAAAATGAATTTCTATATTTACATGTGGCAAGTTGTTTTTTTCACCACAACAATTTACTGTATGAATCTCGTTAATTCCATTTAAGTTTTCTACTTCCTTTTAGGGAGAATTTATTGCGAGAATATGGATGAAAACTCATTTTCCAAACTACTGGCTCAGTCGATATAATACAGGGTTATTCAAAATGAATGATCCGATTTCGGAATTCCACATTTTCGAAAATAAATGATACAGAATGATAAATAACCAATACCTGAATACGAAGGTAAAGTATGGAAGTTTTATATTGTGAAATCTTTCCATCTTTGCGTTCTTACAAGAGATCTGCCATCTCACTGTTCTACATAGATTCGTCGTTTCTTTAACGTGGACGACCTTACAGTTGGATCGGTCTCAGTAGACTAGATGACTTAATATTACACAGCTGGTCCCCTGGGTCGCTAGATATGACTCCATACGATTTCATCAGATTGTAAAAGATATTCATTTGTGGGTAATAACTTCACATAAATATTGCGGCATTAAACAGCGGATTGCCTCTTTACAGCATATTGGGCTGGTATTTACTCGACATTTCAGCATAACTTAAGGAAGTTATATTGTTCCATATTTTTTATTTCTATTTTTGTATCACTTATCATTCTGCGTTGCTTATTTTTGAAAATAAGGAATTCTGACATTGTGAATGATGCATTTTGAACAACCCCTTATACCCCCTCTGCATTTTCGCACGAACTGCCAGCGTTGGTTTTTATTGTAGATAGGTTGTTGTTGTAACGCAGATCTTGAAGCAAGAGAGTAATGCAACTTCAACGCAGAAATTGTTAGAAATCTATTCTTTTCTCATTTATTCTTATTTGCATTGGAAAGACTTTACTGGAAACATTTTTGAGTTCTGTATTTGATATTGCTCACAGCCAATTTAATTTAATTGCATTGAGTGCAGTTGCTTTTATATCTCACAGCACCGTTCAGTTACATCATCCAAATGATAAACTTTGTAAACCATGGAATAAATTAACTAGATAGAAATAATTATAAAATCATTTAATAAGACCACTTCGTTCATAAGGATTAAAATAGGTATGAGTTATTACTTTCTATCTATATATTTATTAAGTTTTGAATCAAATCACTTTCTCCATAAATTTAGTATTAATACTATACAGAAAAGAACTTCTATATAATAGTAAACGGTTGGAAATTAAATAGTTTTTTTAATGTTATTAACGAAAATTCGTCTATTTTTAACATAACGGGCAAATCATTTAGGTAAAGTGACTTTTCTATATGGTCATATGATTGTGTGACAGACGTTCAAGTGTTTGATTCACTTCGCTTGTTCAGATGAACGAAAAGACCAGAGTTTAAACCTTATTGTTTATATCATTTATGCAAAATAGCAGATGTATTTTGAACTGTGTAAATAATTTTCGATCTGTTGCGATTTTAAGATCCAGCATAAAGTATCGATTTCTCTCGACATTTTTTTTTAGATATTGAACTATATATTTTATTGAATTCAATTCATCTTTTTATATTGACCGATTTTATGTAACGTATCAATACTAAAACTAAGGCATTGCAATTAGAAATGTTTGTACTTCTTTACTTCAACCCGGGTATTTTAAATATAGGTAAGAGAGAGAGATGAGTTGGGAAAGATGAGAGTGATAGTAAAAAACACAGACGTCTGATCATTCTCAATATCGACAATATTCTGTGATCCACATTTAGGATAATTCCTCTAATAAGCTGTTGTGCTGGACTTCCCTGTTCACCTCCGGAGCATCTAAATAATTAAAATTTGCTTAAAAATGTTATACGTAGTTTCTGAAATAAATGCGTGTCGTCTCAGCGTTATATTTTTTCTTAAAACTCTTTATTATGTTACATCAGGATTTTCTCTAATTCTCCGTCGTTTTAGGAAAAGTGTTATACTATGCTTTGCCACAATTCTCCAAATCCTGTTACATTCGCTGTCTTTATATTTTATATATTAAGATTATATTCACGAAATATAGGTGTATTGCGGAATGTAAATCTAAGTTAGTATCAATTTAAAATCATTTGTAAATAATACATTCTCACACAAAATTTTTGCAATTCCAACAACGTGCAAACGTATTTGTTTTCGCAGTGAGTGTTGTGGCGTGATGTAATGAGACCAGGTCAGTGACGTCATGTTATGACTCACTGCCCGCTCAATTGCACACACGTTTCTTTTTTTACCTTTTTCGGAAAGTGAAAATCAATGCAACCTTTTTGGTTTCTTGTAATTTTTCAATGGCTGGTATCTGGTGCTTTTATGTTTCTGTATAGAAATAAAAGAACAACTGGAATTTTTCCTAAAGAATAGGTCAATTATGGAATCAGGAAGTTTTATTATTATTATTGCCTTATAAGCGGATTAAAAACACATTCATTTTCATTTGCGATTGGACTAATTTTGCCATTGATCGGTAAAAACTTTCGTTTCAAATAGTACAATTTAAAAGTATTTTGTCAGAAAAAATGCTATTAATTTTATAATGCAGTTATGTTAATTTTTTTAATTAACCAATGAAGATCAATGTTATTAAATTGTAATTAAATTATTGTTAGGAAAGCTAAAACAACGAAGTAAAAAGTCAGTGAGATCATATTAAATATATTACCTTGATTTTCGTTATAATTGTTTATACGCTAGTTGTTATTAAATTCTTTATAATCTATAATACAGGCATTTCTCTAAATTAGTGTTTTTTAATAATAAAGCTTATTGCTGCGTAAAAACAATATTTTATTTGTACGTGAAATTAATGATTAAATTTTATTAGCACGAGACGGATATGATGATTAGTTGTCTCTTAGAAATATGGATGAAGCTGCTGATTTTGTTGTAATGTATTTGGAAAATCGAACACTTTCTAAAGATTCCGGATTTTATGTGATCGTTCGCATTCCCGAGATTTTGCATAAGATGTGCGTATTTCTTCTGGTATCGTCTAGACAGGAGTAAACAATAGAGGCTGTACGAATACTCTCAAAGGAACCGCCCAGCTAATGTCTCATCTCTGCGGAAAATTTCAGTTAATCATTTTTTCATTGCCTTTAAACATATCATTAGAATCAATTTAAACCTGGCCGTTCATACTTGTCCTTGCGCGCTGTTACTAAATAAGGTTATTATTATTATTAATCATTCCTCTAGAATGAATAAATTATTTTAAAATTATTATCAGTTATTGCGAAATAAATTTCTAACAGTTAGTAAACTGGTATATACGCTGAAATTATTATAGAATTTTATGATCGGTGTGAAGATTTCTTAAAGACTCATATCATTTTGTATTAGTATATTAACGGTCCCGTTTTAAAACAGCGCTAGGCCTATTTGGGATCGGACCTCCTAATTTTGAACCGCGGTCAGATGACGAGGACGACAAATGAGGTGACACCCCTTCTTCAAACTTCCACACCACATCAACAGGAGGACGTTTGGCCCCGACGGATTTAACGTGCACCATACTCGTCTATATGACAGTTCTTCGGTGGAATCGGGTCTCGAATCTAAAACTCTCCGGTTCCGAAGCCGGGACTTCACCACCGGGCCACCGCAGCTATTTACATGGGGAGAGGAGCAGTAACTCGAATGTTGTTTGCTTTTATTTAGTTTAATATCTGTTGCGAAAGGTGGATAAATTATTATGTAGACTTAAGCTAATAAAGATTAGGAATTTGGTAACTAAATCCTGATAGTGCCAAATTTAATGTGCTCATGTAAAATATATGATTATTATGTAGTGCATCAGTGATGGCTTAGCTCTCGGAATTGTTACAACTACTTCAGCTATTTCAAAAAGTTTTATTTCTACTTTTCCGTGAACTTGCTTGAAGTAGTTAGGCCAAAAAATTAAACCTGATAACCAAAATGACAGCTTTTGATCTTTGGGTAATGACAATTCGATTATATTTAGAAATTCAGAAACAACGGCGGAAAAGTCAGAAAATTTACGACGAGAGAGAGAATGTTGATTTGCCCAATTTATACTGAAAGTCAGAACTGCAGTGAAAGCAAGACAAGGACAGATGCGCTCGTCTTATGGGATGCCATCGCTATAAAATATTAGTGTTATTACATGATTTTTTGAAAAGAAATCTCGGGTATGCTGGAAAAATAATAACATAGCCCGGCCGCCATATATATTTACTAAACCACTGATGACGACGGAATAAAATCATATTCTGCCTCCTCCCTACGCTATTCGCAAGATTGATGCTTGTCTAATTTATATTTTACTCCTCTTTTGCGATTCGTTGCTTCTTTTGAGCATTCATTGTTTTCGTTTGAAACATTTTAGCTAATATTCTTCTGAAAGAAATATTTCTTGCTGAAAACATATTATTTACTTTTAATTATTACATTTAATTTAATTATACAATTAATTTACATTTAATTAATGAAGAATACTTAATTAATGAACTATAAAAAATGACCCTCATTTTGCATAAATTACTTTATAATAATAAGAAATAACTCTAAGGAAGCGTATAATTCATTATTATTTTAGTGAACTAAAATGGTAAACGCTGCAACTCTTCGGAATCAGCATTTTTGATGCAGCATGAATAAATATCAAGTTGTAATTATGAGAAATATTGAAATGCTTAAAATTAATATCTATCAGTGCAAAGACTTGCTCTCTTCTTGATACAACACGAAATGTACATAAAAGATTTTCTTATAAATATCCCGTATCTGTGGGGTTATCTCTAAATATCACAACAAAATCGGTAATCGGTTGCACTTAAAATTCCCGTAATTCTAATTTTCCCTTCTTTTGCTTCCCCCTTTTGGGCAAGAGGGTTCGAGATAATTATTGTTTTATTAGTGACCGTTACACTTAAAGGGTAGGGGCCGCGGTGGCCTGGTGGTAAGGCCTCAGCTGAGGAACCAGAGTGCTTCAGGTTAGAGGCCCGATTCCACCAAAGAACTGTCGTGTAAGTGGGTCTGGTGCACGTTAAATCCGTCGGGTCCAAACGCCCTCCCGCTGGTGTGATATGAAAGTTTGAAGAGAGGGTGCCAGCTCAGGTGTCGTGTCGACCTTATCATCAGACCGCTGTTCGGAATTACGAGGGCCGTCTCAAAATAGTCCTAATGTTGCTTTATAAAAGGGACGTTAATACAACTAAATTCAAATGGTATTTCTCAATATAAAAGAGTACACCTATTGATTTTGGTGAGAAAAAGGTGGGCTTTTTCATTTAAACTCGAATTGACTTGTTTATACGTAGATAGTGCTAGTGAAGAATTCTTTTGAAAATCCTTAGGCACTTTTTAGAAATAACTTGGCCGAATGCGCCGATAGAACTTGGTGTTTTCTGGTGGTTACCCTCCTCAGCACTGACCGCGCCCGAAGAATTCTGGAAATGAGTGATCTGGTGGCTGCTCGGCAACGAGACAGGAGCGCCCTTTCATTAATCAGGTGATTAACATCGGGGCCCTTGGGGCCTCGGGGAGTTCGCTCGTCGAGCCGCATTCCGCCGAGTCCTGTGTTTTATGTCGTTTTACTTTTTTGCCGTCCAAGGTCGATGTTACCCCGCACCAGAAGCGACGGTTTATTTGGGATTGAATGAACAGTTAATCGTTATTTACTCAGTTAATCGTATTGGTTTGGATTCAACGTGAGAGCAGGAAAATCCGATGTCAGTTGCAATTCGTATTTTCACGAAGAATTTGTTTTCGAATTGCCTAGAATAATCAGACTCCCATCCCAATTTTGATTCCTGAATGCTAGATACAGGGCCCTTCGGATACACGGAATTCTGTCAACTTTCGTGGATATCCGAGGCCTCTGCAGGCGATAAGAAACAAGTTTTTGTGTTCATGGTAGCTCCGGTAATGTCCAAGCTGACCCAAGGTGTCTTATTACGTAAGCTGCACCTAATCGTACTTGTGCTTTCATTGGTCTTCCTTCATTGCACACACCGAACTGTTAAAAAAAAAATCCTTATATGAGATTTGGGACTATTTTTATGCTGATGTCTGTAACACTGGATACAATAATACAATTGTCTTCAAAATGACCTAAATCCAAGACAAAAACTTAAATGCAAAAATGTTATAAAAGTTTATACGTAATAATATATTCTAAATTTTCCTTTTATTTTCTATTAAAAAAGGTTAAAATAAAAAAAATGCAGTGTTCATCAAAAATTAATAGTTCAATTTATTAAAAATAGTGCACAAAACATTACCGAAAATTTCAATCAAAAATTTTAATTAGTGTTGGAAATATTATGTTAATGGTTGATAATTTATTTCAGAAAAATTATTAAAGAAAAACGTGTTTAAAGTTTTTATTTACTATAAAAAAAATTTTCTCTTTAGAAAGTAGTCTAAAATACTTTCCACTTATAAAATTAAACATCATATATTGAATATTTTTTCTTTAACTGAGTTCGCATTTTATTTCTATAGATTTTTTAGATGGTAAAGAATTCCTTTTCGAATTGCAAATACGTTTATAAATAAGACGCTTTAGACTTTTTTCGTGTTTAATTGCTAATACTGACTAGCAGTTTACTTAGTACAAGTATACTAGCACCACATTAATTAAATTAAAAAATAGCTCAATGGAATGCTGTTTTCGGAACTATATTTCAGAGCAAAAGCCTTTAAATCTTTCATCCGGCATCTGGTCCGCTGTGATGGGTTCCTGATAAAATGTTGCGGCTTTCCAAGTTCGGAAAGTCCAAAATCCCAACGTGCAAGTTTCACGTTCCAGACTGTAGAAATATCGTGTAGTGGATCCGAAATCCATTGTGCAAAATCTCCACCTGTTGGTGTGATGTAGCAATATGGAAAAGTGGGCGTCTGTTCAGGTACCAAACTACGCGGTCCATTCCAATAGCCTAATTGTTGCTCTAGAATGGGGCACTAATGCGATGAAACAGTTGGCATTTTGCGCCATTCCGTGTAGGGGCGGAGTTCTATAGTAATTTTTGATTACAGAGTTTCATGTATATTGGCGTTATAATATTTTGAATAAATCCAATTGATTTTTTAACAAATGTCTTTTTTTGCCTGCTGGTATTTGCACCAGCTTTCGCTACTGCTGGACATTGCCCATGCCCATGCATAAAATGTTTTTTTCTTTTGTGCAATCAGGAAGAGAAACATGCATTAAATTATACCGTATATTTAGTTAGTTGTCTGTTTATTGTACATTTGGGTGCTCTGTACAGAAAGAATTAATCTATTCCTTATGTCAGTAAAAGAGAGGTATTCTTTCTGATATCCGGTTATTATGATAAATTGAGCAACTGCGCCTACTCGTACTGTAGACGGAGGTAATCGAGAATTCACTGCAATTTCAAAATGGATTATTCAGTGAAGTGTGGGTGCCTGAATGTGGTAATCACTCATCTTCCAAAATTGGAAATGCTCCAACATTTTCCATGCAAAGACTGGCTCATCTTTTATAAAACTCTCCTGTACAGGCACTTATATACGCGTTTGTGAGGAAATTATCTCCTCTAAAGTCTTAGATAACCGTAAACAGGATCTGAACCCCCCCTCCCTTCCGCGCCCCACATGGGAAATTAAGTAACATGTCTCCAGGGGGGAAGAAGACGAAAGATGCCGAGTGGCATAAAAAATATTTGACCGCCTTATACTTTTCTCAGTGGACCGCACGAATTTGGTCCTAATCACTGTTACTTTTGTTTTTGGACGCTTGTACTCTTCCCAGGAATGAACAGCAAGAATGTTTTTTAAATACCTAAATGTTACATCCATCGAAAGAAAAAACTTTTTTTAATATTTTAAACTTTTCCAATTGCGCTGCAAATAAAATGTTAATAATTTAAAGCTCTTCTATCATTCATTTCACCCCGATTTTGGTAAAATTTAAGTCGACCAGCGCATGCATAAAAACGCAGCGAGTTCTGGTTTCTAATGGTGGATAACGGTCTTTTAGAATTTGATATGCTTCACTTATTAAATTTTTTTTTTCTGTAGATAGTACATTATTATTTAACGCACTCTTTCTGCTGATTTCTTGTAGTTTTCCAAACATTTCAGCTCTCATATGTATTATTTTGCCAACCAACTGTTCTGTTCTGCAAAAATCCTTATTCAATCAACTTCTGAGACGCGTTGCGAATTCGTGTGCAACGAGGCTTCTCCGGCATTTCGTATGAATTCTCTGCGGTTCTTTGGGTCGGTTTGTCGCATCTCCAGCAACCAAATCGGTGCTTCTTTTGGGATAGTGTGTGTGAAGTTTTTAGGATGAAAGTGTGTGAGCGGTGAATGCCTTGAAAACTGAAGGGGGGGGGGGGAAAGCTTCTGCCTTTTTCCTAAGAGGCGTTGGAGCCCAGTGCATAGATTAAGGAGCCGTTTTCCAATGCTATACTCTGTTTTACTCCCTTTTTGTTTTTTGTCCTTTGCACACAGAGGCTTGAGCAAGGACAAGGCCAATTCAAAATACGTGTTAGGTGAAAACATTTTCACCACTCCGACCTGCCGTAGGTGGATAGCTATGCAAGTGGGAAGACTCGCCTCAACTAAATCTGATCGAGGAAGAAGTCAACTTCCTCGTTATTTTTTAATGCGTTGAGGAAAAAAAGAAGCGAATGGATAATCGCATGGGCGGATTATTCAGCGTCTTTTCTTATTTTTGAGTCACAATATGTATAAATTTGAAATATACCTCGCGATTTATACATGTCTGACGTCGACCAATCCATGATTGGTACTGTGAATCTTTGCAGATTCGCAGATAATCAGCGCCACCTGAGTTAGAAGTCAGGAAAGTTAAAATCATGTGTTGCACAGTGCTTATATTGTAACGACAGACTGAATGTTTTTTGCTAGGCGTAAAAATACATCATATATTTATATTTAGATTATCAAATATTTGTAAAGGGAAAACAGGTTTGAATATATTTTATTATTTAACTGATTATTGTATTTCATAATTGATTCGTCTTAAGTCTCTGAATTATTTGCACAAATTATTCCAGAAATTATATCTGAAACATCATTTATTATTTATCTTACAAAATACAAGATGAATTTATTTCTTCATTAACTAAAGAGTTTGAAAGAAAATATTAAATAAAATGTTTTACATCTTAACTAATTAAATTGGATTACATACCAAATGTGAACTATTAACAAAAATATTTGTTGTTTTAAGATGGATGACTCTGAAAGTGATGTGGATATATAGAAAGATGTATTCATTGTGAAATAGTAAAACGTTTGTCAACCAATATCTGAGGCTTATTTGGGAAAGACGAATCAAATTGTGGGGGTTGTTGGGAACTATGTTCCAATCGCGAGTTAATGTGAGAAATTTATATAAAAGTATGCAAATATGTCTTGCGAAATGAAGGATTAAAATAAAATAAAAATAAAAGCGCATAATATGCTTAAATAATAAATTTGAATTTAGTTGTTGGAAGCATTTCAAAATCATTTCCTTATTCAAATTCATTTTTTAGGACCCAATAAAACATATATTAAATTTTTGCAAGTTCTGTGCTACTCTAGATTAAATAGACAGGGTAAAAAAAAAGCTCATCAAATAAGTCTTTATCAGCAAAAGGATGGAATCTCGTCTCAAAAATGTATGAAACACCAAATGTTTCTCTAACTCTCAGATACTAGTGAGCACACTAGTGTCATGAAACTGAATTCTAAATTTGCTTCATTTGAATTTGAATTGTATTTTTTAGGTATTGCATACAGATTTTGAAAAATATCGTGATCTGTAATTTATACATATTTATGTAATGATATTTTAAACTGTAATTTCAATTTAATTAATTTCCAAGGTTTTATCTTAATTTAGCCCATAACTTCATTCTAAAATATTCTCTTATTTCCTGATCCAATTCCACTTTCACTAATTAATTAATTCAAGAGAAGCTTTGTAAAATTGCTGAATCGGCTAAAAGCCTAACTTTCTCACACTCCGTTTGAAGGGACAAAATACCGCTGACGAGACAAATTCCTTTTTAAAGGATCCATGTGTTTCCCCTGCCTCTTCGGCGCGTGTAGCGAAAATCCCTTTTGAAATCTCATTGTATATATTAGCACTGTAAAGAAATATTTTCCCTATCAGTCACAGGTTATATAAGACCAGGGATAAGATGTTCAAGAGCTTTTCCCTCATTTCTTTCTGTGTTGTGCGTGTGCTCATCGCTTGTGCATAATGCCCGCTTCTCCTACATGAAATAAAACGACGTCAAGAAATTGAAGGTCTCTTCGAAACTGCATTCTGCCAATAATACTTACATATATATATAACTATAACTATAAAGGAAATGATTAAAGAGTCAAAGTGACACTTGGCCCCTTAAGTTTTCGCTTTCATTCTAGAAATGTATATCTGTCAGCCGATTTATATGGTGAAGAATATTTCGGACTCATTTTTTTAGTTCCAAGACCATTCCTTCTTTTAAGAAAAAGATTAGAAATTAATCGGAAATATGAGACATCTCATATGATTTTTCTTATAATCCAATGGAATTTGTAAAATGGATTTTCTTCTTATGGTCTGTTGAAGGAATAAATATTGCATTATTTATTTAAAAAATAAATTATTTCAATTGTATCCAAGTTTTAATACTGTTTTGAAAATTTCTTTGACTTTCCAAATATTTTCCCATCTGCAGAAGGATCTTCCTCAAGATAAAAAAAATATTTAAAAAATGACTCGAAATCTAACATTTGAAAAGAATGAATTTCTTCCTTAGCTGAGCGAATCCGAACACACCAAAATTTAAATTGCGATGATATTTAATATCGATGCATTCGTCATAAAACTTGAGAAAATAAAACAAATCTTATATTTGCCGCTTATTCTTGGTTTATAATGTATTCAATTATTGCGTACATTTTATACAAAATAATATTTTATGTTTTATTTATTTCACGACAAGCCCCGCAAGCGAACTTTGTTTCCCCCCCCCCCCCCCACCTTTTTTCGGGCCCGCCCTTGTCATCCTTCAAAAATTAAAACTTGATTATGTCATTGACTCGTCGTGTATATTTTGGAATCTGGTTTTCATAACTGCGTTCGTAACCAATATTAGTGATAACATTGTGTTTGATACGAGCATTGATAAGTTATGTATTATTTTTTATCCAACTTTATTAATTAAAATTGTATTACTGCCCATCAAAATAATGTTGAAATGATGTGTAACTTACCATCTTCGGCACTTTGGTATGCTTATATTGGCTTTATTTGATTTCAATTAATTCTTTGATGCATCATTTCATATTTACGGTTCATTCCACAAAATAGTTTGAAAGTTCAGAATGAGGTAGAATTTTAAGTAGCATCGTGAAGTGGATGAAGTTAAATCCTATTCTTTAATGAAGTCGAGTCATATTTCAAAATCGTATGGAAATTGCGATTATCTTCATTACCTAACACCGAGCTTCACGTTCTCTTATGCACTTCTATAATTTTACTCATGTACTACGGATTCCGACATTAAATTGGTGCGGGGGGGGGCAGTTGAGCGAGCTTACCAAAGTGGATCGGAGCATATATTGAAGGTGTTCGATGACAGCACGCCTGTTAATCGAAGGGTGGGCTTAATGTCTCAATGAGCTGCACTAGATTAAATGAGTTTTGTTCTTTCATTTAACGAATAGTACCAGGAAGACCGAGCTTAACTCAACAGTTTTTCTTTCTTTTTTTTTGTAAAACCGTGTTTTTTCGGAGAATGTATTTAGATACGAATCACATACTGATTGTATAGGAATCTGTTTCAATGTTGCCTATATATGAACTGGTCATTATAAATAAATAAAAAACACGAATGCACATAGTTTAACATGCTATTCGAAACAATCTGCTATATTGCAGTATTCATTTTACAATTTATTTATCATTATCTACATTTTTGAACTTATATATAGTTCTACCATGGTGAAATCGGGTCCGAGATAGCGCTAAATGGCATTGTCAGCATGAGAGCAGATAGAAAAAGACTGATAGTTATAAAAAACAAAAATATTTTTTTTTGTGTGTGTGAAATCGCATTTTTTTCAGGAAGATATATAGATAAATTTAAAACGCAAAAAATATTAAATGCAAATACATAAGTAAAAAATAAGCAAAAAGCGCGACTCGAACCCGAGGATCCGCAACACACTCGTCAGCCATGTTGTTCTGATCACTATACTGCACTGATCGTCCAAATTCGATAACTTGAATAAACTTGTTCTAATAGCTAGTTATAGTTAGTTCGAATTTTTTCAGGGAAGGCACATATGCCTGTTGGGACTGGTAGCGCCATCTCTTGGACTCTAATCATTATTTATAAAAAATATTTTTGTGCGTGAAAAAATATTTTTCTGTTTTTTCAGAAAAGGTACCTGTATAGATAAACTAAAAAAAAAAAAAAGCAAAATCTTATCTCTATATAAAATTTCATCCAAATCGTTCGGGCTAAATATATATACAGGAATTGCTCATTTAAAGACATAAGCTTCAAAATTAAGTATATATATACATTATATAAATTTAAAAAGACAAAACAATATATGATTCCAATAGAATGAAAGACGCATTGCAAAAGTAGTATCTTATGTATTTTATTTTACATAAAATGAATTTCAGTAAGAAAGATGAAATTTTGTTTCTTTTTTTAGTACGTGACATTTAATAATAGCTTCTTAATTGTTTGAATCATTCTAGACAGTGATTTCTTACATTTGTAGATGCATGTCTTATTCCACCTGACTGACTGTTACCTTTTCTTTCCTTTTATAGACGAACGAGACGCGATTCAGAAGAAAACCTTCACCAAATGGGTCAACAAGCATCTCAAGAAGGTGAGTCTCTTCTCAATTGCGCCGTTAATCAATCGCCGAGATCTCGGAGAGGCCTTTTGTTTTTATTCGCTCACCTGAACACTGTTATTCATGTTCCGGCTACGACGTCTGTAGCCACTCTGTTCTGAGCAGAAGAAATTGATGTGCGCTAACACGGTGTGCTTATTCTTGCCGAAAAGGATCTGTAATCGGCTGCCGATGACCTTGATTTGAAGGAGGGGTTCTTAACTTGCACATTATTTTGAAACAGTTCGGAATGGTACTTTAGTGGTGTAGTGAAAAGGGGGAAAGCGTCAACGGGTGCATCGAAATACGTGCTTGAATGGGTGGGGCTAGTCTAGGTGAGGGGGGGCATTCCAAGAATGATGGATATTAGTCATTTTATTTCGTTTTTTCAAAGTCAGATATGATGAGGGGGTCAAACAAATAATATCTTGCCGCGGGCGATTTTGAATCTTAGCTCCAAATCGGACCGCTTTTCCATGATCATTCAAACGATTCATCGAAGACTATTAGGTGTTTGCATGTATTTTATCAGTAAATATGCGAAGTATCTATATAAACGACGATGGTTTTAGGCTTTACTAATTTACTATTACTTTATTGTGATTTTAAAAGTTTTCCATTTAGTATTATTGAATTATTCAGTGTATCAAGGAACCTATCATGCACTTATCATGGAACTCTCCAAATTGCATTTTCGACATTCAGTTGCTTTTTTTTTTTTTTTTTTTTTGACTTGAAGAAATTTGCTGCCGACGCCCATCAGACACTTTTAGAAAATTATGGTGAAGCTGTTCCTTCATATATCAATTTTCAGTTTTGGTTTGAAAGATTTAAGAGTGCCGATTTTGATGTCAATGACAAAGAACGACCAAAAAAAATTCGAAGATAATTTATTGCAAGACTTATTGTATTGCAAAAATGTCTGCAATATCATTCAACAGGAATGACAAAACCAAATATAATTATTTGAATACATGGACATAATCTTTTTATATATTAATTAAAAAAACTGTTTAATCAGTTGTCGCGAAACCTTCTGCACGCTCCTTAGTATTTGAGAGCAAAACTTGATAAAATCTGTTGAGTAGTTTTTATTTCTGTAGCATACAAACTATTTGCGTTTGTTTTATTAACACCGATTTTATTTCTGTTTAGTACATTATCTTAGAATTAAAATATCGAAATATTTTCACGTCGATGGTCAATATTGTTGAAAACAGTTTTCCCTCCTATAAAGCATTAATATTCCTCCAACGCAGAAGTGAATGTTTTCTGTTTTTCCTTTTAAAGGCCATTGTTAAATCATTCACGGTTTATGAATCTGCTGCTACGCCAAGGATTTCACTCGAAATGGCTTACCATTTTGACGGTTGCGATGTCAAGGTCCATCCTGTTAGCGCCCGGAACGACCTCGCAAGGCCACTGTCGTTTTTTATTTCATGTTATACGCGAAGCATCTAAATGGCGCACCTTTGGCTTTGGGAAACTATTGTTAGCATAATGCACGATGCCTACTGTAATCCTTGCACAACTGTGGTCAGTGGAGAATAAGCCGGTAGAACCAGCTTACTATTTGTCAGTGTGATTGGACAGTTTGTGCAACAAGCTCAGGAGTCAGGTTAAGGATTTCAGTGAATTGAGTGTATTCTAATTCTTAGAATACACTGTTACGCAATGCTTATTTTTTTTTTTTTTTTTTTTTTTTTTTTGTGACGGTCACTGTATGTTTTCGATAAGGTATATTTTTTCGAGCCCAAAACAATGTGAATGCTGACGTTCGTCTTTTGTTTGATTTCAAATTATTCTCATTTTAATATACATTTTTGGATTTATCGCGTTTCTTTCGGAAGGGGGGGGGAGGCGTCATGCTACAGTATAAAGTAAAAACGTATAGCGAAATTTACAATTGCATCTATTGCGCCATATTAAATTGGCTTCATCTGATTGTTTTTATTGTTCAAACCAATCCTATTCGCATGTAGATTAGTAAATTCCATTTTTAGTCTCCGCAGCATTGGCGAAAATATTCTGTCTGTTATATTGTATAAGTGCACCTGAACAATTCTTATTGTGCATCATATTTCACTGTTAGATGTTCTACAGTTCATAGTTGGACATTTAAAAAAAACGCCGTTAAGTCGTGTGGGTTATGCTGTCTGACTTGATCAGTGCAACAAAGCTCACATTTTGAAGGAAGTAATATTGACAAATCTTTTCAAGCATTCGACTGTGAGATAATTGCGCGCGCGCATGTGTGTGTATGTGTGTGGGAAGCGGGGGGTTAAAAATTTAAAGTGTTGAAATACTGTTAATAATTGCTTTGATTTTTCTTTTCGTTATTTATAAGAATAAACATTTTTTTTTTTTTTTTTTGCGATTTCGCTTAATTAAAAATATTTGTTCACTTTATTTTTAATACTTATAATGGCACGAGCTGAAGGAAATAATATTCTAAGAAATGATGTAGTTCAAAGTATTATAAAAGCTGAGAAGAAGAATCTCTTAGAAACTAACTTTTTTAATGCGTTTAGATGTGGGGGGGAGGGGCTTTTTGTAACGTTCAATACTCGTACTCTTCCTACCTATATCTGACGTCGACTCGCCTGATTGATATTATGTATTCGGTAAGTGGAACCCAAAATTGAGGTCATTTTTAAATCACCCACCTTGAGCCTTGGAACCCGCATTCTCCTAACCGTAACCTGACCGCTTATTTCTCAAGATGGTCCAGTAGCACCTCGGTTAGTTCACTGACACTGGGTTCGACCGGAATTAGCGCGTCGTCCTTCGCCTTGTGTTATTTTGGCTCAGCGGCCTTCCGAGCAACAGTTGGCCTTTAGACCCAGGGCAGAGGATCAAAAGTAGAAAATTTGCCTTTTATCGCACGCTTCTCTCCCCCCCCTCTTTTTTTCACCCTTTATCGCATCGGATGCCGGCCATTGTTTTCAGCCTCATATCTTGCTCCGCCCTCCTCTGATGGGGAGTGATGTTGATTGATAAATAAACCTGTTTGATGGTTTTTCAATAGGTTGACGTTTTACTTTTCGTTTTCCTGTGACATTTATATCGCTATTACAAAAGCAATTTCTAGAATAAATAAGCGTTATCGATTTTTATTAGCAATGACGAACTTGTTTCTTTGTTTCGAGGAGTGTTTTCATGTGTTTTTGAGAAATATAGAGCATTTATCTACCGTTGTATCGTTTCGATCTGTTAAAATAGAGTTTCATTAATCAAAAGAATTGGGAATCCGTTCTGATATCCTTTTGACTGTAATCCTCCCATATTGTCAGTTAAAGATTTTTAACAAACTAAAAAGGTTTTTCATCTGCCTCCCTGAATGATTCGCTTTACTATTCGTAAATTTTCTTTGTGAAGTCCGCACATCTTATATATTCATTTGCACAATTTGCAGTGATAAGGCTCTTCTTTTCCCTCCTATGGTTTGAAATGAGTTTTAAAAGTCACGTGGACAAATTCGTTTGTTAATAAAATTTAATGGCATTAAATCTTATTTATAAACGATTTCTGAAAGCATGTTGCTCTACGTTTCTGGGAATTATAAATGAAAAAAAAATCAAAAGATGTATTTTCTCTTAATTTGTAACTGACTGAGTAATGTCCTGCAACTTTGAATCAAGCAATTAATAAAGGGATAACGTACATCAGAATTCGGAAAAAGAAATTAATCTGTATTCCCTTGTGTAAAATATGTTTATTTAAATAAAGAAAGAATCACAGCTTAATTTGTGCCATTTTCGTGAAAAATTATTTGCATAACTTAGTTTAAGGTGATTTAACTATTATAGGGTTTTTTAAAAAAAGGTTTATGCATTAAAAAAAATTTTTTTTGTAATGAAAAAATATTTTTTTTCTTCTAAATTTATGAAAGAAATACAGTTTGAAATTTACATGAAAGCGCGGTCTCTTTCAAATTGGTTGGTTGATTGATAAAATAAATATATATTCATAAGAAGTTCAATACAAATATTAATTAGAGAATGAATCATTTAATGCTAATTTATTAGGAAATGAACAGGTTCATGTTTTTTACATACATGTCTTCACAGTGTTCGATACGGCAAAATTGAGGATATAAAAATTTGCAACTTAAGGCCTCATATCGAAATAGTGTTTGTTCTTTATGGAATTTCAGCGCTTCTTTTCATTGTTGAAAATTGTCTTCTATATAAGAGTTTTATTTTTTAATAAGTGGACTCTGTTGTATTTCCAAAAAGCTTCTTTTAAAGAGGCAATGTTTTTATTTTGTGTAGGATCTGGCTCAATGGCGCACATGAGTTTCCAGAAGCTAATCTGTTGCACGGGGGGAGTACCTTTTTGAATGACAGATTTAACAGTAAAGCATGTTAATAATAGCAGCAATAATTAATAAAAGTATAGGGAGGGAGTTAATTTTTTTTATATTTAATTTCTATTCTAATATCGACTTTTATATTTTCCAGAAAATAGATAGACAGCTTTCGAAAGTTATAAGATAGATAGCATTATATTTTAGTATAATACTGTTAACAATATTGTATCTTTAGACAAGATTTAGCATTTTTTTTATAGATGTAAACAATCGCCCTATGCCCAATTATATGCTATTCCGCGTAGTTTTAAGCTCTGCTAAAAATTATTTTAATAAAATTCATCGCTTCAACTTTGCTAATTGCTTAATCATAATGACTTAAAATTAGGAAATTTTTAAATGGCGTACAACTAGTAAAATTTATGAAAATTCTAGTTATGCCTTCCGATTTCAGAAATTTCATCCGACGCTCGCTAGTTTGACAAGAGTGTTCTACTTTTTAAAAATGGTCAAGGTCCATTTTGTAACCGCTGTCGCACCTTTTTATCTCTGGAAAAACTGTTTGCAAATTTCACTCGGTTTCTTCACACCTCTTTTATCGGAATGCTTTTTTTTCTCATCGGTCCTTCAAAGAAGCTCTGTAGGAGAACTTAATACCATGGCTGCTTGCCCACGTCTTCTTAACCACCCACTTTGACCTATTGTGACACTTTTGTTGAAATCGGCATATTGTATCCTTGATTCCCAAAAGACTTGGCGCTAAATCCATTTAGGATTACTTAGGTTAAAAACAGCCCCGCCTGTTTCTTAACTTTTTATTTACCCTTCTCTCGAAAATTTAAAATGGCTTAATGTAAAACTGTATATCAAAAGTATTAGGCAGGTCATAAATTGACGATAATTTCACAAAGTTTTGAATTTTTTAATTTTTTAAAGGTTATTGAATATGATTAAAAGATAAATAATTTTTTGATATTTTGTGTAACGTTACAAATAAATTAAATGATTTTCCGTTTTGTATTAAGAAATTTTTATGAAATCGATTTTTTTCAAACTTTTTCTGTTGAAGAATTAATGCGAAAAATATGTATTCCTATATAGAGAGTATTAACACTAGGTTTACTCACGTTTTTTATATACCTGTCTCTACGAACATTTGACGCATGGACGAATATATACTATGTTTATCAAAATTTTATTTCCGCTTCTAGACATATTTAGATGATAAGGTAGGGCGTTTTGTCAAAATAGTATAAAACTGAATTTCACAATAATATTACTAATTCAAAAAATAGTATTTTATTTTTCAGTACTCGAAGTAATAGCAACTACAACTTTCAAAATGTTTTCGCACTCTGTCGCAATTCACATTCTGCGTTCCGGGCTTTCTACCGTTGTTTGTCGGGCTTGTTTCATTTGGGATCGAGATGCATTCGTATTTATTGTTGTTGTCATTTTTGCATGGGTAAAACTAATTTGCTAATAATTTTTATTTACATTACGATCGCGTCAAATGGACGCACATTCGTAGAGATAGGTATACCACATAGAGAATTTCAGTATTTCAAAACTTGTGAAGAAAATAGACTTTAAAATATGTATACCTCGGTTCAACGGATAAAGGTCAGTACAAGAGATAAAATAAAAATGCGAACGCTTTTTGTAATTTTCCTAAAAAAATTTCGAAATGTTTTGAAATGACGCGTCCCGTAAACCCAGTATTAAGATCTGAATGTTGATTGCGGTGCTGAATCTACTTCCGAGATGATAAATACGTTGCAGCTGTCATTGGCATTTGCATCTCACTCAAATCTGTGGCTGGAATGACATGATTCAAGAGTTTGCGTGAAATTTGGTATTAATTTACGTTCCTTATCCAGTTTTGCCAATAAATAATAATGATTCAACATGATTACACATGTCGAGCTCTGCGCTTAAATATTCGCGTGTCGTTTTGAAATTCTCTGTGAGCGAATGAAACAAAACCTTCGCAGTGGTTTCTCATTTATGTAACTAAGTTAAGTATCCAAAATGAGTCAAATGAACTAAGCCATCGGCATTGCAAAAAGTTTAGCATATTCAATTCACTCCGACAAAACCGACCCATCATTGACAAGACGGATCCAGCACTTCCTTCTTTCTTCTTCCGCTGTAGAATGTTTCCTGTTGAAGGAAAAAAAAAAAAAAAAAAAAAAAACAAGTGCCTTTGCTCTAATTTGTCAATGCCTTTCCTTTTTTGTAGCCGGAGAATTATTATAAGAGACCGCGTATTTACCTTGTAAGTGTCGGTCGGTATAACCTGTTGCATGAGGCAAATCAGTCTCCTTTCGGAAAACTGATCATTGGTTACTACTCACTGAGATGCTTTATTATTACATATTCTCATACATTTCTGTTTCTGACAAATGCATTTCTTTTTCTTTGATCGATTCAATACACTTTTTGAAGTTCTTCTCTTTGTTTTATAATGGAATAATCGTTTGCGCACGAAAATTTTATGTTGTTCAGTTGAAGTGCTTTTGATTGTGAGAGGTGGGAAGCAACAACTGCTTCACATTTTTCTTCGACATCACTTAAATGAGTACTATGCCATTTATGTTCCATTCATTCATCAATGATTTGCAAAAGCTACTGCAAACTACAGTGAAAATCAATAAATAAACGGTGGTTACTTTATGGAAGAAATTTAATTTAGATTTTATTACAGATACATGGAACGGTGACAGAATGCCATTCCGAACGACAAATCGTCAGTCGGATTTATATTTTTCAAACGGCTCATGAAAACCGCACTGTTATTGAGCATTCACTGTGAAAAATGTGTATCCATGTACTCTTTTATATGTATATTTTTAAAAAATTACATTCTGAAATTCGAATTTAATTTGGAATTAATTTTTTGTGGTCGTCATTAGAGAAAGCATAAGAATATTTATTTAAATGTTACAGACAGATTTTTGAGTTCCAAAATAATAATGAATTATTATTCGTTTTTGTTTACAAAAATTTTTAAACGGGATGAATGGGTCCGTTTACAGAAAGGATTAAAACTATTCACAAGTCAGAAATGAGAGTTTTAATAACGCATTTAATTTATGAGTCATTTCTCGCGTACACCATTTCTCATACTTCTGATCTTGTGGAATATTATATTTTTACTTTCTCGTATACGAAGTGTAGCGAAAGGAGTGCAATCATCCAAAAATTCGAACTCGAGATTTTGACGAATCCTCACGCTTTAGACTTCCCTGAGTTCAAAAAATTCATTTTTGAAGAAAGTCCGTCTTTGGGGCAACAATAGCTCAAAAGTGCTTTGAGCTAGACGGATGAAATTTGGTGTATGGTCTTCACATCAAACTTGCAGATTTCTATTAAAGCAAATTCCATTTACAAGAAGTCTTATCTCTCTCGAATGTAAGTGCACCACGATAGCTAAAAGCAAGAAGAGCTGGATGTATGAAATTCTGTATACGGATTTAACATCTGTGCTGCAGACACCTTTCAATATTTGAACCAAATCCAACAAGGATTGGATCATCTGTTGGTCTGTGCTTTTAGAAACATGTAAAAGCGATAACTTAAAAACGCAATGATTTAAATATATCAAATTCTGTATGTGATTTTACGACTAAAATTGTAGCTCCGTGTGAAACACATCTAAAACACAGATTCAGTTTTCGGATTAAAAAAACCTTTCATGGATCACACGATAGATTTATTGAATAATCATTCCGAAGGTTAATATTCCGTAACTGTTGTACGTCAATGCCAAGCGAGGCGTTCTCTGCTTTTGCCTTAGGGCCGCCATTTTTTGCGGAGGATAAATCTTTATTAAAGAATGTGCTGGAAGGTTTTGAGGGGACCACACTTGTTAGTTATGTCCTGATTTCAGATTGGTTTGAAATCGTTCAAGAGTCCATCAAGTGACCTCTTTTGCTTCATGAGGTATTGGTATCAAATATGAAATAATCTAAACGATTTCAGTTGTATTTTGGATGAATAATTTTACGTTTATTGCAAAAGAACGTCAAAAAATTTTGATCTGTTCAATTTAAACATTTCTTTTCTCTTTCTGAATAGAAAACAATATGTCGCGTATAAAAACTTCGCAAGAAATAGTGTCTTATGAAGCTTTTTTTACACGAAAAAGTTTAAAATTGTAAAAACTAAAACAATGTTAATTAGAAATTCGGCAAAAAAATGATATGGTTAATGGTACTAAAAATTTAAACAGCACATTAGATTTTTTGCCTTATAAAAGGTAAAAATAAAAAATAAATTAAAATTTCAATAATCTTATGTTTGATATTATAATTTACTTTTGATCATCGCACGACTTTCTGTGGAAGAACAGATGCTAATTTTCTCCCCCCCCTCCCCATGCATATTACGCATGTCCGAAGAATGTCTTGTTCCTTAAAATTTTAAATATTTCATCATTTACCTACATTGAATTTCAAAGTAGAGCTGATGAATTGTAAAAAAATATAAACAGGAAACAAAATGTTTTTTTTTGGGGGGGGGCACCTATATTATTTTAAATTCTAGATTTTGTTAGAATGGGGGATAACATTCATCAAATTATTAGAATTGATCCGATTAAAATTCAGAAAATTGAACTCGAACCTAATCTCAAAAGTCTGTTGTTTTTATTTTCAATTGATTCTGGTAGTTTTCACATGGAACGGATAAAACTTTTTACTATTTCTTGAATGTCACGCAACGTTTGTCATTCTCGCGCGTGTTTCCACCAGAACTGTCCAATATTTAACTATTTATGTGACAAATGTAGTTTTTGAAAACGAAACTGCCTTTTCACTGCCGACACTGCGGGTACTTCAAATTCGGTAGTATATGCATCCACCATCCGTCAAACTCATCAAAATAGATAGAATATAGGATTGATTATAAAACGTATGAATTCAGATTTGAATTTCATTCTCATTCAGTTTTAATAATTATATAAGTTTTCTTTTTTTAATACTCGAACAGAAATAAGAATTTAATATTTTTTATTTTATAAGATGTATATCTAATTTCGAAACTACATGAGAGCTACTTTGGAATGAATTTCATTCTTCTTAACCACAGTCAGTTTTTTTTTGGGGGGGGGCTGCACCAAGTCGCGTTGAAATGCTTTTATTTGTTGGATTAATGTCTAGTATATTTTGAAACCAATCCTTTAATTATGAACCGTGATCAGATGTCGAGGACGATATCTTTGCCAGCATTCCTCTTTCTGTGCTTTCATATATGACAAATTTAACTTGTACTGTGCCACACATACGGAGAGAGAGAAATCAGATTTTGAATTCTTAATCTGTCGTTCCTAAAGCCTAAGACTCAGCCTCTAGGTCTCGAAATCTCTCATATTTAAATCCGTTGCCATGGCTTGCAGAGGGGGATTTTTATGAAGTGAGACCATTTCCGCTTACCCAAAGTCGTAAACTCAGTATCGATAGTCTAGCACTACCTGGTCAGAATATCGATACTGAATATTAACACTCAGTATCGATATTTTAGCGGCGACTGCGCCTAATAGACTACACTTTCTCAAGATCTCGATGCTAGAGGTGAGCGCCCGTGCAAAAGTCCTTGCTAATTCGCGAAAGATTCAAAATGTGTAAATTTTGCTTCACATTCAGCTGTGAAATATACTTTTTTTTTTTAGTTCGATGCATTTCTATATGAACTTGATCAACATTTCTGCATAATGAAACGTTTTAAGTTAAGTGTCAGACACTGAATTTCAATCGTTACGTATTGTTTTATTGATTGGACTATAGTTATTCCCGTTGTGAGCATCCTACTATTCGTGTCTTAGCAAATTAAGCATTCTCTCTCTCTTCCTCTCTCTTGTATTTTTCATTCGGCGACCAAACAAAGCAGGTTCTACTAGAAAATAGTCGTTAGGCATTCTGTCAGTATGCGATGAAGGCATGTTTCTTCCTTCATTTTATGTCATGTTACTTTGTCAAGATGCATTTGACGATGACATAAGAAGCTGTTCAGTTAGTGCAGGAAAGAAAAGGTGGCGTGAATTTCTGCGTGACGCACTTTAAGTTGTGCGGTAACGTAACTCATACTTAGAGACATTTTCTAAAAATAAACGGTGAATGGGATGTGTGGTTTTTATGCAAAGTCAAAATTGTAGAAATTTTATGCTAAGTTAAAGATGTATGGCAGAACGCGAGATCATCTTTATTGGAGAATATGCGAGAAATGTTTTTGGGAACCACTCCTGCTCGCTCTCGTATTCGAGTTCGCTGTTATTGTTCATGCCTTGAAGTTACTTTTATTTTTATTATCCCTGAGAAATTAAGTATTGTTTTACTCGATGACCGAAGTTTAGTCAACGCAATGTGAACTGTATAAATTATTTTTATGACGTAAAATACTTTTGTATATTTAGTATAATGTTCTGTAATTGCATTTCATATAAAGTCAAATATTTATAATTGTTACAGATATTTTTTTTAGTGTTCCATAAAAAATAATGAAAAACGGAAGGTTTTTCTCTTACTGTCTGTGAATGTTGGCGCAGCTTCAATCATGCTTTTCATTTTTCCAAAACAAGCATCGCTCATACAATTATAAATTGTGGATTATTAACAGGAAGTCGAAATTTCCTTTTAGCACTTTGGATGTTTACGAGACATTCAAAGCGTCCCGTCTTCTGGTCAGCATGTGTTGACAAGGTCATTGATTCTTTTGCGATCGAAACTATCGGCGGTTTTATAGAAGAGAGAGAACAAACCATGTTTAGTAATATAGTTATGTTTTATCGGAATTCATTTTATTGTTTTCAGACTGTTGCTGAAATCCTTTATTGTGAAATTGGAGTGAAGAGTGTGTGCTTTATTACTGTGTATTTGTTTAAATAATTTACCAAACTCTTAACACCTTTTTAAAATCGAAAATGCACAGCCATCGTTTGAATAATCTTTGGTAATTTCGCAAAAGAAATCTTTCTGCAAGTTTAAAATGTGCTTGATTTAAGATTTTGGTTAAAGCAATTTATATTATTTTGAAAATAAAATACTTTTTTTATCCTTTGTGATCTTTTTTTTTCTTTGTTTCATTGGTGCTTTAGATCTTGAAACTTTTTTTTATCTTTTTCTTTTTAATTCTGGGATGGTTTTCATTTAAAGCAAAGAATAAGCTGTTGGTGCATATGTGTGACTTTGATTCTAACGTTAAAAAAAAAAAAAATGTGGAATATGTTATTTTTCAAAATGCAGTAAATGTGCAAATGTTACTTCATTAGTATTTGTCCGTTAACTAATATTGCCGTATCCGTTTTATTTTAAAGGGTTTTATTGCAGTTGTCGTATAATGCGATAGGAAATATTTAAATTTTCATGTTTAGCTGGATACAATGGCTTATGAATACAGCTTTTATTTGTTTTCATTTCATTACAATTAACGGATTGGGCGAGATTAGTTTTTTTTTGGATAATTTATAAGGATTGTTGATTAAATTGTGAGCAAAAATGGATCGCATTGAGATTTTGTTCAAATTGAATGGATCGTTGTGTTATTATTTTGTTGAGTACTTTCAAATCATGTGGATGTTTCTTGAGTGAATTACATTTTCGGTTCCTTTTCAAAGTTCCATCAAATTACTAAATCTAGAAAAAACATTATTGAAAAAGAACTTCGTTCCTTTTCTTGTGTATATGCAATAACAATTGAAATTGACAGTTCATAAAAAAAAAATAATGAGCGAACCCATTGTTTTAAAATGACGTAATACAAGTTTCTACGAATCTTAAGGGCGTAGCTCTATATAGCAAGAACGGCATTAAATGAAACATCTCCATCCTAAATATGGCTTAAGATTTCATTACACATAAAGTCTTTTACCTTTTTGGAAGATTAAACTCTCTTCTAATATGCCGATATTTTTAGCACATTGTTAAAAGATTACTCAACTGAGCTCAATAATATTCATATTCAATCATATTTTAAATTGTCATTCACTCTATTGTCATTCACTCGTTTTTTGAATCCTAACGAATATAGGAAGTTTTCCTCAATAAAGAGCTTCACCATACTAGCTGACTGAAAATGGAACTCTGGATTTCCCATCGGATTGGTTAATTACTTCACCATTTTTTTTTTCCCCGAGTCGTGGGCGGGGTTGTGACAGGATATGTGATGAGACCCGCCGGAAGCCGGCAGCTCTGTGTTTATCCTTTCTTCTCGGAGCAGCTGTTCGGATACTGATACAGCCGCAGCGCTCATCTGTGTTTGTGCTTCAGCTCACCTGACCCGAGAAGGCCTTCTCTCTGCAGTCTGTCTCTCTTTTCAAGTTCAGGTTTCGAATCTGCAAGCTGCGGGATCCTGGTGCAGACGTCGAATGTTTAAAATAGTCATCTTTATGCAGTGGAACCTTGCTCAACGAGCACAATTCGCTTCCGAATCTTTCTTACTTGAAAAAGCGGAAGATTCATTTAAGTTTTTTCCACATGAACCCATGTTAAGCTTTCCATTTCGAAACGAATTTCATAAACAAATGTGTAATAACGTAATTTCTTATTTATAATGCATGCGTTTTTATAACAAAAAAAATTGCCTAAAGACATTTGCCTTTAGTTACACTTCGAAATGTGGCGAAAATGAGATACAGCAGTGTTGTCAAATGAATTTGTACCGCGCATAACTACTGTCTTATCAGGGCGATGCTTTTCAACACACGTTGAAATGTTTTTCCATGCTTTCAGCATATCGTCCTTATCTCATTGAAGATTGTTGCTCTGTTGGCTGTATCTTCTGATCAAATCTCCTCCGCAACTTTTTGCTGTGACACAGAATGTAGCTCCATAAATTTATCGGGCATTCGATCTATATTTTTTTCACCTGCTTATCGATGTCATTGCCATCCACCTATAGCCCCGTAATCTAGACTAGAGATAAAATCTGGTTGATTAAGGCTCCACAAACACTTACTTAAACCCTTCGAAATGGTGTTTGAGAACGCTATCCGACCAAAAATTTCTTCCATGTGGATATAACAGCTCTCTTCAAATAAGCGCTCAGCACAGACCGATGCAAGCCAGTCCAGCATGTAATGTCACGGTGTCTGCGAGTTACTTTATAACATTTTGATTTGCTCTTCGTGCGAGGTACTCGTTGGGCGATTGTGCGTTTCTCTTAAGGATCCTCGGTTCGGTATCCAGATGACTTCCTAGTTTATAATTATTTGTTTTCATAAACACTAATTTATTTTTGCACGACGTCTTTTGATGTTTTTAACTTTCATGGCAGTTGATTATTTTCATTTTGATGAAAACTTGTGTTTACGATTCGGTCGTTTCGATAACTTATCACTCACCACTCCTTCTTCGCATGATTTCTACTGAATCTCTCTCTCATTTCTAATATTTTCTAAGTCATTTCGAAATCCATTGATACTCTAAAATATGATGAACTGTTATTCATTTCGTAACTAAACGCATTATTTTCTATCATGATCAAGTAAATTCAGTGATAAAACTGCATATTTCTTGAAAATAGGCGGGAATCAATGTATTATAACTCACGTATAAAATAATATATTGTAGTTTATACGGTGATGAAGAGTAAATATCGACAGGAGAATCGGCAGTAGTTAAAAATTTTTTTGCCTAGCATTAGTAAGAATTTGTGGCTAGTTAGAATTCTTAAAAACGCGTTGCTAAAACCTTTTTCAGCCGATTATTTTTTCTACTTTACACTTTAAAAGACAATGTTTATATGAGTTGAATGTTATGAAATGAGCAAAAACGATTTTAGTGATATCATCCCGAACACGTGTGCCAACTAGCAGAAAATGCAGCGAAACGAACGATTTCTGTTCAGATAGGCCATAGATATAAACTAAATTCTGATAATTTTGTATTTGATTTTTTCATTGTATTTTTATAGCTTTAAGTCACGTCCGTCGTCGGTAAACTGACACTGCTTCAACTTTCTGCTCGGGCCTCGTCAGTCGCTGGTGACTAACGTTACATTTTACACACAGATTGCGAGAGTCGCCGGTCATTAACGGTATAAAACAAAAAAAAATCTATTTATAAATTAATAAATGCGCTTCAATTTCATCAAAATATTTTAAAATTAAAACCCGGTGAACTTCTTGTGTGTAAGATGAATCGACTGATCGAGAACCTCGGTGGAGACCGCGGGCCAGACTGGAAGGAAGGCAACACCGGCGTGGCATGAGCCTCTTGCATTTTTTCGAAATGCTTCCCGTGTGACTTCTTCGCGCTTTCCAAAATACATGTATTCCATTTCGAAAGGAATATCGTGTTGATAATATTTATCCCTTCTGCGACACATATATATATATATATATATTATATAATATAATAAATTACTTTTTATCATTAAAAATCTTCTTTACAGAAATAGTCAAAACCATCATTTTTACACAGACGATTTTCATTAACTTATTGGCCGTGGGGTAGCTGCATTTTTACAAGAATATAAATTCTTTATAATTTTTAAAAACGTTGAATTCATTGTTTTCAATGGCATAGCGAAAGAGAACGAATGGTATTACGTAGGTGATGAATAAGGTGTTGAACGAGTACTCCGTGAATATAAAATGTTTTGGACTTAATAGCATTTGCGATGAAATGTGACTGTTAAGAAAAGTATTTTGCCAACTACGAAATTCGTCTGAATGACGCCACTAGTTTTCTCATGTGAATGTAATAATTATTTTTAATCGTAGTAATGAAGAATTCATTTCTGAAGTAACGGTCGATTCGTTGCTCGAACTAAAAGGCTTGTAGGGAAGAGCATGCTTATTATTCTCATTCGAAACCATAGCGTCATTGCACTTCCTTGCCCTTTCGAGTTGGCGGGGGCCCTCCTTAAAAGGGGCGCTCCTCCGCCTCATGTTTATGGATGCTTCCTTCGTTTCTGCGATTGGCGAGGACCCGGCGGACGGGATCGCAGACTCAAATTAGGTACTAAATGACACATCGGGAACCGGTCCCACGCGGCGTTTGCCGTCTGTGTTGAAGGCCAGCTCACATGTGTGTGTTCAAAACCTGCGCCTAAGGTTTTTTTTTCCATTTCAAAAATGGAGTATTAGAAAGTTTCCGAAGAAGTGTAGAGTTTTGGGAAGGGAAATTCATGTGACGGATAAGCGAAAGTGTGTAGGAAACGAGAAAAAAGAACAAGAAGGTAAAACCGGGCGATATCGATTTCGGCTGTTATGAGCATTTGTAATTTCATTTTTCGATTCCTCTATTATTCAAGGCGCCGATTCAAAAATGAAATACGGTCATATTTTCAACCACTCGCCTCCATTTCTTTCCCCGAGTTTATTCAAAAATCAGAAATGCATAAACTTTCGTGCCTGTTGAATTGAAAAATAAATTTTTCAATGAATCATTTCATTAATTCTTAATAACGCAGTGAATTTCTTCAGATTTCTTTTATCAAATGCTTTAAAAGTAAAGACTTAATTTAAAGCATATTTAAAGATAAGAAATTTCTCTGTCAATGCCTTACATACATGCTTAACAATAGAGTGCCAAGCGGGTATGTGGAACTTTTTTTTTTATAGCTGATGCTCTGATTATAATGTAATGCATATATCATCTGTTTTCATAATCATTTCGCTTCCCATTGTTACTAGTTTCTAGTTTCGTTGCCAAGAGTTGAAAAGTTACGAAAATTGTACCTATCTTACGTTTGAATGATTTCTTTTCCTATTATTTGAGATGTAAAGTTTCAGCTCCCGGGGCTGACTTCTGATGACTCCGCATGACTCTCACTTAACACTGGCTGGCCGGAACTGTGAATCTATGCTCATTAATCACCGCATCTGATCTTGCCGTTGCCTCGACGGAATCGTGAAAAGCTACTATCTGGAAGAAAAAGAAAATAAATAAAATCTTCCCTTTGTAAATAAATAGTTGCCACCCGCAACGCATAAAACGGAATAGTTAAAAAAGAAAAAAACAACCCGTCACCCTGCGATTTTTTTTTAGTACATCGCCTCCCAGCTGCCATGAGGAACAGCGGTGATCTTTGATCCTGATGATTCACACTGATGGCCAAATGATACCGTAAAGCACATGGCTCGCCTCTGTTATGCAAGACAGCGATGGGCGCGTTTTTAGGATTTGAAAAATGATAAGATTATCTGAATTCTGACTCGAAATGCCTTTTAATACTTTGATTTTTTTAATAAAATTTTGAGGACGGAGAAGTATCCCCCCCCCCCACTATGAATATTAGTGGTAATACGAAGCTGAACCTAAAGGGAATTAATTATATAAAGGACTGTATGTTTGTTCTGCGGTTATTCCGTCAAATAAAATGGTTAAATATCAGGCAGAAAGAAAGGATTCATCTGTTCTACACAACAAATAGGCTTATTCTAATTTATGAAATTCGAGCGAAAGTTGTTCAGCATTTTTTTTTAGTAATGCATCTTATTATTCTATTCAAAAAATTCTTAATATAAATTCTTAATTTTTCGAAAAGCAAATTTTTTTAAATTAATTTTTTTAAATATTTTAATACGAATTTTTTATTTATAAATAAAATAGTGGTATAGTTCAAGATATTTATTTAAATGCGGAATATTTTTGCTAGTTGCGACAACGAATCAAGAATAGGTACTTTTCCTAATTTTATTTCATAATGTCGTGTTTATCTATTTGAGACAGCTTTTTACAACAATTTTATAATGAAATTTAGAATTAAAAAATTTAAATGAAAATATATTTTATTTTAATATGGATATATTAAAAAAATCCTGTATGTTACAAAAATTATTTTTATATTGATGTAAACACGACAAAATGTTTTTGCATTCGTTGCATTGGGGTCATCTATTGTATGGAGAAGGGCGATTGTAAATATCTTGGGATCGTTCTGTAGTGCAGAAAACATTTCCTCCCATTGGACTGAAGAGAAAATTTCACGCGAAAATCCTCTTCCAAATAAACTTCCATATGAGATTTTTGTCGAAAAGCATTCGACAAAATTGAAAAAAAATTCAAAATTCGAAAAAATTCGACATTTTACAATTTTTTTTTTTTTTTTTTTTTTTTTGCAAGCACAAATGAAGATGAAACGTGTGAAATGATGGCGAACCTAAACCGCATGCTTTAATTCTTTCAAGCTTCTAGCCGCTGGAAATCAGCTTATAATTTAGGAATTGTATGTGACCGCCTTCGTATTTTCATTTTTGAAAAAATGACTTGAAAGCTTGTATTACTCTATTGCGTTAAATTTTTTTTTAAATAGTTTTTTTCCTGGAGGAAAAGATTCTCAAGATTCTCCATAGCTTCGAAGATGTAGCAATCTTTACCAGTCAGATAAAGAAACGGTATATCCACTTCAAAGATGACCGCAAATTTGTAGCGGGTAGCATTGAGATCATTATTGATCAAATTGACGCAGAATTTTGAATTATTATCAGGGAACTCTTCAAGGAGGCGTGCATTAAAATCAGGTTCATTCATTCCATTTTGACAGAGAATCTGGTTTCTAAATAACTCTGAGCGAAGTTCGTGGAAAAGTGATAAAGATCGGCAGAAGGATAGAATTTCTTTAAAAAGCGCCCTCTGTTAAACATATCTGCATGTCGTCCGTCTTTCTGTTCTCTTCACATAATCCTGTTTGACATCTGGTTTCCCCCAAAGTGAAAATCCCCTTGAAAGGGACGAGATTTCATTACACCGAAGGGCATCAGCGCACCGTCCGAAAAGAGACATTCCAATGCTGTTTTTAATGATGACAGAACCGTTAGGAGAAATGTATGCATTTCAAGGGAATTATTTTGAAAAAATTAGAGCAATATTACTAAATTTAATACTCTGAATATTCGTTGGATGCTTGGCAGATTTTGTAGGGATAGATAATGAAACGGAACCAAGTGCTTATTTTTCCCTCGATAATTTTTGCGTGAGATAAATACCAGTAGATAAAATTATTTCATTCATTTTTAATGCGAATAAAAATATTAAATGACAATTTTTTTTGGAGGGGGGGAGTACTTAAAGTAGGCAAATTTTTGCTGACAAACTGAGCGTTTCGTAAATGTTGCTCCACTGGCAGCCTTATCTGTTCATTTTCAATTAATTTCCCATGCACCTATCCATTAATTCTATCTCCTATTTGAAAGTAAATCTTGAATATTTCAATGACTCTTAAAACTCTGGCAATATCCGCGGTATCTCAATTACCTTTCTATTTCTGCTAGTACGAGATCCAATCCAACCACATCCTCTCGATTTTGTAATGCGCTATTTGCAAACTTCTTAGTCTCATGCAACACCATCGGAATTTGCCTGACTCATTCTGGTTTCTTCCATTGAAATTTCGTCTTTTGTATTCTTGCGTCACTCTCCAACTTCTTGAGTGCCGTTTGTGGTTCTGTTATATTTATGGAAGGACTGAGTTGCTGTCCGTATTCTAATAACAGAAAGAAACTTCTCCGTCCACTAGAAATCTGTTGGCATCACTGTTCTCGCTACCTTAATGATTTCAAGTTTCTCGAGCCTGCCCAATACGGGCATGCCTGTTGGGAGCATTGGGTCACGGTTGTAAACGTGGACTATTTTGTAATTCCACTGGGCATTTTTTTTTTTTTTAACATTCGTATTTGTGCTTTGAGTGAAAGAACGCTCTTTCATTTGCGAAATCGTGTTATCTGACGGTAAATCTTTGCGGTTGCAAGAGAGAATTTTCTGCTTCCTTTAGTGGAAAATCGCGCTATTTGTGGAGTTTCTACGTCTCTCGACCATTTGACGGTTGGCTGATTTGTATGTTATTTGATTTTCATTTGCTTGTTGTATATGGGCATAGTAATATAAGGGAACTTATTGCCATTTTCTGCCCTTTGGCTTCAGTAAACTATACTTATATTCACGTAGATTTGTTGGGCTAAACTACCAATAATTTTAGCAAAATCGAGATTTTTATTGTAATGCTTTGTAGAAACAACAGATTCTTAAAATGAGTTTGTTGTATTATTTTTTTATTCCAACTGAAGTTTTATTCTGTATTTTATTATTAACATTTATTCATTTTGCTTTATCACCATGAGATAAATGCATGTCCTCACACAAAAAAGGATTTTTTAAAAAAATCACCTTTTTAAGTTTGAAACTTGAATGAATGTGACATCGATAAAATATCTGATAGTCTAACCTAATGTTGTAGATAAAAATATATATTATTCATGCAATAATAAATTAAACTTATGAAATAAGTGTTGAGTACAAATAATTGTTACTCATTACTCTCCTTTTGCTAATTTCATTTGAGGTTTAGATAATTTTAATATTTTATTATCAGACAGTTCAAAAATGAAATATAAAGCTTTCACGTTTCAGAACAGGATGCAAATTCAAAAAATGTTTTTGTAAAATGTGATCCTTTAACGAAAGTATATAGAAAGCGTCAGATGGTACTTGATTTATCAAAATTTCTGGCTCCTGGGTTGAACCTGCTTTATGTTTATTGAATTGTATTAATTTCTGTTGCGAATAAAAGATCACTGACTCATTTCCAATATTTGCTTATTCGGCCTAAAAACACTTCCAACTCTTTTTCCTCTTGAATTCGTCGAGTGTCCTCTTCAAGAGCTCGACGCGCAGGAACTCTTGATCGCCGCGAACAAAGAGCGCCCTGTATGGGCGAGCCGCTCCGTTTACTTTGCTTCGAGAGGCAATTCGTTAGGGGTGGAAATCGTGGAACACATCAGCTGATGATTTGACATTCGAGACTGACTTATTGTCTTTCCTTACTCGCTAAAAAACGACGAGTTGAAGAAACTGAAAAGGAGAAATATATTTTATTAAAAAAAGAAAATAAAGGGCCTGTGTCAGTGTTTCTGACTGTTTATTTAGAGGAAATTATTTCATAAAAAGTTTCTCTTTCAGAAATGTAACTGAATAATTGATAATGTGAAAAACAACTGATACTTGCAGAATAAAATTAGGCAAAATTACGTTTGTCTTAAACTAGCTTTATTCTGCAAGCTGTCTAACATGCGGCTTTGAACGGTACTACATCTGCGTGGTCTTTTATTGTATTGCGGGAAAACGACCAGTTTTTTTTTTTTAATTATATCACTTGCATTTTCCAAAAGAGTTTTATCGAGTTGAGTTGTATTTTTACTCAACTTGATAAACTAAGGCGAACTTTTATATAAAAGACACCTAACGATGTTTATGAGCTGTAAGATGGCCTTTCTTCTTCTTATTTTTCTTTTTTAAATCCATTATTGAACTTGGTTATCGAAGACAATGCTTCTTTGACGGTATAAAATTGCTTTTTATCTTTTTTCAATATTTTCTATTATACACCTTTTAAGTTGGTTTTATATTATCTATTTGTTATATTTCACTTTTCACATTAGCCTATTAAATATTTTATTTCAGTAGCATCAACTCTAGTTAATGCTAACGAACTACCAACATTTGTTGACTATTAGCGTCGAATTTACATGTATTTAAAGAAACTGAGAGTTCTGGAACTAATTGACCCCCATTTTTAATGCCATCAAATTGAAATTATCGATAATTATACGCTTTCTGTTAAAAATAAAATTAAAAAATTTTGTAAGCATAAATTAGCATTTAGAGAGTGCTGCTGTGTCGTTTTTATCAAATATTCTAATCTTATTAGTTGTTCTTTCAAAGTGTTGTGATCCTAACCAGATGATCTGAATAAGATACCTGATTTGGCGCATAACATTTGGATTAAAATAAAATTCTGTATCAGGTATGTTAAATATCAACTTCGTGTTGTTCGTTGTAGGAAGTAAGATTTTTTTTTTTAAAAACTAGAATTAAAAATTCGTTTAAAATTTTCTACTTATCAACAAAATTGCTTTGATTTTACTTCATGGGGATTTACTAAGGCATTTATGTTGTTTATCGAATTTGCTTTAGCACTCAGAAGAATTGTTAATTTTTTACTTATTCCAAATTAAATACCGTGCCAATGATAAAGTGCTTGGTAAACTTCTTAATAAAACTGGTTTTTTTTTTTAATTGAATACCATGAAGGAGATAAATTTTTATTCTAAAGATAGCAATATATTTATTATAAATAAATGAGCTGAGTAGTTGGTATCTTCTGAAATCTTGATTTGACGTCTATTGAAATCTGCAATAGTTAACTCCAGAAGTAATCTCATTTATCTTCAGATTCGGCGATGCTTTAGATTCAATAGGAATGTTGTATCCTCTGTTTGAGACTATTTTTCGCCACTGAAGTGTCATTGCTGACCGGAATGTTTTTTCGATTGTATACTACAATCTAGAAGCAGCCATTGTTTACCGGACAAGACTGAAGTTTTCATTCCAACATTCTCTCCCCCTTCTTTTATCCATCTAATATACAAAGATAGTTTCGAATCGCAGCTTATCTAAAGGTCTTCCTATCTTCCTCCCATTGTTTATCGACAAAAGCTGCAGTGATATACGTGCGAAAGTATTTGGCAACACGCCGTCTATTATGTGACATATGCATGGGAATGCTGCATTGTCATCCTGCTGCAGCGCGTTGATAGTCGAGAATCCATCCTATTTCCTGCTGTCATAAATTATGATTCCTGCAGCAGCAGGAATCATAATTTCGCTTGTCCCTCAAAATCTGCTTTTTGCTTTTGTGACTGCCGTTATTGTGTTTCCATATTGTATAAAGTGCTCGCAAATACAGGTCGCTTTTATGTGGCTCCCATGTAAGTCATTCAGTTCCTATCGATTAACTTTAAATTAATAATAAACAAAAGGACTTTTATTCTTTTATGATTTCAAAGAACGCGACATTTTGAAACCACACACATTTTCTTTCGACCACATTTAAAACAACTCTAGTGTCTGAATGACACGATGGAAAATATTGATTCAACTGCTCGTAGTTTCTGAAGACCTGCTACAATATTTAGTAGAAACTTGCATGCTCTTCATGTTTGAAACACAAGATTTGTATCTAATTTATAAAAATAGATTTCATTTTGTTCTGTGACGTCTACACATAAACTGTGGCAAAAAATAGGAGATATAAATAAAATTAAATTAAAATTTCTCAGAAAAATCTATGTGAAATTATTTTTTCGCATTTCTAACAAACGATCAAAAGTGTGGTTTTAATTTTTTTTAAACTTAATCTTGTAATGAAGTAAGAAAACCAAAATTTAGTAAGTTTCGAAGCATAATAATTTGTAGAAATAAATCAATATCTTCCTAAGAAATGTAGCAAATCGGAGCCCCCGAAAAAGAGCGCGCACGCAACGCTTTCACAAAGGCCCTGATCAAGTTCATTTGCTGATAATTAATGGTTCATGGTGTATTCTTAATATCACCATCCATAATGACGTAAAAAATCAAATCCGTTGACGATCCTATTATTCTCTATCAAGAAAGTTCTTCAGTGGCGCAGTTGATCACCCCTGCTACTTTATTGCCTGTCAGATTTAAGAATTATACATGAATCTCCTTGTTCAATTACGAAATAGCCATAGTCCTAAGTTTCTTAGTTTCAATAACCAAATATTTTGTGAATTGCAGTTTGTGTCTTTAGAGATTCGAAACACTAATTAAACCTTAATCATAATTTTATGAAATACTTTTCTAAAGGCTAACTTTTTTTTTTTCATTTTATGTAATCTGATTCTAATTTTCGATTTCTTGTATTGGTATCTATCAAATATTTGTATTATGTATTGATGCAGAGTAAAGGTGCTTCACACTGGAGCATATCTTATATGCATGAAAATTGTTTTTAATTCTTTTCTGAAATCAGTTGTTTTGATTCTAAAGAATTGAATTTTCAGTAATTGACTAATTGAATTTCAGTAATTGAATTTTAGATAGGAATATTCTAGACCAGGGATATGCAAATGTGTAAAGGTTATTTCAGAAACCTCAAAAAAAAAAAAATGGCTCTCCACTACAATTTAATATGAAATGCAACACGAACTCAAGTTATATATATGTTATTTAAAAAAAAATTCCTTAATCCTAAATGCCATGAATGATTTTTAATAGCATTTCTTAAAGTTTTTCATAAACTGGTTCGAACTTCAATGTACCGCTTATATTTAAACTTGTGAAGGGGTGGAACCTGAAAGCGGGCTGTAATGAATATTTCATTGCTCGTAGAAAAAAAAGAGAGAACATGTCTAAGCAAAAAGTGAAAAACTAATCTTGTCTTGATTTCTCATTACTTGATATCTCGAAGCTACACTTAACGGTGAATGATAATGTTCAAAGGAATTATGATACGTAACCGTCCTTATATATATAAAAACTAAAATAGTCTGACGATCTACTGTAAAGTTTGGGAGGATAACTATTTATAACTACTTTTTTAAAATTAACTGAATTTTTTTTTTTGCGGATTATTTTTTATAATTATTTTGGTATAATAGGTTCTTAGAGGACTTAGTTCCTCTTCCTAAATGAACTACTTATATGCTTGTAAATAAACGCGAAAATGTGAGACATTTTAACCAAATCTGAGATATTTTTCATGTCGGTTCGAAGAGCAACAACCGGGGATGATCCACCTAAGTTTTGGAGCATTGAGTGAAGAAACCTATCAAGATGAGTGATGGTCAGAAGCGGAATTCGGAGATCCGAAATTGTTTCCTTTATTTATTTTCTTTTGTGTTCACTTTTTTTTTCCAACCAGAGCAGACGATGGCGGATTTAACGGATGGAAGGAAGTTCCTGCTTCCTTTTTATTCGGCTGAGTCGACCCTTCTGAAGAGACGTGACAGTTTCCGAGTATTTCCCGAAGTGCTGCAACGGCAGGGCATCACTCTGTTTGTGGGGAAATAAATCTCGAAATCCTACACTGATAATTGAATAGGAAATGGTGACTGTTTTTCTGAAGCGATGCATTTTAAATGAAAGTTCTTATCTTGGTCACACGTATCATCAGCGAGTACCGCTGCATTAATCAGAGTAATCTTATAACCGTTTGATTACATGTGGGAACATATGGTTCAAAGGAATTTCGGGAAATGCTAATTCTTTGTTGCTTTGTACTAGTATGAAATTTGGTGGAAAGGTTAATTAATTTCCTCGGTCTGATGAATTAAAAAAATCATGACGTGTTTCTCCCATCAGGTCATGAGCGTTCGTAGCGTCGAACTAAAAATAGTTTCAAGATATTCAGTTTGATACTATATGTAATATGAGCAAAGTTTGGTAAATGGAAAGTCTGAAATATCTTTTCATTTTGGATGTCATGAGTCGAATAAGAAATAAAATGTCCAAATTTTTCGTTTTTGACTACTTTCAAAGGATGGAAAGAAGTGTGTGTGTGTGGGGGGGGGAGGCTCACAGCAACTTGCAAATGTCTTGTGATAGTATGTAAATACAGACGTCCCAGGTAGCACAGCCTGTAGTATAATATTGTACGAAATTATATATTCAATATGAAACAATATTATGCAATATTGCGAATAATATCTTTATCATAAAATATTGTACAATATATGTGTGCTACTAGGGGTTATATCCCACAGATGAACAGACGCCTGCTCTTTTGATTATTTTGTCTGAGGACGGTGTCGTTTTATTCTTGAAACTTCTAGACATCCTTTTCACTCCCTACCAGCGCCGAGCTGCAAGTGGATTTATGGTTTTCGGCGGGTCAGATAAGGTGAGCCACTTTGTCAAGTAGAATCATTTGTCTTCTGTGGGCGCATGTGTGCTGCTCGAGATATGACGCATATTGAGTAATAAATCAACCCTGTTTTGGAAATTAATATTTTTATAAGATCTATCTTCTTAAATTTTCCATGTTTCCTATAGGGGATATGACGATTCTTTGATAATCGTTGTAATTCTGATATGTTAAAAATTTCCGAAATTAATTTAACAAAAAACACTCTACATTGATTAACAAAAATCTGACACTAATTGTTTATTAGTTTCGATTTTCTCTAAGCTATTACCGATTTTTATTTAATGCTCAAATTATACGGGGTTTTTGTATTCAACAATCCCATCACTGCTGATGACGTATATCTTTTCTTCGCCATCAGTGTCTTTGCAATAGCGTTTCAAGCCTCCATTTGGGATATTGATCCGCTGTTTAAAAAACTGTCGCTTATTGAGCAAACCGGTCTAAAATTAAACTTTTAATTTTCTGAAAATTATTATTTTAAATGATTAAAAATTTTAACAGTAAATAGTATTTATGAAATTTTCGTATTGTTTATTCTTGAAACTTCTAGACATCCTTTTCGCTCCCTACCAGCGCCTTATAATTATACTTACTTATAATTCGTTATTTTTTAAAACTGTTAAATATTTCAATATTATCCAAAATTGTTTCCAATGGGTCCCTGCACTTCCGAAAGCTCTCTCTGCCAAAGAGTTATAGATTTTCTGTGCATGCGATGATTGTTTTCATAATAATTCCTCTATCAAGATGTGTTCCATACCTGAGTTTCTCAAAGTGCAGCCTTTTAAACTGGAGTTATTCAGCATTGCTAGAGTCTTTTGTTGCGTTAAAAACGTCTTTTTGAATCGATCAAAAGACTTCCTTCCACACATACATACTTTTATGCTTTGTTTTTGGCTTGTTTGTGAAATTCCGTTTCCTTTTCATCTAAAATTATTGCAGCTGGTAAAATTATACTCTGTAAATTCTTGCTTGAATTTTCAGAGTTTGAATGATATCTAACATTATGTTGATTTTCTTAATTTTATGTAAATAAAATACACATTTGAAGAAAACGGAAAAAGAGAAGTTTTTATTGTGCGGTACAGTTTAACTCTCGGTATATGTATTATTTTGTTAAATTTATGTTTCCTGAGATAATTTTAAACATTTAAAAAATAAAACAACCTTTTTTTGATGTCACGATCTAGAAAGCGTAGCTGTAATAGGATTTGAAAAAATAAAACAATAATCAGGAAAATACAATAAAGATGATCGGAACATTTATTACACTATCGTCTTCAAATAACGTATTGGTCCGTTTACACTTCTTGGGAGGGCGCAGTAAGGTCTTGGTGGTAAGGTCTCGACTTCAGAACCGGACGGTTTCAGGTTCGAGACCTGCTTCCACCGAAGAACCGTCGTGTAAGCGGATCTGGTGCACGCTAAATCCGTCGAGACTAAACGTCCTCCCTCTGGTATGGGGGAGAGGTTTGGAGAAGGGAGAGTGTGCCGGCCCAGGTATCGTCCTCGTCATCTGACCATGGTTCAAAATGATGAAATCCGTTCCAAAACAGTCATAGTGTCTCTTTTAAAAAAAATGGGTCTTTAATATAACTAGATTGAACTAAACAAACAAAACTAAACACTTCTTGGCACCGGAGGGCCGTGCATTTGAATCTGGCATGCGTTAAATCCCCGAAAGATCAAAGCTCTTTGCTGTGGTGGTGCGTTGTCGTCATCTGGTCGCGAGGTATGTCTTATGAGTAAGTAAGTCCACTTGTGGCTTCGAAAAGAAGCGGGGTATTTTATTTTGTTCCAATTTTCTGTCTTCTATTTAGAACAGCAATTCCGAAATTAATTTTAAATTTTGTGTCATTTTCTTTTTATCCAAGTAATCGCAATTTGTCATTTATGGTAAAACGAACATTTTTTTAAATTTTTGAAAGAGCGAATGAAATGTTCTTAAATTGATTTAGCTTGGTCATAAGTAATAATTCTGCTTTCTTCGCAAAATTGATTTTCATTCTTTTTTTCTATTTGTGAGACGAATACCCCGCATCTTGCTTGTGTATGCTGACGCTTTGAACGCTGGGTGGTTATCTTCATAAGACCAGGGAGGGAAAAAAACCCTCCTCATCAAAGAACTATTACTTCGTTAAATTGTGCCAGGGCCCCCCCCCCCCTCCCTTTGCGAGCGTGACCGAAGACGAAAAATAAGAACACCATAAACGCTCTTTAACCCATCTACAAGGGTTATTATTATTTTTTTTATATGAAACGGGTAGAAGGGTTTCCGCTGTTTAAGCACCCGAGTCGAGTGTCGCTGTTAATTTTGATCACTGTATTCTGTTGATGGAAATGAATGAGAACGAAACATTGTTTCAGGTTGCCGGTTCGCTCTCTTTTGTTCGTGGGTCGAATTCATATTTAAATCATTTGGTTAGTGTCCCCCCCCCCCCTCTCTTTATGCTGAAAATAAGAAGAAGCGACCCATTTGCCCATTTGCTAGCTTATTAACTGGATTAGTTGCAATTCATGAGTCGATTTTTGTGATGGCCGAAGTTTCTCCTCATTTCACTGTCATATAACAATGTATTAGCACTTTTTAAATGGTTCATTATTATTATTATCATCGATTCTCTGTTATTATTTACTTCTGAATATTTGAAGGATTTCTGAAAATGAAATTTTATTCAAAAGTTTGAGTTGAGACTCGACGGTTGCGCATGAATACCCGCCTTGCATCTGTGTCCTTATGCAGCGAACCCGCCCTCGCTATAACCTGTTTGGTATGTGCCATCGTTTTGAACGTGTCCCTAATCTAACTCATTTAATGCGGGACGACAACCCAATTATTTATGTGACAAAGATGTCACTAGATTCCCTCATTTTTTAATCTCTGCCGGTAAAAATCAGACCTGAGCAATAAAAATTTTCCTGACATTTAGCTTAAACGAACTTTTTTTTTTTAATTTGAGAAATTAGCAGTTGGAGCTATACACTATGAAGAATAGAAGAACCAGAAAGAATTGTAGTCAATAATTATTTTAATCTGTTTGTTAAGGGGACTTCTGTAGAGAAAATCTATTGAAGTCGAGCGCAATTTCTTATTCGTGACACCGCAAATTGTTTGAAAATAGAATGAATGCAGTGATAGGTCATTGTCGCTTTCGTAGTGCGATTGAGAACCAGAATAACACGATTCATTGGCAGTAGTTTCTGAAATGTGTCTTGAACTGACCGGTATATTTTCATAACAAGGATAAAAATAAAAAATAAAAAGAAAATTGCTTTCCTAATTAAAAAAAGTAATAATAACTTGTTATCTAATCAAATTTCTGCTCTATATTGAAATTTTTAAAAAAAATCTCGGATGAAAGAAACCAAAACGTTTATTATTGAATGGCATCAAAAAGGAATATACCCCTTGAAGGATCTTCTCTTTTCTCGGCAAAGCAAACGGATGCTTATTGGCTCTTAAATTATTCTTTCAGTCCCATTAATAAAATCCCTTTGCTAGTTAGCCTGCAACCTCGCGCGTTGTTGCGGCTCACCATTTCCGGAGCATCCATCATCCCGGTGTCTTTCTGGAGCGCCAGAAAAAATGTATCTCATCTTGTATTTGTTTACCTCTGCGCCAGGCAGACCGGAAAGGCATTCTTTATTTAGAATTGCATTATGTTCTCATGTTCGCAATCATCTTTCCAGATGTGCTCATCAGAGATGGCCTGCGGCGGGGATTTCTTTTCAATATGGTTATATTTTCAGACTGGCGTGCTCTTCACTTTCCATTGTAATCACCGAGACTTTGACGAATTTCCACGTTTTAGAGCTCCTTGAGTTCGAAAAACGCATTCTAGAATATGTCTGTCAGTTTTCTGCGACAAAAATAGCTCAAAAACGCTTTGAACCGACGGATGAAATTCGGTATACAATCTTTTCGCCTAATTTGTCGATATTTTTCAAATTTTCAACGAAATTCTTTCAAAGATCATCTGTTCTTTGGCTGTTTGAATATAACACTAACACTGAAATAAGACGAAGGGAGCTAGGTGGGTAAATCTCGGAATATATATTTAATATCTGTGTTCTAGACGCATCATATTTTGAGCCAAACCCAACAAGAAATCGACCGTCTGTATTTTCAGAAGCATGTAAACGCGATATTTTAAAAACGCAGTGGCTTAAGTATATCAAGTTTGGTGTGTGATTTTGTTACTGCAGTTGTAATTTTGTGTCAAATTTTTATTTCAATTACTTGGGAAGATGTTCGGATACTCTTAACCGCATGCCAGGGATGGATCGCTAAATAATTCACTAAAGATCACCCGATAGATTCACTAAAAATGCTAAATTCACGCCAAAGATTTACATTTCTTAACTATTGTATACCAATATAACTCGTTCTTTTAGAGGTTTTCTCTGAAGTAGACAAACCAACTTCATTATATAAAAATTAAACTTTTTTAATTTCCAGAACACTTTATAAATAAAATTTTAAAAAATTATAAATAAATGAGAATCTATTTTTGAATTGAAATAAAAGAAGCATAAAAAGCTGATTCTGTTTTTTAGGGACAGGGGTTGGGGAGATCTTTATTACTTAGTCAATGATTTAAATTGTGGGTCAGCGCATAAATTCTAGAGAGGGGAATCCAGTTTCGATTAGAGATGCCCTTCCTCCCCGCTTTATTTGTATGCTTATAAGGCTTACAATGCCGAGAGAACTTGCACTAAACGCCGCTCATTTTAATTGGTTGAGTGAATTTAAGTTGATGGAGCGAGATGTTGCACTCGGGGGTAGAAAGCACTTTTAAATTCAAATGAGAGATAGTTTGGCCCTTGGTTGATAGGATGGGCGTGATGAGGTCAGTGACGTTGCAAATATGTTTATCGAGAAAGTGCATTAAAAAATGTTACTCTAACCATAAGTAGCCCAAATTTTTAAATTTAAAAACCAGATGTGAAATGTAATGTTTTCAAGCATCCTATATTTATTACATTCTTTTCCAGAATTTTCTTGCTTTATTGTTTCCTCAGGAAGATTAAGTAATTCATTCATAGCATCAACAATTCATCCCATCATCTCTAGCATAAAACATGAGGAACAGAATCATGCATTTTTTATTCTGTTACTGCTATATAAACAATTATGTTTTGAATAAATTTGTCTGAGATATTTCGGCCGGTAGTAGATTTTCATGCTTCATATGACCTGCATTTTTCTCTCTTTATTTTTTCACTCAGTTAAACGAAGTAAGCAATTAAACTAAGTAATAGCAATTGATCCCTCTTTATAAATATTTTAATCTGGATAACATTGTAGAAAAGTATTTAAGTACCTTCCTTTCATAGAACGACTTATAATGAGAGAAGCTAAATATTCAATAAACCAAATACGTTTTTATCAAGACAACAAAAAATGAAACTAAAATTCGTAAGCAACCTATGAGAGGTTAGTTAGTTAGTTATATTAACGCCTTTTTTTTTAAGAAGCAACACTAAGGGTATTTTTGCGACAGATTTTGTCATTTTGAATTGCGGTAAGATGACGAGGACGATACCTGAGCTGGCACTCTCCTCACCAAACTTCCACACTACACCAGCGGAAGGACGTTTGGCCTCGACAGATTTAACGTGTACCAGGCTCGCTTACACGACGGTTCTACGGTGGGATCGGACCTCGAAACTTAAACGCTGCGGTTCCGGAGCCGAGAGCCAGGCCACCGCAGCACCATCAATGAGAGAAAGAATAAATAAATAAATACGAAGGAACGTGAGAACGAAGTGCAAACTTTAGGTGGGAGTGAAAAAAATAAACAATCAGTTGTCTGTGTTTGAAGGTGGGTCTGGTGGAATTGTATCAACCAACTCTGACACCAACTTCGAAAGGGGAAATAGTTTTGATCTACCCCCGACATTTTGTTCTCTTACTTGTTGATTTATTTTTGGTTTTTCGTTCACCTTTTTAACCCCCTCCCCCCTCCATTTTTCGTTGGTCATCGGACTCCCAATACTGAGTATCGTTCTCTCAGAATGGAAAAGTTAGTAAATTAAATAGTAATAATAATGATAATAAAAATTTTTGACGGTAATAACGTAAAAAAATAAATTCAAAATTAATTTAAAAAATTTCAGATTGGCTGGAATCTTCAGCTCCAATTGGCATATCGGTATTGGTCATTGTATAGCTATTCGTTGCCCATGATTGATGCAAAAGATTTGTTGTTGTTTTTATCATCTAATAAACTCCTAAGGAATCGGGGAAACTTGAAGAGTACTTCCAAAATATTTTAATGGGGATAATTCTCCCCTCCCCCCAATTCATATTAAAAGAGTAAAATATGTCTAAATTTAAATACTCTAATAGTTATTTTTTAAAAAGTTATTTCAAAAAGTACTTTTAGTGCTTTTTTATATGAAATAAAAATGCAGTAAACGGAAATATATATTCTTTTCTTTCGATTTTTATTTTCTGATCCAAAACATTTTATGTTGGTCACTTGTTTTTATAGAAAATCATTTTTTATCATCATTCTGATAAAATATTGTTCATAATTGTAAAATACTTTGGAATCCATCTTTCTTAAATCAAGTTTATCACAGGTTATGGAATTCGATTTAGAAATTTTAGATCATATTTAATTAAATTAGTGTTTTGATTACTTTATATTTAAACGAACCATTTCTGTATGGTAATATAATGCTAAAGAATAACTTCCATTCAGCTGTAATCAGCTCCAGTGGATGAAGATCGATTCTTATCCCTCAAAGCCTCGATTTCCTGGTCGAAAAGTCTTAGTTTTGGAAGAATTTGATTCCGAATTCAATAAAGATCTAACCTGTGAACGGCACGTGGATAATTAGAGTTTCCGCACTCTAAATTTAACTGATCCATAATACTGAGAGTCAAACGTCCTTCCACTCTTCTGAATTTAAAGTTTGGAAAGAAAGACGCCGAATCGCCCTCGACATCTGACCACAGTCAAAATTATGGTGTTTGTCCCAAATATCAATCTAGCATTTTCAAAAAAAGATGCTCATGTAACTGAAGTAGATTAAGTGCATTACTTTGAGAAACAAAAAATTAATTTTGTTAACTGGGATTTCTCTCATATTTTGAATGGAATAGAATTCCGACTGATTAAAGGGCTTCAAGGTATTCGAACGGTCCATCCAACTGCTCGACGTTCATTTCGCATGTCAGGTTAAACTTGCTGATAAGTACAAGTTCTTCCGTATTTGTCCATGCTCGTGTGGAGACACTTCTTAAATAGATCGACAAAAAGCAAAGAGATTCTCCACAGCTTACTTTTAGAAAAAATGTTGCTTTTCTTTGTCTCGAGCCGCGTGTCATTTTGATGGGTCATGCGCTTTCGCAATGAAGGTACGTGCGTCTAAAAACAATAGGCTCGCTCTTTTGCCAATCGCTCGGGATGGCCTCGGCCAATCGGCCTCGCTTCATTCGCAGCCGATTTTTTACAATTTGCTCTATTTTCCAGTACAAGGATTCAGATTATTTTCTCATTTACAGTTCTCGAATTTCATGGGTTTCCTAAATTGTACAGAATTTTCCAGATGAGTTAGTTGAAGAATAAACATTAATATCGATCATTTTAACACGCTTTCATAGATTAGTTTTATTATTTATTATATTGCTTATATATTATATTATTTATTATATTGCTTATATATTATATTATTTACTATATGTTTATATATTATATTATTTATTGGTTTAATATTTGTTTTCCTTTTCTTTTTTGAATTTTAAATTTTTATATTTTAGTTTGTCTTTTGTTTGTTTATTTATTTATTTTCTTTCTTTCTCTTTACTTTCAATATTTTGTGCAACGTGTCATGTTGGTTATGCTGCTTTTGTCCTTTGACCAAGGATTTTTTTTCTTCGATTTTTATGTTTATTATATTAGAACTTGTTGGCACATACCATACAAGCAATAAAATACGTTAATATTTTATTGATTATATGGTGCAGCAGCAGCTTTGAAAGATTAGAATTCAGCATTTGCAGATATTAGAACTCGGTATGTTTTTCTGTACTCTGTACATTATCTCTGACCACTTATCTCTGACCTTTGTTTTCTCTATCTACAGTGATGCTACAGTCGCTGGACGCAGCAGCATCAATATACATGAAAATGAGTCTTTGCTGAATTTATTTGACTCTGCAACTGCGCAGATTTATTCAATTTTCTTTTCTTTTACTCTATCAATCCCGATTTTTGAAATATTCAGTTTATTCATAGTTTTAAAATAATACATAATGGTACTTTTATTGTAAGCAGAGGAAGTATATTTGAAAGTTTTATCCGAAACAAATTCGAGAATCCTTCACGAATTTCTTGATTTTTTTTCACTCGAACCGTGGAACGAAAATTCACTGGATTTCTTGTTTTTCTCTCTCGAAACTCTATAAATATGAGCATTGCTGTTTTACCAGACCACTTAGACCGGCGACTACTCTCTTAAGCGCATTGGGCGACAAGGGCCTTTTAATGTGGCTGATGCTATCGGGGTCAAAGCGTCGCACCCATGGGTGGCGATCACTTCCATTCCGCTCTTATCTTTGGAACAAGTGTCATCCGCAATTTGTTTCTATGTGAGACAGTTTACCTACTTTTATTTCCATCGCTTATGCAGGATGCGGGCTGTTACGGATCCACGATGTTGGCTCTGGCAAATTGGATAATACGGTGCTGGGGTGATTTAGATTTGCCTAAGACAATAGGTTTCGATTCATTTCTTCCTTTCTACTGCTCCCATACTGATAAGCTTTTAGATGTATTCCCCATGTATTCGATTTGAGTATTAAATCAAATGGACAAAAGAATGATTTTTGTTTTTGTTTTAAATGAAAAATATTGGTGTACTGTTTTTTACTATAGAAGTTTTATGATTTGTGGCGATTTGATTGCAGTATGGTAAATATGGCGCGCATTCTTCTGAGCAGTTCTGTGCTTCTCTTACAATATTTTTGAAATTATTTTCTTTCCCCATCTTTTTTTCCCCAGGGGGCACTGATGCTTCCGCTATGGTGGTTGAATCTCGCCACTCTGGAGCGTATATGAAAAGGTGGGTGTCTGGGTCCTCCCATCGTTGAGGGACGTACTTCCCGAGGAAAGGATTGTACCGTGGCCGGTGACTGAACCACAGTTCCCGCCAGTGTTGCTGTTGCGGACGGTCCGGTCCTTCAGTATTCATAATACGTGTGCCTTCGAGCGGGCGGAGAGTCTTCTCTTATCTCTTTACTGGACTTGATGATAATTGATATATTTTTATCAGTTTTGGTTTCGAAACGATGAATGCTGTTGTAAAACTGTGTCAGAATTAGTTACTCCTGTCCAAATTTTCTCATTAATATATAGTTCTAAAGTACTGAAAATTTGAATTCAATTTCTGAAAACTAACCCAAGGCTTTGAAAGTTCATTTCGTCTTACCAACGTTTTAACCCCTTAACTGTGATGGTTTTCATGGCATCTAGTTAAATAACTTCCTCTGTTCTCGGAATGTTTTGTGTCATTCTTTTAAGAGTCTATTATTGGAATAGTCGTGAATGTTTGTATCAGTTCATATAATGCCTGGGAGTAACTTAATTTTAACTTATAAGTTTCAAAAAGCGGCGTACAGATAAGTATTTTAAATGAATACAGTTATGATTTCTGAATATTAAACATCTTCCAGACTGTAAAGACTATCTGCAGTAAGCAGACAATAATATTGTTCTTATTTTCATTTTACTTCCGAGCTTTTTAATTTTCCTTTTACCCCATTTTCTCCGTAATTGATAATGGGAATCAACAATCTTACTATCTAGTGCTGTTTCCTAGCACCAGATGGCATGTTAATCGTTCCCGATTCCTATATCTGAAGCATCATACTGGAGTGTTCTACTCATAGAGCTACACCTCCCTTTCGGGGAGAGGGGAACTGTAAAATGCATATGATAAGGAACTGCGGAAAAGAGTCTCCACACTCAAGTTCTCAACCAAACGTCTTCTCAGATGAGAGAACGAGGATTTAAAACAGGTGGGCTCTACACTCTTTGATATCTCGAATATTCAAGTTAAATTTGACTACAGACTGGTTAGCAAATGATGTCTTGACCTTCACTAATTCATCATCAACCCATATTATCTCCATTTGTAGGGTTGTTTTTTCAGTTCTAATTAGATGCCTTTTTTCTTTAAGAAATCTACGAGCTCGAAATATTTTATGAATAGTCTTTATTTTTGTACCGAATTATTACCTTTATGAATATCTTAATGTTGATTTGTCAAGCTAAAAATACAGTAATTCTATTCGCAAATTCTTGGGATTATTGTTGGAGGTTAGAAAGGTTTGTTTTGAGATTTGAATGTACTTATCTTAACAAAAATTAGCGTCGCTATTACTTGAATCGGGCATTTCAGGCGGGAATATGTCAATATAGTTCTTAAAAAATTAAAAGAAAAACGGATTGAATATAAAATGAAAGCATTAAGTACAGTTCGTGTGATGAAAAGATTTATCTTATTATTTTTTTTTATCTGCAATATAAAAATACAATTCTATAATTTATTTTTCTGATTGCCTCGACTGCATTTTAAAGGAGCTTCATTTTCTTTCATTAAAAGATGAATTGCCAAATAAGTATGACGACTTCGCTATTTTTCATTCACACTGTGCGAAATCTCAATATTACATGAAACATTCTTTTGAAATTCTGCTCTATACAGGATTTAGAATCGCATATTTTATATCTTTTTTATATGTATTATTTGCATTTTCCTCCATTTTGGAGAGAATTGCTACGTTGTCACATTTAATACCCCAAAAAACCAACTCCATCGTCGGAGCTCGAAATAAAATCCTCGCAATTTATCTGAATTGTGTGTTTCGAAATGCCCGTGTTGCGGCTGTGCACACTGGGCCGAGCATTTGCGGCTTCTTGGAATCGAGCGGTGAAACTTTATTATTTTGTCAAGAAAGCAGCTGGAATCTGCGCTTCGGTTTGCTTTGTCAGGAGAACTGGGCTATAACGTGACGAATGCTTTTTTTATTTTAAAATCTGAGTTGTCAAGTTACAACCTTTTATCAACTCGGTTTATAAGTGTATATTTCGAGTATAATGCAAAGGTGGGTCTTTTGGTAGTGTTATTCGCTGTAATAGTAACCTGTCGTATAGTAATATCATTGAAATCAGTTGTCATTTTGGTAGTACATCATAATATTAGTGCAATAATCAGTGGAATAATCTCCTTGAAACTTCCTCGCATACTTACTAATAAAGGTATTTACTCTCGCATAAACTAAAATAATAAGGTCGCGATTGTTTTCCGTGGCATTCACGAACAATAGTTACGAAATATTAATCTTTTCTGTCAATATGGCATTTTTACCGACTCTATTCTTTTTTTTTTTTTTTTGACGATTAATCATTGACATGAGATGAATGCACAAATACCTAAAAACGAATTTTTTGGACGCCTTTTTTCAGTAGATTTTAACCATTGAAACCAACATTTGACGAACCACAGTCAGAAGATCACATGCGAAATTTAATTTACTTAAATCATTGCATTTTTGAACTATCGCGCTTACTTGAGTAACAAAATTTAAATGACTCCTCTGATATATTTTGGGGAAATTTTTATAATAATGCCCATTTTAGAATGCTAAATCTCTGTACAGGATTTTATCTATTTAGCTCTTTACATTATGCAGTTTTCATGTTCACTTGTATTCGAACGGCTGGACAAACTTCTTCTAAATGCGTTTTATTCAAAATTTGATAAGAAATCTACAGATTTGTTATAAATTTTGTATACTATTTTTCATCCGTCTGGTTCAAGGCGTTTTTTAGTCTTGTTTACAAACAGATATAATTTTTTAAAATGTGTTTTTCAGATTCAAGGAAGTTTGAAACGTGGGGACACATTAAAATCTCGAATTCGAATTTTTGAACGATTACAATACTTTCTGTGTGTATACCTTGTATACAAGAAAGTAAAACTATGCAAATCGCGATATAAAATTTCAGGAAAAAAAATTGGTATTTACATGTATCCCTCCCCTTTACATATACATGTATGTATTTCCCGCTAATGTACATACATTTACATGTACTTATTTTAATTAAAATTATTTGACAAGAGAGATTTTGCTTTTATGGTATTCAAAGCATAATATATTAAATGTGTATTCGCCGAACAAAAAATTCTTCCGTACTGTCAGGCTGATGATTGCTCACTGTTGTATTGAATATGCTCAGTTTAAATGAAAATAAGTTGGGTACAAAAAGCTGCCTGAAATCAGTGATATTTTTAATGTCATTGATTGTCTTGTCATCAAATCTGAAGATATCCAAAGGAATTTTTATCTATCTTATAAGAAATGCCGTTAAGCGGCATTCATTTTCTTCACTGGTAGGCTGCTTTTACGAATTTTGATTTTATCAACATTCACTTCTTATTCTAACTTAAATCTCACCTTGAATGTTAATGAAATCCATTCACCTTGAATGAAATCGCGTAGTACAAGGACTAACCTGTCGCATGCAGTACTACTAAACAATTCGCGGCACTGAAAGCTGTAATTGAGATATTCGTAGCAGGTGTCGTAATGAAAAAGACAAAAGTCGTTTTGTATTTAAGAACTTGTCTTTTAGGCTCTGATGTGGATCGAAATAATGTTAAAAATATTAAAACATCGTCTTGTAAAGAGCGTATGAATGGTATGATTTCTGCACAACTCTATGCTTCCTTTTAAGAGCTGCGTTTCCGAGGGGAATTCATAAAATTCCACAGCATATCTATAAAAAACTATTTTATAAATTAAATTTTATATTTTGAGGTGAATACGACTTTTATTCATAGTCTCTCCTGCCATCGCCGAATTCTTCATCACGAAGTCCAGAGATGGGTTCTGAGGAAATTTTTGATGGTCATTTTCTCTGATTTAAAAGTTATTTTTGCTATTTTTGAGATTCTCTTTTGTATGGATTGTGAGATAATCATTTTTTTAAATACAGAATGAAGGATAATATGGAATAGAAAATGAGTATTAATTACATGCACCTTTTTTATAAATTATACGTTAAATTATTTTTGGAGAATGGAAGAAACAAGAAAAACTTCTTGGGAAAATATGCTGGTGAGAATAATGTGAATTATACCATATAATGTGAATAACATTGAGAAATTTTCTTAAAAGTTTTGAAATGGACGTTGGAACAAACGCAAACGGGGACGTGAAATAGATTTTTGAAGCTAAAGAAAATCAAAATCAAGAAAGTGGTGATATAAAGGATAGAAAGAATAAGAAACATCCTAAAAAAAATATATTTATTTATTATGACGAATTACGCATTCATTCAGTGCCTCGATTGTATTGATCGCTGATTGCTGCCGTACGTTTTTAGTGAATTTCTGTTTAAACATTTTTATTGCTTCAAAAAACAATTGTTTTCTCTCTGCTGGTATTTAGTAGTCGAAAGCGAATGATAGAAAGGACGCGCTTTCTGCCATTTTTAGTGCTGCGTCAAACGTTGAAATGGTTGCAATTTTCGCAGGTATTTGGTATTCCGAAAAGAAATTTTGAGACGTACTTCAAATTCTTAAAAAAAGCATACGCCTGAAATATAATGTATATGTTTTTAAATATGTCCAGCAAAATATCCTTTTGTGAATGAATGTCCATACTTAGGAGTTAAATGTCCGTAAAAGCCAGAAACTATTATTTGTGTGTGTTAAAATACAATTGAGGGTTGAAAAGGCTTTTCCTCCCGATATATTTATTTTTTAAAAAAATTGGCTTTGACATCTGCCATTCAAGAACATTTCTTATTTGAAATCAATATAAATTGGTGATAACATTGAAAAAAATTTAAGTATTTTCAAACCTAGCTGCACTGTTAAGCAAACTTCAACGTAGAACCGGAATATCGGCATTGTGACCCCAAAGTGCATGTTATTCAAAAAAGTGTTTTCAAAATTCATTTCAAACACAATTTGTAACGATGGCATCTGTTGTAATTCATTTCAACCCTATTTGATTGTATCATCAAATCCTCATTCAAGCGCTTTTGGCTCTATTCAAGTTGTAATAAAGAGTAATACTTTCTGTGGGTATTAATAGAAAATCCGAATTTTTATCTTCGCTTTTATTTCTTAGCGTGCTCACTTTTTAACATGGACTTACTGCAATTTAGGGGTGTGTATATATATATATATATATATATACGATATATTATATAATATATCGTTGGAATGCTTCTTTCAGTTTTCACAAATCTTTAAACGAGCCTTTTTCGTGTGCAGGGTCATTCAAAAATACTTAATGTGATGTGGGGGAGAATATAGAGAGAAATTTAAGAAATACTTGGCTGTATTTTCTGACCAGAGACACAAACACCAAAAAGAAGAGAATGGTGCCTCTAATCTTAAAAATGAAAACCTAGACTTGATGGAGCTTCTGTTGCCACAGAAGCAGTGATGGGGAAGGATGGTTCAAAGTATGCAAATAGAAATAGAAGCTTATCTGTTGGTTGATAGTATACTCAATAAAGATCCCAAAACTTTAAAAGTTCGGAATAATTACCATAAAATTGAACTCTGTCTTTTAATATATCACTACTAGAGGATCAATTTTACATGACCTGGATCTCCATCCCATCTCCTACCCCTTAAAAATACAAAATGCCACTCTTACGGCACACTCATTATCTTTGTAACTAACGATCCGATCAGGTTAATCTTTTTTGCATTTTGTGTCTTATTAAATGGGCTGCAAGCCACAATCCAAATTTATGCAGGTTCTAACGTTGTAGTTGAGCATTCAGATACAGACTTAATAGTGTTATGGATTGCCCTTTCTCCTAGAAGCGAAATTGGCTGCTACTTTTTTCAGTAATCATATATAAAATACAAATATTGATCGAAGAGTAAAATAATTTCACTATTTTCCCATGCATTGATCAGCTGCGAAACCATCTCTTGTTTTCGAGGTATATGAAAAATAAAAGCAGTGGAAATACTGCAATCACCAGACTCGCAGCTGACTCGGGAACTTTCTGAATTCTGTTACATCGGAAGACTACCGGAGAGAAATTTGTATTTCATTTGCATGGATTAAAAAATATTCATCGTTGAACAAAGCCCGGTCACAAATAGATTTGTAACTTTAACGAAGAAAATTGCACAAAGATTTAACTTTTGACTTGACAAAGCTACCACCAACCGTAGAAGAATACCATCAGCACTTTGTTTTTTGCAAATTCAGCTATGATTAGGCAACCAACTTTCAACTGCACAATGAGGATGGGAGATTTAAACAATGAAACACAATGGAAGCTTCAAGAAAACACTAAAAAGTGTCGTAACATCCAAACCTTTTGCTCCCAGATGATCTGTTGAAGCAGTTATTTTGCGCTAGTAAAATAAAAAAAAAAATGTTGTAGTTATTGCGAGTGCAGAAAAGCCAACATCATGCTTCAGTTGTCATGTTTAAATTTACCAGTTAATTCCGAAGAAGACTACATCTTTATTCTATTGTATAATAAATCTGTGCAAAATATACATAGTCAAATTGAATACAGTTTTTTAATTTTACATCTTTAAATGAGCAATTCTTGTATATATATTTATTGTTGTATCTCGGAAATGGTTCTAACGATTTCGTTCAAATTTTATATTTAGATAAGTTTTTTTTTTAAGTGGCTATATATAAGTGGCTTTCCAGAAAAAATGCAATCTTACACACACACACACACACATTTTTATAACTAATTGAGAGCCTTTTTTTATCTGCTGTCATTCTGACAATGTCATATAACGCCATCCGGGACCAGATTTCGCCATGATACATTGGACGATAATGAAGAATAGTCTATAACTCAAAAGTGGCTTATATATTTTTAAAATAAAACTATCCTGTGTGTGTGTGTGTGTGTTTAATTCGCTTTTGCTGGTAATTTTGTCAGATTTAACCTTTAATTTTTGTTCTTATTTCTCCATCAAGTAAGCATTTCTGATTTTTTTCTCAGTTTCGACGATACAGTTCAGTTATGGCTCAAAACTTAGCCTTTCAATTATTAAAAAGTATGCGGATATTGAACAGATATTCTCCTAAAATGAGTTTTTTTTTCCGACTAATTATGAGGAAAAGGGCAATGATTTTTTTAGTGCATAATTTTAGTGAATGAGGTTTTATATATTTGCATGCTACAGTAAGATGTGGACATTGTTTAATTACCACAATTTTTGTATTTTGATATTCTTTAGTTTACCTATATTATTTTTTATATTCCTGAAATAGTGTTTTTTTTTAAATGCATGGAAGCTCTAATTGAAACAAATTTTATTTTATTTTGATTGTGCTGAATTGTGTGTGTCTTTAAATGTTTATATATTTTGCTTAAAATGGATGTGTGTTTTTTTCCAGGCTGGCAAGGAGCTGTACGACCTATTTGAAGACCTCAGGGATGGTCACAACCTCATATCGTTGCTGGAGGTGCTCTCCAATGAAATACTCGTGAGTAGCAGGACAACTTCCGTTCGAACACATAAACGCGTGTTTCCGGCTAAAGAAAAAAAAAATCATTTTTTTTTTTAAAATCTCGGTAATGGTGGGGATATGTCATAAATTTGAAATTTGCCTATTTTAATGAGGGAAAATCTATTTAATGAGGCCTATTTAATGAGGGAAATTTTTGGGGATAGGGGCACCATCCATATTGCTTAATGAAAGACGAAGATGAACCCACATTTTATTTGTAATGAATTAGTTCTAATGAAAAAAAATATTGACACCATCTGTCAATTTTAATAAAATGATTCTAAGAAAATATATATTGATGCATTTTTAAATTATTTATAAAAATTAAAGAAGTAAAATATTTTTTATATTCTGCTTTTTAAATTTCTGCACTTATAGAAATTAAAAAAAAAGATACAAATCTTTTTGCATTAATCGCAAGACATTAAAACACGAAAGAACTGATTAGAAAAGAGAAATCTTGATCCTCTTTAAGATGAGTGATCTTGAAGTTGTTAAAAAGTCTTGAAAAACTAGGTAAGGGCAATCTAAATACATATTTGCAGTTTTTTAAAATATGAATTCATAATAATTTATTTCATAATTATAATATTTTGTTTATATATTATAATTTATAAGTCAATTATAAGTTTTTGAGCTTCGAATAATTTCTTTTTTGAGAATATACATTTATTATATATTTACATTTTTATTTAACTTACTTCATTTCGTGTGTTAAAAATGAAGTTTTGAATTTTATATACTTGTTTCCTCTCGATGATAATATATTTTTTTAAATATTTTTATATCTTTATGATCAGTTGATCAATTTGATTAATTTTTTGTTTGAGTGGCGTAGCTCAGTGGTTAATTTATAAAATGAAAGATTTTCAGCTTCCATAATGCTTAAAATAACAAAAGACTCGACATTAAAAATGTAATTGAAATAGCTATTCTACTTTACAAAATACTAAAAACTTTTTTAGTTAAATAGTAGTTTTTTTTAATAATATTTTTTAAAAAAGGATGCTATTATTTGTTAGTTAAGTAATTATGATATTCATATGTAACTAAACTTTAAGATGTTACTCGCTGATTTTAAAATTTCACAAAAAATGTAAACGTTAAGCCCATAGATAAAAAATTATTGTTAAAAATACATTATGAAGTTAAAAGTATATTATTCTCTTGCAATATGTAATTTTTTTAGCTTCTTTAAAGATTTGCAAAAAAAAAAAAAAAAAGGAAATATTTTTGTAATTGGGATACTTAGTCTGTTTTTAATTTTGTCGATTATACCACTGTTAAGATTTTAATTTTGTCTTCATTTATCTATGAGATTTTCTTAGCAAACATGCATGATCAAAAATATTTTATTATGAATAAATTCCAACAAATAAACATTGATTATGATCAATGTACGAATCGCGTTGATTTGATTAATGAATGTCAGTGTGATTAATCTAATATTTTTGATAATAAGTGATTAATCCCTTGAGGCACAAAACATAAAACTACAGAATTTCAGGTGGAAATTAATTAAATTAAATCGAATACACAATAGGAAAATGAAAAGGGCAATTTATTAATGTTTTTCACGCAAACAAATTGCATGTATACAGGGCTACAGTGGCTTTAAATTATGTCACTGTAGCAAATCTTAGCAGCATACATGGTTCAGAAAAAATAAAAGGCTATTCCGAAAACTAGATAATATTCTTTTTCTTGTCTTATAAAATGTGTTTGTCTGAATTTGTCCCAGTTATTTAGGAAGTGAATTGGAACATAGCCACAATGATTTTCGCTTATATATAAGTATAAACGATTAATCACATGGGCCAAGCTGTATTCACAATCCACGTTTCCTACACGTCAAAAAAACGCGATACTTACTTTTATCACACCTTTTTTTACGTGTTTATTTAAGCTCCTGTTGCCATTGGATAGCTGGGCTCCTTCGTCTAGTAACCGCGGTGGCCTGGTGGTAAGGTCTCGGCTTCGGAACTGGAGGTTCCAGATTCGAGACCCGATTCCACCGAAGAGCTGTCATGTAAGCGGGTCTGGTGCACCTTAAATCCGTGGGGCCCAAACGTCCTCCCGCTCGTGTGGTGCGGAAGCTTGAAGAGGGGGAGGGTGCCAGCTCAGGTCTCGTCCTCGTCATCTGACCGTAGTTCAAAATGATGAGGTCCGTCCCAAAATAGCCCAAGTGTCGCTTTTAAAAAAGCGGGACGTTAATATAACTAATCTAAACCTTCGTCTAGTAATGGGGTGCCTAATACCAATGCTCACGAGAAATATCCTCCCCCTCTTTTTTTTTTTTCAGAATATCACTGGAAGATAATATTTTTGTAACGTGTAACAATTGTGTTGTGTGGATTTCAAACGAATTACTCATTGAGAGTGCTTTCTCTTTCAGCCCCGGGAGAAGGGTAGTATGCGCTTCCACATGCTGCAGAACGTGCAGATCGCCCTCAACTTTCTCAGGTTCCGAAAAGTAAGCATTTCATTCTGCAGTATCATTCTGATGCCAGAGACATTTTTATATTTATTGAATAATTATATTGCAAACACTATTTATTTTTTCACTTCTTAATTGATTTCAAGTTTTTTTTCCATCGGTATTTTTCTGAAACAATTTACCATGGTGATAAATGCAATGAGAAGTTAGTGTGCAGTGAGAAACTTTCTTCCATTTTATAAATTTTGAATTTACCATTGCTCGCAGATCTTCAATGTTTGAATACAGAATTGCTTAGTGTAGTTTACGGAAAAGAACTCATTCGAACCTGTTGCGTTACTTATAATTACTTTTACTACCCGTAGAGTACTTACAGCGCAAGAAGAATTTTAGAAAAACATTGCTTGTGAGGTATTTTTTGTGTCATATTTTAGGAAAATATTTTATTTCTCAAATATATGTAATTAAGGTATTTTTTTTTTTTTGAAATAGCTGTAATTGCAGCATTTTTTTCGAAAAAAAATTAATTAATACATTATATTTATGTTAATTTGCAAAGTTACGAAAATAAAATTTTAAGTACTTTTGTTTGTTTTTAAAAGTTTGCAACGCTATTTTCATCTTTTCCCTCTCTTTTAGACGGTTGGTTTCCAGATACATAATACTCCCCCCCCCTCCCCCACCGCACACTGTATTCTTTTCTGTGTATGTCTTTAGTAAAAACCAGATCACAGAAATCCCTGGTAGTGGGTCACTTATCATTGAAGCCAGTTTCTTGATATGTTGCAGATTTCGTCATTTTCTGATGACCTTCTAGAGGGAGGATGCTGGAGAACCCTTTCACCTACCCTCCTTTCCGTCTTGCTTTACAGTGTCCCCCCCTGCAACAAATTTTTGTGTGAAAACTTTACAAAGATTACAATACTTTGAGATACAACATGCCCCGTCCTTTAAAAAAGACTTTTTAATTCTTGCTCAGATTGCACTTAAGAATGTTTACGTTAAATTAAATTGCTTGAAAGTATGTAGGGTTGGTGAAAGCTTATAAGCCAGTTAACAGCTACGTACACGGGCAATTGCTTTTGTATTGTCGTCATATTACTCGGCTACGAACCACAAGGTCCCAGGTTCTATCCTCGCTCAATTCAATTCGCCACAGACCGATGTGCAAGTTTGAGGTTCGAACTTGCAACGTTAGGGTTCATAGCCGAGTAACAAAGCCACTAGACAAAAATGTACACTCGTGTCCGGAAGTTGTTATCTGGCTAATGAAGTTACCACCACAAGGGAATTACAAAAGTGAAATTATTAAGTTAAGATTTGTTAATAATTTTATATTCTCGTTATGTTATAAAATTTTATAAATCTTATAGCTCAGCTCAAAGCCAAAAAGTTTCATTTTGTTGTTGTCGCTTTGTTGCTAAAATAAAAGTATTTTTAATTTTAATTCTCTGCCTCGATCTCCAAATATAGATTTGACCGCCATAAAACGGCCAGATTATTTAAATGCATTAGTAGAGAATTGTGAAAGATTTATAAAAGTAATGAAATGTATTCTCATATTCCATTTAGACGTGAAAAAAGTGCGATATTTTAGAATTTTACCAAAATTATTAAAATTCTAAAATATGGCATATAAATTGGTTTAAGATGAATTATTTGATCATACTCAGATCTTATTCTGGCTGTTGATATTAATTTGTCCTAAATACGTAGCAGCTATGAACATAGAGATTAGAACCTTTCTTAAAACCCTTATTGTTAAGCACAATGGAGATGCCAATGGAAGGACCTGTTTGTGATCTCCAGTTTGGAAGATCGCGCATTCAAGTTCCGATTCGCAGTATATATGTATCTGATTCCATCATGGACCCTGCGCCATCACGCTAATGCGGTGCTGAAATTTCGAGAAGGATGCCGACTCAACCTGGTCACTTTTAAAATGACAGTGATTGTGACGAAACGACTCTTGGGTAGTTTAAAAATAGGGCTTTCAAACAGCAAATAATTCTCGCAACATTTTAGTTCCACATTTTGGTTGCTTTATTTTATCTATTGTAAGTACATTTTGGATCAGTCTAATTTAATCAGTTTGATATTCTGTTTGCCCGTATTGGGTGCCGTAAAGAACTCTGTCTAAGCATCCATGGTAATCGTCACGACATAAACTCGAAACTGGAAATGAAAATCTAAACGTTATCTCCGGGCAGGGTTCAACTTTCCCGCAGGAAATGCGCCCTGCCATCCGAATGAGAGCAACTCGACACCAAATGGTTATTAAAACTCCAGATGGAGCTGGAATCGTGGAGAGTTACGTTAAGGTAGATTGCTTAGAATTTTAAAAATTAATAGCAGCCTGGAATGCTTGAAATTACGTACTCTATCCTCATAACGCTTATTGAAAAATCTCCTTATTGTCTTCTGACTTGAAACGAATGGCTTATTTAACGCTGGGAGGATTCCGGGCGCAACGAAATATTGTCAATTCTTTTTATATTATAATAATCAGTAGTTTAAAAATACATTTTATTCATGTTTCTAAAACATTTTGATAAATGTTCGTTGATTTAATATTTATAAACATTTGCTACTTATCGAGAATGCCATAACTTATGGATCAAATAAATTGAATTGGCTTCACTCATTTATCCAAAATGCGTATAATTATCCCTACTCTACTTCTAATGTCTGGTTTTTAACATGCCTACTTTTTCTCTTCCAGATTAAGCTGGTCAACATCAGGGCAGAAGACATTGTGGATGGAAATCCTAAACTTACCTTAGGCCTCATCTGGACAATAATTCTCCACTTCCAGGTAAGCGCAAATGTTCCTGTTATCGGTGATAGGGCGCAGAAAGCTGCAGTCAGCCGCCTCCCCCTGAATGACGTAGACTACCACTCAGGTTGTGGAAACGAGTTCCGTATTATAATTATCTCTATATTTTTTCATTAAAAAACAACAAGGAATTTTTGATAATTTCTGCAACAGGAATAAGTCACTTTTGCATTTCTTTTCGTTTAACTGAAACTTAGAAATCTAACGTTTTTTTTATTCTAAAGTAGTATTTTTTTAAATGAAAAGATCCGAGTTTGAAGAGTGAATGTGCTCTCTTAACTTTTAAGCAATATGCAGTGAAATGATTAATATTTGAAAATATTCCCAAATATTTTAGAAATTTTTTTAACATTTCTTGAATTATAGGGATTTTTCTGGAATGTGTAATGTCACTTTTTTTTAAATATATATAATTTCATTTTGACTTCGTTCATAAAATTATTTCCTCTCAATTTAAAATTTAAATTCATCATTTCTCAATTTTTTGGGTTTTTACGCCCGGATTTGGGAGTGTGAAATGGTAATTTTAATGTCTTAAATATTCTGTCAAGAATACTTTACTTTCGGTTCTAGCGTCACATCGGAAGACGGGAAACTCAATTTCTAATCAGTTAAAAACCTGAAGTTTTCTTCTTCTTCTTTTTGCTTCATATTCTTAATGGCGGAATTACCCCACATTTCTCTCCGATGGTCATGGTGCAGACTTATTGAAATAAAACCGAAAACCACATTGAAATTTCATCCTAATCAATTAAGTTATCAATAAACGGAATTATGGCTACTTTTAGACGACTGCAAATTCTTACATGACTCTACAGTACAAAAACTGTTTATATAATATATAATTCGCATTATTATTATTATGTAATCGAATTTGAAAATATTTCAAAATTTTAATTCTTTTTGCATTTTTAAAATTCTTACTCATTTCTTAGCAGTTGCTGTCGGAATATCTAACAATATTTAATAATATTATCTCAATATATCCTAAGTGTAGGTGAAATCGACCCTGTCTTTTTGGAAGAGATGTGAGGTATACAAACATGCAGTGATTTTCAGTGTTATCAATTATTGATGCTGGAACCCGAATTTTCTTCAGAGCATATTCAAAACTATTTGATGAGGCGCGTAAAGTCTGCTGTCATCTTAAGCTCCCTCCGGATATAAAGAAAAGTAATGAAAACTCTCAAATAACTCTCTACGTCGAAACTGATGAAATTTCTGGCTCGCTTTCGTTTAATATAGGAATTCCAGCATTGGCGTCCAGAGTGAGTCATTCATTTCCTGCCGTTGACGATTCGCTCACTAATCCAGGTCCTTGCTTGAGGAACAAAGCCCCCTATTTGTGCTCTTAACTTTCTTTTTATGTTCATTTTTCCTTTTTTGGTGTCGGGAGGCCCTTTCTCTTTGATAGGGCGTGGAGAGATCTTTATTGCTGTACTTAAGATTTAACTACGTTCAGAATAGTGAGCTTAAAACGAGAAAAATGAGAAAATCTCTATATAAGATGTTGGAGGACCGAGTCCTTCCTATTGTTTTTTTAATTTAGTCATTTCTTTTGAAATTTAAAAAAAAGTATTTTATTTGCAAGCACATTTTTTTTGTTTTTTGCTGTATAATTTATCAAAAATAATGTGTTGTTTTATCACAGAAATAATGTCAGTTCTAGCTCGTGTTCTCTAGTAGTGAATATAAATTTTTTTAATCAAGGATTTTTATCAACTTTTATGATTTTAGTCATTTTTGAGAATTTTGTTGAGATATTTTCCGATAAAATAAATTAAAAAGAAAGCAAGAACTAGAATTCCATTGATATAAAAGTATTTCCATGAAAAGAAGTAATTCCAATAAAATAAAATAATATTCCATTAATATCCATCCCATATAAAATATAACTACTGACTTTATATTAGTAACTATCCAAAAGAACCCATTTGAATAAAAATATCAAAAAGTAAATCAGCAATTATTTTTTTGTTCGCCTTCCTTAAATAACATCATGAAGTCGAAACCAATAATTTTAATGTATGACGAATAGAAACTTTAATGTTTCTTTGCTGCTAGTCAAGGGTGATTGCATCCAATATTCTGGATAAATTGGATATCGCATTTTCCATCCAGTAATATGTTTTTAAAATTAAAATTTTACTGTTAACTTCTTTTTTTTTGCAATGTTCAATTTTTAAGTGTTTTTTCAGAATTTATCAGGAGAGATAAAATTATATCATCTGCAAGTAGTCTGAATTTTTAGAAAACAGAAAAAGTATACAAAATCAATTTTTAATCAAATTAAAATTTTGCTTTCTTCTGCTTAACATAGCGCCGTGGTAAGTGCATTTGAAGAACGAGTTGAACATTTATAGCGTTGATATAGTGTTCAGCTGGAATTTATTCTACCCCTACAGAATCACCCTGTTGCTGGAAAACAAGCGCATGACAAATATTTTGTTCAGTATTTTGCATTTTGATGTATTCAAGTTTTGTTCTAATTTCAAAAAATCCGAATATACTCATACCATCTTTTGTTTTTTGTTGACGGAGTATTAATAATATTTGATGAAGTTAAAATTTTTCTTTTTAGCATTTTCTAGCCCTTTATATAATTAAAGAATTAAACCGCGTTTCAATCTTTTTGGGACACCCTGCATATTCAGATACTTGAAAGCAGCAAGTACCAAAAACTAATCTTCAAGAAGACGTGAAAAAAAATTAAAAGGTTTTTTTTTCTGATGCTGACTGTTGCGGTAATCGAATCGATCGCAAGTTTTTTTAGTGGCGCATCGTTGTGTTAGGAGGAGCCGCCTTTTCGTGATGCAGTAAAAATGAAAATTGAACAGCCCTCTCATCTTCCTGAGCAGAGTGCAGAGTCTTTTGACAAACAGCTGAGGAACTTCTGTGGATTTGAAATCTTTTGAGTGAGCTACAGATGTGCTTTCTCTTACATCAATAAGCCATAATGAATATTCGTCGAGACGATATTATGAGATTGCTGTGAAAATGATTCAACGCTTTCACATGGATCACTTGCCGATATAATTATCTGACCTCTTCATAGTGCATCTGTAGAAGTGATGTGAGTTCTTCCTTCTGTTCGTTCTATTGTTTTTTTAGTGAAATTCTTTTAAATGATACTCTTTCCTCTTTTAGAGTACGGCAGCGAGGACTGTCCCCTTTTTAAAATATCGTTATCAATAAGACTAGTAAAGTGAAACCATCGAATTAGCTTTTGAGTTCTGTTTTTTCACGATAGATGGCATCACCATATTTTGAGTTTCTTCAGTTTCTGGTTGAGCAACACTAGGAAAAGTTGCCTACCTCCTCTTTCGGGAGAAAAAGCCTCATTGCCACTACTGATGTTTAATGGATTCTGCACTTCAGTATTCTTATTTCAGTAGCATCAATCATCTGCTGCATTTGAATTTTGTCCGTAATACAGTTTGATTGAGTAATAATTTGTTCCTCGGAAGTTCAAAAGCGTGCTTAGTACCAGCATGGATCATTCTGCTTAAGAAGTTATTTTACTTTGGTTTGGTTTGATTTTTTTTTTTTTTTTTATAGCGCAAGGGCCAATACTGGCCAAGCTGTGCCAAACTCGTGTTAACTTAAAATACAAAAAATTTACTCGTTACAGTAAGGGGATGTAAATTTAAAATAATAAAGTGAAAATAGAAATTATATATTATGCATGAAATTGATGTCAAGTAAAAATGGAAATACATTAATATGGTAGGGTTCGCCAATTATATCTTTCAAATATGTATAATCTCTGCTGAAATATTTTATTCTTAGAAAGAGGTATTTAGGGCATTCAAATGATATGCCGAACTGAAATTATAGTACTACATTTTGCCCAAATTGGAGCTGTATCTGAATGAAGTAAATGTTTGTGAGTAAAATAAGTATGACTTATGTGAAGCCTTGTTAACACGACACTCATTCTACGACTGAGAGAGTCATTCTTAAAACCAGAAATAAATAGTTGGATAGAATGCAATTTACTATCAAGTTGCGAGTCCCAAGTACGCTGCCATATACGAAGCGAGCATTGCTTTAAAATTTAATCTAGGTCTTGAAATGGAACAAAGGTTTCTTCATTTGAATTAGCTGTTTTCGTGACTACATCAGCTTGATCGTTCCCAGGGATACCAACGTGTCCAGGAATCCAGCAAAATAGAATATTAAAATTACAATCCAGCAATTTAAAATATAGTTTTACTATACTGTGCACCAAAGGATGGCTTTGTCTAGATGAGTTCAAAATTGCTTCAATTGAGCTTTTTGAATCGGTATATATGATCCAATCTTTTTTTGATAGTAGTCTTATCGCTCTTAAAGCAGTGTAGATGGCAAAAACAAAACAATATTTGTTTAGCTTCCTAGAAAGTATTATGTGGTCAAATATTACAGCTGAGCGAACATGGTCACCGATTTTGGAACCATCTGTAAAAGCCGTGCCGTATTTTTCAAACGATTGCTTATGATCACAATAAATTTGTATGTAAATCAGATGGCGCAGTTGTAGATTTTGGCATCTTATTAAAATCATTGATAGTAAGAATGCTTTTGCATGTCCAAGGGGGAATTTCGTCTTCTTTAGTTAAAATGTCAATGTTCTTTAGGTTAAAACTATCTAAAAGAGGACGGATTCTAAAACCAGTTGATGAAATAAATGAAATCTTTTTCTCGTATAACTGTCCATAAATCGGATTCACGATTTTGTCATATAAAGGATGTGATGAATTCTGATTTATTTTAAAAAAGTATTTGCGAAAAAATCTCTGGCGTCGGTAATTGTAAGCCTTATTCTTTAGTTATTATGTATAAGCTTTGAACAGGACAAGTTCTAAAAGCCCCTGATGCAAGTCGGAGCCCCTGCTGATGTATTGCGTCAAGCTGCTGCAGAATAGACAGGCTGCAGCTGCTGCAGAATAAAATTTTTTTATAGAGTTGAAGTATTGTTGTATTTGGCAAAACTTTAAGGATATTTAAAGAATGGGCACATTTTTTCTTTAGATGAAAAATATGAGAACGGAATGTTAACGGAGGAAGTTATTTTAAGCAGCTTGCTAGAGTTATTATGTATTTATATATAGATACGTTATTTTTGAGTGCCAAATATTTTTATCAAATCGGATGTCCTTAAAAAGATTTCAAAATCAACTTTCAGAAATTCTGAAAATAAAGCGATTTGATTTTTATTTTGAAAATCTGTTTAGAATTTCTTGATGGCAATGGCATGTTTCTTTAATTATTCTATTAGCTGTATTAAAGAAAGCTGCATAACAGCAGTGATATTTTCAATGACAATGGTCAACTGGCGATACACTTAGAGCAGTTAATTTATATGTGAAACATTTCGAGGTATCAGTGGATTATTATCGATTTTATTATGCAATGGGGTCCCTTCTCTCTTGTTATTTGCTAGCTAAAATATATTACGGCTTTTAAAACTTCTTCCCTTATTTCATTACCATTGCGATAATAATAAATAAATACTACTCCTATGTTTAGAAGGATTTTTGGTCACCAAGTCTGCATGCCAGAAGATAAGAAATATTAATAAAACATGAATAACATTCAGATATATTCATTTCTAAAATTCTAAGGAATATTTTCTAAAGCTAAGATGTCTTACTGGATTACTTTCGTTTTCTAACATTGCTAATCTTGCCCAAAGGAAATTGTTTGCTAACAATAGCTAAAGCCTTTCCTTGAAGAAGTCTTCAACAGGAAAGATTATGTTACGCGGCTTTATTTTGGGTTCGAAGTTGTGGAATAAATGTTTGTTTTCTGATTCGTAAATGAAATATAGTTTAAAGGACCTGCGGAGTATGGCTTAACACCACCAGTTTTTTAACGTGCAAGGTAGGCTGTTTCACTATCTCTGATTAGAATCTTTGAATTGGTTCAAAAGCCACTAAAGTACTGATTAAAACTTTGATTACAAAATATGGTTTTTTAATAATCAAATTAATTATTTTTATTAATATTTTAAGATGATTATGTAATAACACATAACTCTGAAAAGATAATTGGCGAAGATTTTTATGAAATGTTTCAGTGAAATAGAATTTCGATTCTCAAGCCTTAAAGTGAAACATTCAAAATAAGTTTCTAAAATAATCTAAATAAGTTTCTTTTAATAAATCAATTTCAATCCTGAAAATAATTTTTAAAAAACTGGAAGAGAAAGAATGATTTTTTAAAAGGTTAAAGAGAACTTTTGCTAAATTTGTAAATATGAGAGATTCAGTGTCACATGCCATTGTAGGTAAACTAGGCTGATTTCAGCATTTTAGTTGGCCCACGCAAGTCTCCCCCCCCCTTTTGAGAGTGGAACATTAATTCCACGACACACGAGAGCGTGGGCTGAATCAAACACTGGATGTTTACTCGCGCCACGCCTTGAAAAACCGAGATCGCGGCTTCCCTTCCTTTCGTATCTCAAGACAGGGAGGAGAGGGCAATTGCCTTTCAGGTGGTTCTTGGTGGGCGCCGAGTGGGCGATTCAATCCCGCGAGCAAATGGTGTTACCGATTCACCTGTTGATGGTACGCTGCTGGGCAAAATATGTGTCGCATTCGTATCTCTCTCGAAATTCGGTTTGCCTTTTAAGGATAACTGAACTACTTATGTTTACTTTCGAAATTCCGCATGTGATTTTCAAATTTTACAATTAATCATTTGCTTGTGTTACTTTGTATCGAGGCTTACGTTTATTATCTCGAAATGAAATGAAAAAAAAAACAAACATTACGTTTGGTTTTGAAAGCTTATTTTTCAATCAAAATTATGGTTGAAAGATTTATTTTTTCCTATTGTTTTCTAATTTGCTAAATGCATATACGCGACAAGGAATTTTTCTTATTATGAGTGAGCAACTGCTGTTCATTCTCGGTTTCTGAAACCCCCCGCGCTTTTGCGCATGCGTCAGGAGACATTTATTTCGTCAAAAAAGGCGAGAGGAAAGTTGAAAGGAGGAGATGTTTCCATTTAGCTATAGCTTATTCACGGAATTGGGAGGCGTAATAACCGCTTATCTTTCTGCGAACCACCCCTTAGCGAAGTGCGTCGAAAAATGCTAGTCTCGGTATCTTGAAACGAACAGTATTTATAGTTACGGGCTTATTATTACTTCGGTTATGACAAAATAAGTGGCAAATAGTGGTTAATTTTCCAGTAATTGTTTTTCCGAAAACTTTCAATAAATGCATGTCAGGAGAACAATAATATTTCTTTATTGTGAAATTTAGAATATAAATTTAGAATATATATTATAACAGTTTTCAGAAATTCCATCAGTGCGAACTCGTGGTAGGTTTCACATTCAGGACGTACAATTTGCTTTAAATGAAATTAGTTAAAGCGTTCACTTTTTTACAGCTAATGTATTTTCACCGATTGTAGATTTTTATGCTTTAAAGTATCGCTTTTTCACTCTTTACATTTTGTATTGAATGAATATAATTAATTTTTTACTATTAATTCTCCTTTTTTTAATTGATAAAAAAATACTTTACTGTTATTTACTATGCCAAGCCATTTCAGTCAATTGAAAACATTGTTGTCTCATAAAATTATTGGGTTAAAAAAATAGATTCGAGTGAAATAAGTGATAAAAAAATTTATTGTATTACAAAGTTATCTTGGAAAATTAGAAATATAGTTTGCCTGTGAAAACAATTGTTTAAATTCAAATATCTAGCTCAAAATATAATAACTTTATGATATTTTAGACTTGATTCGTTATCTTCCCTATATTTGCTTCAGCAAAAGTATACAGTTGCATAGCGACTGAGAAAAGGCAAGGGGGATATAAATGGCCTGGGCGCCAGTTTTAGAATGTGCCAAAGGTGCAAAATGTTAATATCAGTTTTTTAAAGAAAATCATAAGAAAAAGGCAAAAATAATAGCATGCACCATCACCTTTTAACCATGGAAAGCTATTGATGATGACTAGGGGCGAAAAAATCATATTGAGCCCCGGGTGCTATTTATCCTCCCTACGCCACTGAAAGCACACACAGCGGCTTCTGTTTCTCTATGTAAATGGTACTTTGACTGAAATGGATATAATGTATTTCTGTTGAATTATTATTTTAAAGTTACTTTGTTGAATATTTTTATTATTTTTTTACATTCACTTTGGAAGAAAAATTTTTTAATCATAGAACTCGTGTGGTCACGGCACAAATTGATTATATTAGTGTCTACACGTGTAGTATTAGTAATCATTTTTACTTAATTCAGAGTGATTAAAGTTCCATTTTATGTGATTATATTTAAATTTTATGACATTTTAAATTGAAAGTTATTAAATAATAGGAATTTTCGAACTTTTTACCTTATAGAATATTTATCTTGTAAAAAAAATATTTACTTATTAGTGTTATTATTTTCTTTAATTGGAAACATCGTCTAGCAATTTATTATTCAATTGTAATTATTCGCTAAAACTAACAATTAAATATTAGCATTGAAGATATTCAATTTCAATTAGTTAAGTCAACTCGTGCAAAATTTTCTTTCAATTCACTTTCTTTCCCTTAAAAGTGTTTTATAAAACTCTTCCTCAGTTATAGAGATACACGATTGGAATACTTGAGCGTTTGCTTCAGCTTTATAGAACTACGCTACTTGGATATTTACTTCAATAATATATTAGTGAAATTTTATAATACTGTAGAAATTCTGAGTATTAAAAATGAATCATGTTGAATTTAATTATTTTTAAACGCATTAAACCCATATTTCAAGCTATTTGACCCGTAGTCTTGAATGTCACGGAAAAATTTCGATGTCTGTCTCTTCATTACAGCGCCAAGACACGATCTGCTTCTTCTGGCGAGCGATTAACGAACGAAGCGCGGAGAGAGAGCGCCTCTCTTCACACGCTTCGTCGAATGCAGACATTTATTTGTATTCTTGAGTGAATACTTCGCTGAATAAATGTCGTTTAAAGAAGACGAAATGCCTTTCATTTAAATCTTTGAGTAAGACAACACTCTGTTTCCAATGTGGCATTTCCATGTGTTAAATAGCTTTACTTTTTTTCAAATATAATTCTTTCTCCTTGTTCCCACGCTTGTTGTTCTCTCGCTCCCGCAACGAAGTACCTACACTCGTTCTGCTCGCTCAAGGACGGGATTTTTATGTTAAGAGGACTGACTACCTTATCAATGAATGCCATCAGATCCACCCTTTCTCTGACGAAAGATTTTATTGCCTAGTGAGAATGCCGCGCAAACAGTGGATTGATGCAATGAGCTATTTCCACGAAAGCGTTATATTTAAAATAAAAAGCGTAATAAATTACAAGTATTTTCAGGGACTATATACAAAATAATAAAATGCTTATAAAATTGTCTCATGATTATTATGTTCCCGTAACTAACGTAAGCTTTTCTTTGAGGAAAGCGTATTAGAGGTAAGAAGTCGCGGTAGAAGAGTTTAGTTTTAGTTTAGTTTAGTTATATTAACGTCCCGTTTTAAAGCAACACTAGTTCTATTTTGGGACGAGCCACTAGTTCTATTTTGGGATGTAGGAACCGCGGTCAGATGAGAGGATGACACCTGAGCTAGCACAACCCTCTCCAAACGTCCACACCATACCAACTTGTCGACGTAGTGGAGTAACCATCGCTGATTCAAGGCCCGATTCCACCAGAAATATTCCACGTACATGCGTGGTAAATATTCAATTTCATCTTCAGAAGTAAGCAGTCAAATTCTGAATAAATTTTTAAGTGATAGGAAATTTCAAAACAATTTTAGAGAAACCTTTTTGAGTGTCAATAGGGGGTAATAGTCCTTATTTAAAAATATTAAATTTTCTTTGTTTAAGCCTCTTTAAATTCTTTTTACTAATCAAATCTTTCTCGCCCCCAGTACTGCTTATGCGCAAACAGAGCAACTTTTATTTAGTAATCAACTGTATAATTGATTGAGGTGAAATTTTTATATATTTCATAGCATTTATGAGCAAACCTTGATGTAAATTGATTGGTGCAGCTGGAATTTCTGTCAGCAACAGGGAAATTGGTGTTTCAATTTAGTTTATTTATAGGACTGTCGGATTCGATTAATTTTGAAAATGAATTGTTAGGGACATTATTTTTCCTTTTCCGATGTTAGTGTTTGTTTTCTCTTGATGAGAGTTGAGTAGCAAGCAGTTTACACCAAAACCGTTTATATTTAATCGGGAGCGGGAACGTATGTGGGTGTCGCCCGCTGTGGGCGAGCCAAAGGGTTAAAGTGCTGCAATCGTTCCCACTCGTTTTAACCGGAACGGTGTCCCACGCCGTGCCCTTGAAAATCGCTCCCATTTTATTCGTTCTCTAGCCGGAGAGCAGCCACTTGTTGAACCGACCTGCAATACGGGATGGCATGTTGTGCAGTTTGAAAATAAGAGCCATACTTATCGAGATATTTTTATGAAACATTCTGCCAGTTTTATTCCTTGTAAAACGAGTGTTTCTTTTTATTATTTAAAAAAATTATTCAGAATAGTTTTCTACTTGAAATTTAATTTTAAAAAATAAGGATAATTAAAGATTTTTAAAAAATGTATTACATTTTTATGTCAATAAATAGGATAGCGATTTTCTTATTTGTATGTGCATTTTAACCTGTGTTTGTTTATTGTTTAGCTGCAATTGCATATAAATGAAACTAAAGAATGCAGAAAAAACAATCGATAGTATTTATTTGAAAGTTAAATTTGTAAATAAAATTAGTTGTAATTTTTTTTTTTAGTAAAATGTTTTTAACATGCTTAAAACATTTTTAACATTCTTAAAACATGTTTTCACACAGTTAAAGAATCTAATAATTTTTTTTATTATTGAATAAGTCCTGAGTTATTCAACATTAATTAAAAAGAAAACAATTAAGAAATTCGTCAGATATAATGATACAAAATTCAAATATAATGTTATAAGCTGCAGCAGTTCACGGTATAGTACACAGTTCTAATACTGATCTCAAACACTTTACCCTTTTTCTTTATTTTGATGCATATCTGAAAAACTAATTAATGTCTCTGATAAGAGTGGCATTTTAGGTAAATGCGTTGGTAGGTTTGGGATGAAATTAAGTAGCTACAATGATTTAATTTAATAATGCAGTAATTTCATGGAATCGAAGGTCTTTGAAATGTACTGCATGGAGGGAAGTTGGGTATTGCCCGTATATGGGCAGAGAGCGACCACTGGATGACGCGCTGCTGCGAGGCGTGCGTGGGCAGGGAAAGAAGTCGGGTCGGAATCGCCATATCACACACCCGCTCAGGCGTCACAAGTAACATGTTTCTTCCACTACTGCAAGTACTAAATATTTGTATAGAGTACCTAACACTTTCTCCTAGGTTTGGAAAGAAAAAAAATGATAGGTACTGGTGAAAAATTCACATTAAAGGTAATTTTGGCGACCCTTTTTGACTTTCATAAACCACTTACAGAGAAAATATGATTATTGTCAAAAAATCCGAACTCGATAATTGGACGAATCTCTTTTTTTAAACCTCCCTAAATTCGAAAAACACATTTAAAAAATGTCTGCCTGTACATATGTCTGTTTGTGACAAAGTAACTTAAAAACACTAGAATAAATGAAATTTGGTGTGCAGTCTCGGATTTTATCAAATTGTGAGCACAATCTATTCAAAGGATGTCTGTTTGTTCGGCAGTTTGAATATGAATGAACACGATAAAACAAAGACAGCTAGATAGATAAAATTCGGCACGCAGATACAATATGTATAGAATGGAACTTGTCAAATTTTGACCACAACCTATATGTGGTTAAACGTCTGTCGGTCCGTACCATCAGAAGTATATAAATGCAAGAGAGAATTCACGAAACTTTTATTTAAAATGTTCTAAAATAATTTGAAAATAAATTTTGCCTTTATAAATTTAATTTTAATTTATTTTTTCAATTCGGTATTTAAAAATTTATAAATTTAACTTATTTTTTTAATACAAACTCTTTACTTATATTTTCATCTTGAACTTTTTTCAATGCATGGGGAACAGCCAAAATTGTCCACAATCGAACTCAGATCTTTTGGGCAAGTTGACTCATTCCTGTTAGTTAAAATGGTGATATATTAAAAAATGCTTGTGGTTCCATTAAATTTTTTTTTAAATGCTTGCACTATTCGCCGCAAGTTTAGCATTTTTTAAATTTAAGATGTATGTGGAAAGCGCATTTTTTTTTTAAATTTTAAATCGATAACTTTCTACGTTTTGCCGAACTTTTTTTTCTTTTGTTATCTGTTGTAGTTTTCGAGATAAAATCTTCCAACTTTTCCCACTAGGGGGCAGTGCTGTTAATCAGATAAGAGTGCACAGCCATTTTACTGTAGGAATTGCTTCAGTTCTTAACTTTCTTGTTTCAAGCATCGCTCACTATTAATTCGAATTTCGTATGTGGAAATATTTTGGTGACAAAAAAAAATAACAATAGTGTTTAAATGTAAAGAGTCTTCCGATATCTGAGGGTGAGTCAGGTGGTTTCTCGTCTCATGACGACTCAATTACTTAAAAAAGTTGGGGTGATTTTAAAAACTATTCATTTGTGTTTTGTTTTGTTTCGTCTTCAAAGCGGACTTAGATTCAAATGAAAAAGCATGAATTAAGATAATCTGGAATGCTACTGGACAAATTGCGGGTTAGATACAATGGGTCTACATTTTGTTTTGGAGACTACTATACTTTGTATGGAGACTAGTATTTTCTTTGAATTTATATATAAAATGTTTTATCGTAACTAGAGTTCCAAACGCTAGCTATATTTTGTATATATTTATATAAGAGTGTAATATTTGTTTCAGATTCGTTTAACATTCAAAATATTAAAATTTTTCTTTTGCTCTTCTTGTTGATTCTTATTATTTTATTTTCAGCAAGCAATTTAAATACAAATCACATTATCAGGATTGTTATTCCTGATGAAATCATTTTTAAGGAATTATTATTTCTTCATCTTTTACCTTTAAAATCGCCTTTGGCTTTACTATGCAGCAAGTCATGTATCTAGAAATTTGATTATATATAAAAGAGTTTAATCACTGTCAACATTTTTTATCCAGTTACTCCATGTTAAAATGAATTAAATAATAATACATTTAATAAATACATTTCAAAATAAATACATTTAAATATTACTCTATGTTAAAATAAATACATTTCAAAATGTTCAAATATAAATCTTATTTTACGTTTCGAGTTTTTTTTTGAATTTTTTATACGTGCGGGAATTTATTAAGCGAGCTTCAAGGAATTCGCTCCTGGTTTTGAAGTGAAAGAGCGAGCATCAATATAAATGTGATTTAAAGATGCTCAGTTTGCGAATAGAATGCAGTGATTTACATAATGGGTATGTATGTACGGAGATGATGACTGTAATGCCATTATTTATGTGTCGACAAGAAAATTCGGCTCTGTTCTGATAATAAGTGTTGCAAACTTTTGTCCATCTGAAAGCTGAACACCGAGGACAGAGAAGAAAAAAGAAAAGGAAAAACGCTCGGAAATAAGATTTCCTACAACTTTCCTTTCTTAGATTTTTTCAGAGAAAAATTTATCTTTTTTTTTTAATTAAAGCTTAACGTATTTGAATGAGAATAATGCCTCAATACTTTTCGGAAAGAGCCAAACACGGATGCTGGCAGAAAGTTTCGTAGCTTTTCTATATACAGGTAGACGCATTCCGGCTCTTTTCTTCCCATGTACATCGATGACGTCACTCTCGCCATTCATGCGATATCGAAAGTGAAATCCATTGTTGACAAGTCTTACCGACAGAGAGCGCTGGCATCCCCGTGTTAGCAGACGGAGAAAGAGGTAGGGGGTCGGAAAGGTAGGAGGTGTAGGTACCCCACGTGACCGGCGGAGTAGAGCGTTGTTGTTTCTCCGGACAAACCAGTTTCGAGCCTCCCCACACAGCGCACTCGATATATTGCATCGTCCGCGATGTAGGCGAGTTCAGGACACCGTCGGGAACAGTACGTGGCAGCTGCGAACATTAGACGATCCGGCAAACCAAAAAATAATAGCCGATACCTGGATTACCTAAGGACAGGAAATGTATTCCTTTGTGCGTGGTGCGCGCCTCTTTGTGAAGGGTGCAAGAGAACCCGAAGACCCGGACAATTTACCGGATCCGGGTGACATGGGACCGGACCAGCACATGTCTGTATACAACCATCAAACCCGCTCGCAGATGGCATCTGCCTCCCAGGAATCCAAAGAAGTGTTCCGGACTGCTCATAATAGGTCCGGCATACGGACTGTACACACCTCCCGTGTTATCCGGAAGACAACCACCCTGACTCGCGGCGATCAGAAGGTGCCTGTCCGGACGTCCGGCACGCAGCATGAAGCGATCCGGTCCTCGTCCGTTGCTTCCATGACGGAGAACGGCAGCCGGAACGTCACTCAGCACAACTTCAGGACAGTACACCGATCCGATATTGTGGATAATGATGTTCACGTAAAGCGCGTCCACAGGACGCATGACACCACGGATGCCAGGAAGAAGATACGCAGCAATAAAGTGAGTCCCTTTCTGCCCTTCTGAAAACCCCCACTGTTGGAAATTTGTCGATTAGTGGTGCAGATGTGCCCTCAAATGTATTCAGTTGAAAGAGAGTCTCGTGCAATATGTGTCAACTGGTTTGTTAGAGAGTGCCGATACATTTCCCCAAATTCTTATTTTTCCTAGGTTGAAAATTTTAACAAACTTCATGGCAATAATTTTAATGAAAAGAAACAATATTTTAATGTTTATTAAAATATCCTCATTACATTTAGTCTATACTTTTAATTTTGTCAGTTATTTTAAGATTGAATCAAAATATTGTAGAGCATTTTTTTATTGTAATAGCGTACAATTTTTCATTATTTACGTGAAAAAGAATATGACGTTCATTTAGCTTATACTTTAATAATTTCAAAACGGGAGCTTTAAATATAAATTGAAACTGCGATAATGAGTGTGAGGTATTTTTCATTTTATTATATAGATCACATACGGAAATGGCATGATTAGAACCGTAATCATAAGAAATACAGAGTGACATTTATTTAAATATGGTTCTTAAACTTCTGCTAGAGGTTTGCCTGCCAAATGGGTCATTCTTGGATAACCCAAAACACTGAGATTGATTTTCCGAGAATGATTGATAGTCTTGAAAGCAATCTTTATAAATAAACTGGATCTCATTTGTTCGTTCGGAATATTGGATTGACTGAACAACAAAAAATGAGCAGGTAATTCAAGTTAAGGCGTATATTCAAAATTGATATATGACTATTTTCAGGACTTATGTTGGGGAAATTTTGTGAGAAGTCGGTTAGATATATTTAAAAGTGAATTAAGACGATCTTGACTTTAAATGAGTTTCTATAAATTGTAAAAACAGTGAAACTCTAATATAAGTACGAAATCGTTTAAAGTTATGTCATATAAAATTTCTGTAATTCAATGCGAAACTCTTTTTTTTTATGCTTATAATATTTGAACTTCTACCCAGCATTGTCTAAGTAGAATGATTTCTAATCGACATTATCTTTAGCTCAACCGGGTAAATAAGGTCGTCTCTCGTTTCCATAGCAACATATATCGTCTTAGATAAGAATAATCTCTTAGTTGAATTATTGTCGTTTCGGTTTGTTACTACTTGTTGGTCATGGACTACTGATGAACTTGGTAGATAAATTTCATAAATTCAATGACTCTTAGAACGGCCTCCATCGCAACTTCAGAATACTTCCATCTTCTTGATCCGTATCACTCGGCTAAATATCCAGTTTCTGTGGTATTAAGTCATATCTGGCATTGGACAAAAAGACAGATAAGTGTTTGTCTGACTCCAAAATTTATAAATGCAATTATTTCTGCCTAAAGATAAATTGGAAATTATATTTTAAATCATGGGGATCGAGCTGCGGGACTCATGCGATTCACAAGGATATCTTTGAATTCCAACAAACAGTGCAATATGTAACAAAATTTATAATTTAAATTTTTAAGCTTATTAAGGAATCAAAACTAGCGCCGATGAATGCTTAATAGGGACTTGTACAACTCGGGGAACTTGTATCGAAAGTTTCAAGATGTAGAAGTTAATCCGAAGTTAGAAGTTTGAATATTTTAAATCTTTAAGACGAAAAAGTTGCTTCCCCTCTCCCCTTCATAAATGTATTAACCTAAATGAAAATGGATGTAATTAAGACCAAGTACTGATTGGAAGACAAATGTGACTGGCAAACGTATGCTCAAGCAGGTAGTAAACACAAACACATTAACATGTGAAATTATTGCCATATTTGGGAGTACTCGGAGCGAGTATTTGTGCTCACTCGTGAAAGTGAATCAGTGCCCTGCCAGATCCAGGATTACTGGTATTCATAATTCAGTTTTGAAAGGAATCATTGCAGGCATTCGGAATAGGAAAGTCGGTAAGAGATACAGGAAGAAAATATTAATTTTACTTGTCTTTTACTAGACGAAAATATTTACTTTTGTTTTCCATTCTTTTGAATCGTGCATTTTTAAAATAAATTTACATTCCTATAAGAATTCTAGTTATTTTATTTCAGCTCTCTTAAACCTTATTTGACTTATCTTAAACCTTAACCTTTATTTGACTTATGCATTTGTGTTTGACACCCTCGTGTAACACCCATTTCTTGTTTTGTGGAATTTAAATTTTGCATTTGCTTAAATGCAGTTCCTAATCTTCCAGTGCACCTCCTCTTCGAGAAGGTTTCGGTTCTGAGAGTTGTTGTGCCTACTTCCTTGAAATTGGCCGCAGAGTGTTTTTAATTTTTTTGTTGGGAAGGTTTTCATTTTCCTTTGACAATGGGAAGTGTATGTACAGACTGTTTGATTTCCGGCTATTTTCGCTTCTCTGTCATAGTTGAATTGAATTAAGAATATAATTACAGATGAATTAGTTTAAATGAAAAGAATTAAGATATTGCCATGCTCTATAGTCTTAGATTTCAGTTTTCTTTTTCGCAAGAATTTTATTAGTTCGAGAAATATTGGAGTGAAAGTAATTATAAAGATATGGATAATTTTTCTGAAATAGAAATAAGCAATGCCATTCAATCGACTTTTGAATTCAACCATTCCACGAAGCCAGAAATACACTTTCGATGGATTTTGGTTGAAATTTATCTTAATTTGTGAGTTTTTGAAAGTGATTAAGAATCTGACTTGCGTTTACGGAATTAGAAGTTAGTTCTCATCGCAGTTGAAATAATCAGTTTGTTTGAGGGAGAAAAGACATCTGACTTTTTTTTTTTTTAAATCGAAGTGAATCTCCAACAATGAGCTATAAAATATTTTTTTTTCCTGTCCTGTCTTGGCACCAATCGCCATTGTCAGCGTCGATTCTATGACTGTGACCCGTTCTTTGAAACCTTGTGGAATCATTTTTCAGACAGTCAGACAGAAGCGTGTGTGTGTTCATTGTCCATGAATAATGCATTCCTGAGGGACAAAGGATAAAAAAAAAAAAGTGGCATGCACGCTAAGTATAAATTGAATAACATCTTTGTCGTATCTGTCATTTTTTTCTCGCCTCTTAATTTGCAATCCTGCACTAATCAGAAGGGCGTACCGTTCAGAATTCTTCAGTAAATGCAAGGAGAGAAAAGGGGGGAAATGTCGATTCGTTGGAGATATCAAATGGAATTTAGGATATACCTTCTGGTTTTTAGGTACTTACTAGCGAATGCAGTTGGAAAATCTCAAAGAAGTCATTTTTTTAACTGCTGATAGCAAATTGATTAGTGCTGATTCAATAAATTTTTGCACTTAATGTTTGTTTAACACGCCGATGGACAATACAATCTTGGTGGCAGTGCCTGCTGAGACACTACTAAATTTCATACATTGCCTATAGGCGTAGCGTCACAACGCATAATTATAAAATTATGTGATATGATTAAGGCTGATTAAGGCGTTCTGTCGTATCATTTTCATGAGCTTGACGCCTGAGGGTGTACGATCCATCAACGTGTTAAGAAAGATTAATATTTTTGTCATTTTGGTCTCAAATAAATTATATGTATCGTCCTTCTAGCGATTTTTTGATTCCTTCGATATCATTTCCAGTTTATCAAATTATTTTAAAATTTGGGGTGTTTTTTTATAATATCAAGTCTAAAAACACCCCAAATTTTAAAATAATTTGATAAACTGGAAATGATATCGAAGGTATTTTTCAACACAAGAAGCAAGGTTGGAATCTCGTTCGCAACATTTTGGGAAAAAAATCGTTCACACATTTTAATTATTATCAGTGCATTGGGCGAGCCGCTTGATCGCAGCATACTTTCGGAAATCGTGGGATTCCAGTGAATTGTTTTCCTTTCCGCATTCACTCGCGCTTGATAGGTTTGATTTTAAGATGACAACTGCCGAAAACCTAGTTTCATCCTAATAAAAAGTAACAAATGCAATTAAAATTATGTGAGCTTTAATATATGGCTTTAATGTGCTAATATTAGTGTTCTAATTTATCATTTTAGTATTTAGTTTTCTTGTTTAACCCTTCACTGCTTATCCCGTGATTTTCACGGATTGGCAATCAGTCTATTTTCTGTTTTTTCCTGCGTTTTTCGCAGTTTAGAGTGTTTATCTTTACGATTACAGATTTTTTACAGATTTGCGATTACAGATTATTATCGTGTAACATCAGTTCACTTTATTTGAAAAATATTTGAACTTATTTGCAAACATCGCATTTAAATAGTGATTTTAAAAAAATTACAAAGTTAGAGGGTTCATATCTCGCGTATACTACTGATAACTCTACGGATAAACTTATCGTTGAGTGTTTCATTCACATTCAAATAACCAGTTTGCAACGAAATGGTTATTTGCAAAGTGATAACCACGTTTCGAATAGTCCTTAGCATATTTAATGGATGAATTATTAATTTGTTCCCTACGTTTGGCTAAATAAGAGACTTTGCATTCCCTTTTTGGAAATCCGAAAATTCTGAATCTATATAACCGGATTATTTATTGATACAACAATTGTGTTGAAAAGAAACTTTTAATTCCATTTCTCTGAATCAATATGCTCAGTGATCAGATTGCTGATATTTATTCATTGAAATATATGGGCGTTTATTTCACTCTCCAGTGATATATTTATTTAAGGAATAAAAGTTTGGATCTTGAAAGCATCCTTAAGTAATGTGAAGTGCCATAAATCGGAGGGCGAACACGAGAAAGAGCCGGTCGTCCCTCGTAGTGTAGAGATAGTGAAAATAGCCGAATTGTCATGCAAACAGTGAGCCTGACGTTTTATGCCTGCTCGAGGCACGCTGCCAAGAGGAAGAGGTCTGCGAGGGGTTTCAGTGCAAAGAACCCGGCACGGATTCGCATGTTCTTCTTTTGTCTTCCTCCGGTGCATGCGTTAAATTTTTGGCGCATGAGTTCGCTGCTGAGCATGGTCTTTGACTTCAAAGAAAAATTTAAGAAACATGTTTCAACGTGCAGAGGGAACTGTTAACTATTCTAACAAATGACCACTTATCACACTATTGCATAGCAGTGGTATCGGAATCTATTGTAATGCTGTAAACAAATAAAATGAACGGTTCTCGATAATTTATTCAAGGAAGTCGTGTATGGGTGGAGTTGCTACAAATAATTTCTATGTAAATGACAAGACTAACGAAATCAACTTTTATGATAATATTAATAAGTCATTTGGATGCATTACTGTCGAGGAAATAAATGTTCTATGTCTTTCTTTTCGTTTTGAGATAGTTTTCAAAATTAGTTGCTATACGTTTGTGATTCGAAACATCTTTATATTTGCAGCTGACATGCCTTTCTACCTTTTCTATTGAATATATAATTTTAGTACGTTATCCAGTCATCGTATAATCAACTTCTGATGAGAAATGAAAGAAAGATATGTAGACTGTAAACACATTTTTCTTATGTGCGACTGGTAAACGCAAGTCACAAACTGTAAACACAGTTTGTTAATTTTTGTTAAACTATAAACCCATTTTTGTTGAAAAATTAATAAACTTTTAAACTGTTTTTAATAATTAGGAAACATTTAGAACTATGCTTCAAATGTATCTATTTTTTGAAATGTAGTGGCTTCAAATTATGACTGTAAAATTGTATTGCGTGTGTTGTGAAAGATATATTTTACATATGCATGAAATACACTACTTAGTTTAAGTAATGGAAATGGATTTGTAAATTTTCTAAAATTTCTATTGTCAATAATCCCACACATTTGGGTTGATTCCAACTTTGAATCGGGAATTTACTGACAAACCGATGTTTGAAAACTAAGCACAGTCGTTTTACTTCTAGAGAGTAGTACTGATCCTCTTTTCTTTCACGTTAAATTTCTAAATGTTTTTTAAAATTTTTTATTTCCTCTCTTAACAATACATGCTCTTTAATGATAATTAGTTGTGAAGAATTTAAAACAGGAAAAGATTCATTTGCTGGAAATAAATAAATAAACTCTTTATAAAGCAATTAAAAGGTTGAATCCAGTTGTCTGTGACTCAGTTATTTTGTAAAATCGCTTAATGAAAGTAATTAACTTTTAACAAAGTTACAACTTATTAATCATTTTTTTGAAATACAAATGCAGTACCATTCATTTTAAGGATGTAAGTTTTGCTAATTTCTCATAAAATCCTCCAAAATTTAATTCATCGAAAATTTTTTCCTACTCTATGTATTAATCATATCGTTTGAAGTTGTTTCAGAAAGATTTCGAACACATGAAAAATAGCCGCGTTGGTATATTATTTAATGTCTTCTCGAAATGAAAAATATTGTATTTATAACAAAATTAACGATAATAAAAACTATGTCTTTGAAACAGAATTTGAGGAGCGATTGTAGTTACTTCTATTTCTACCCAAAAACTTTTTTAAAAAATCTACCCATCTTAAATTTTTTTAATCGTATAGATATCGAGAAGCAAGATCTAGATAAAATTAATCCCTTATTTGGGCGTCCACTCCGCGGGTGTCGCAATGTCTAGTGACAGGTATGACCGCACGTGAAAGAACTCCATGAAAGTTTGACTCCTTTATCGATGTCAGGGCCGCATCCACTACCATCCCTTATATGGTAGAATTTGATTCATGGAAAGTGGCATTGCGCCACTGCTCAGGCGAAACCGGTGTTTGTTGTCAAAGCCGAACCGAATGGGGCCCTCTTCTTCCATCGTAAAATAACGCGAAATAATTGCGAAATAACCGAATGAAAGAACATTCTTTTTGTTTGTTTGTGTTTGTATATATGTTTAACATATTAAATATTGTATAAGCGTAAATACTAATTCTGAAACCTTGTGCATTGGCATCGTCAACCAAATCGCCTCTTACTATTTATTTTAATATTTGTCATTAAAGTAACTCAATTTAAAATAATAAATGAATAAAAAATAGTAAGAAAACTTAATACCTCTGTGCAAAGAGCTTAATTCTATGAGGTGGGCATTATATGTATTCAGCGACCGTTTCCAGGGGAAAATATTCATCGTATCATTACATCCGCTTAAACGTTACATAATATATTTGAAAGTAACTGCTTAGTCAATTAATTTTTTATCTTAAATACCTTTATTCTAAAATAAATATTTTGTGCCATGAAAAAAAAAATGTTTGACTTTATGTGTCTTTTTATTGACTTGAATGCGTACAGAAAAGCATCGTTTATATTTCTTTCAAGAGTCTGATGCTAAACAATATATAATGAAAAGAACTTTGCAAGGAAACAATTAAATGATAAAATTATAAATTTTTAATAAAAATGAGAAAATGATATTATGACTGCCTATCATAAAAATCACTAATTATACTTTTTTTTTTTTGCATAGAGGTAGAAGTTTAATTCGATAAAATATTTAATCATCATCTGACTGCTAAATATTTGAGGATATTACGTTTAGCTTTATGAATCGAATTAAATTCATTGAATGTTTTTTCACTATTGTTTTTACAAACAAAACAAGTTCTTAGTTTGTCAATGGAGTCCATTGTGTTTTAAAAGAAGACTGAAGTAACATTTTGATATTCTTTTTTAATGTCGCTTAAATTAAGCAGTTGACAGTTTCATTCTCTTTTAATTCAGCAATTGTGAATAATTCCGAAATGATGATGCCAACAGAAGATTTTTATCCTTAATAAGAATGGAAAAATAGTGATAGCGTAGAATATTTGTGAACTTTAGGAAATAGCGTACATGTGAAGCTCCTAGTTGAGAAACACGTAAATGTTGCTTCACTCTCTGCATTACGTCATTAACCGTGCCTCTCTATCAAAGCGAGCTGCCATTGACTGTTCATTCTCATAGCTTCTGTTTAAAAAGGGTAGACAGAGAAGACATTGCAGATATTGACAGTAAAGTTCCCTTACACTTCCAACGTGTATTTCTCCTAGCTATTCCAATAACGGGTGGCGCCTATTCTATGTCTAGGTCTGAGTGACCATTTTATATCTAGTTCAATCTTAATAATCGTCCGATTCAATCGTGATGATTGTGTAGAAATAAATACAGGAATCCATCGTATTCTAGATTATTATATAATTTACATATTTACAGTAATAGATTAAAATATAAAACATAAAAATGAATAGTCTCTTTCGTTCATGGCGAACCACACCACCTTCGCTCGTCGTCCCTCGTCCTTATCTGTCTGATCCACTTCCTGTTCCGTCTCCCTCCGGGTTTTTCCCCCTCGGATACCATGCGACCTTTACCCTCTTGACTGGTTTGCAACCTTCGTCGTTGGGAGCGGAGGAGCGGGCTTTACATTGACCAACAGAATTGTACATTAAGTGGAAAAGATTTGATGGAAGGTTACAAATCCTATGGGAAAGTAAAGAGGAAATCCAAAAAAAAAAAAAAAAAAAAAAGGTATTTTTCTTAAAAATCAAACAATAATGCTTCACATTTCTTTTTTTAAAGTTCGAAGTTTCTAAAACTGAAAACTGAACGATTTTAAATGGGATCTCAAAAACGGTCGAAGTTTTTATTTTTATTTCCCACGCCGACCCAGCTGTCCAAAAAGCGAAACTTGACACGAGTTGATAGGGGAAAGAATTTCGGGTAATGAATAATGCACCCATCTTGGGCGATGAAAGGTAGTCTAATAAAATAGGGTAATAATAATAACATAAATAATGCGCATAATAATGAATATATGTATAGGATGCATTCACTTTATAAAGCGCATCCTATCTTATTCAACGCAAGAGGTGCACATAAGATAAAAGCTTCTTCAAATGGAAAAGAGAAATAGAAAAAGAAGCCGAATGTCTAAAATAACTGGGTGGAGGCGGCGTATATCATAATATTTAAAAACAATGGGCAGATGAAAAGTTGACATGTGTCAGTCATTGGAATAATCTGTTTCATATGGGTTTTGAAGTTTGGGATCTTGCACAGGTATTAAAGTTTTGCAATATAAAATGGTTAAGAACATTTTTTGTATTGGATATTTCTTTCTGCTTTTCACGAGATTACTCAAGAGAATGGTTTCTAGTCATGACTGTTGTAAATTTCATACAATTTTTTCGGCGCTTCTGTTCAGTATTGAAATGAATGCCTTAAGAATTTTCTATGTTTCTTTTTGTGTGTATCGAGAATATCCTGATCAGTTTCCTTCCAAGTTTTAACCGCGAATTCCGAACCGCTTTGAATGCCAGGCAAAGACGCGTCTTTTTACCTCAGATATTCAGTAATCAAGACTGGAAATAAAGTGAATTTTTTTAATTAATATAATTAAAATATGGAAATATGAAACTCGGTTAAATATTATGAAGAATTGTGAATTTTCCTTGCCTTAAAACATAATCTGAAACGTATGATAATGCTATTAAAGGTAAAAGCTTAAATGTATACGAGTTTCAGGTTTCTTCTTTAAAGGACATTAAAAGGCGAATTTAAAGAGTATTGCTATATTAAAATAACACTTGTATATAATTCTTAATAATACTTGTTATATAAATCAATTCATCATGCGTTCTCATCCATGAAAAACAGGAGTTACTTACTGCCAGCGCTTAATGTCGAATTTTTACATCCTCTTTATTTTGTTGGAAATGCTCAGGATGATTCCTTTGTGTATTATGTATTACGTCTTTTTATTTTATTTTTTTGTTATTGAGAACATGGATCTATTCCACGAAAGCGTAAAGCTACTTTTGAACATCATTTTCACGTAACAATCTGAAAAATTAGATAATTAATAACGGTATTAAAAATTAATTTAAATTTTCTGCCTCAAATGTTCTTTGTTATTGTGTTGCCTTTATTTTCTCTGTGGAGGAGTATCTGTAACAGATAAATTTTACTCCATTCCTATGTATCTATTTTAGTTTGCAATGTCATTATTTCTACAAAAGGATTTTTAAGAAAGGTCTGTCATACATAATTTTGAAAGATTCAAGAATCATTTTACTAATCAACAAACATTTCAGGCTCTTTTTCTTTCATTTTTTGGTATTAATTGCATAAATGAATATATATGTCGAAAATAGCGGTAAAAAGCTTATCATTAAGATACGTGACAGAGCATATATTTTCATCACCTAACTCTCAATTCATTTACCAGTCAATCAGAATATATGACCCGCTTTCAACAGTATCTAAAATGGTAGACGTCGACCCTCTTGCTAAAATAAAATAACCGCCCAGCTTCTGAAAACAATAGATAAGATCAAAAGAAAAATAATGCCTTTATTTTCTGTTTTATCACTGAGCTATGACTATTAAAGATCGACCGTGTTTATTTTATTCATATTAACATTTTTTTTTTCATGAACAGATTATTCAGAAGTCTGAAAAATGTCAATAGAAATGTTAAGGAGGGAGCATTTTTTTTTTTTTTTTTTTTTTATTTTTTTTTTACGTATTTCAAATAATCTGAATCGGGTTCTGATTTGTAATCATTTTTTTTTCAAATGCTGAATAACAATCGTGGCGATTAACAGTTCATTATGAGCTCCACATTTTAAATATTCTTGAACTACACATGTTATATTCTGAATATTAAATCTGTCGAAATCATTCATCGATTAGCCCGGTATGGAAGTTTGGGCAGGGGAATGCTGGCTCGAAGTGAGATTCTTATCGTCTGATAACGGCTCAAAATCCTAATGTGTATTCCGAAATAACCCTAGTTTATCTACAGAAACAGAACTACAAACTAAAACAAAGCAAACCGTCAGCATGGATCTAGTGCCGCTTCTGATTTTTGCGCAAGCAGTGTTTCCTTCTGCTTATTCGCTGAGTTTATCTGAGATGAGCGCTGCTTGTCGCGTCTTACACCGACCGACTCACGCAAAGAGTGTCGGGTAGAATACTCTCGTCTTATTTATAACTCTAATCAAGAAGACATGGAAAGAACGCTTATTTCGAACTTACAAGTTATTTCTTTAGTTACATTTCTGCCATAAAGCATTCGGACGTCATTGAGAATCCAGTCTTGTGTGATAAATGCATCCTTGATTTGCCAGTTGAATCTGTTGGATTCATTCCATAGCTTGGAAATTAGCCAGGAGATACGTTTCATACTCGGGATAGTGAATGGAATCCGAGGTAAGAGCCTAGAATCTATTCTATTTTACTTGGGTCTTCGGATTTACCAGCTGACACTTTTTATGCTGTCACTAAAGATCGATAATGAGTCCTATTTTAATTGCTATTGCCTTATTCTTGTTCAAGAATGTGTCGGATGAGAAAGCAAGTAGTGAAAAATTCAATTTCAAATCTGTATATGCTTTAAGCCAAAGATCATAGCTATTATAAATAGTGAGCTGAATTTTTGTCACTACTATAATCCTGTTCAAGGAGTAATCCGAAAAGGGAGAAAAAGTTACATTAAACCTGATTTTTCACCATCTGCCTTTATAAGATATTTTAAATTGACTTCAACTTTTGGAAGACTGAGAGGGAAAGAGTACTTTCTTTGTAGTAAGTGCCTAAAATCGATCCATTCTTATTTTTCATAAACCTCTTTCACGCTACTCTAGAAAGACATTTCTTGTTGTATTTGTTTTGTCATCTACTGCATGTAGTACTTGACTGTAACATCTCTGCCTATGTGAAATGACAAGAAGTCCCTTATAGTCATGTGGCTCATTTTATCCACAAAAGGAACAGACTAAGCTCGTTTGCGAACATCCTATCCGCAGTGCATGCATAAATATTTGCTATTGATGAGTGCTTAACCTCTGAGTGCATTGATTCATTTGCACCGAATTTAACGCAACGTTTCCTTTTTAACTATAACTACATGGAAATCTTTTTCACACATCTGTTTTAAATACGAAAAAATTCGAAGAAAATTCACATCATGATTTTTAACCTTAAATTTTTATTATAGTATCTAAATCTTTTAATGCCGGAAAAGATTGTATTCTGTATGTTACGACTTTTTACTTTATACCTCTTAATAGATTTCAAGTGGTTTGGCACAGGCAACTTTCACTGATCCTTTATGTTATAAAATTGCTTTACCTTTCACTTTTAGCTAACTTCTTGTTGTTATGAAGACACTTGAGCCCTTGATGTTATTTGGTTTGATACATCTCCTATAAACATGAATGAATTATCTTAACACATTAATTTTCTAGTATCTCGATGAAATGAACTTGATAAGATTATCAACAGTGGCGGGTTTAGGTTCTTGCGATCGCAGGTAGAGCCCTCCATTAAAGAACTGATCTGTTTAGATTCACATTTCAGTACATTTTTAGCTTGCTCAGTATACTATTTATTTACTTATTTTTATAAGCTTTATGAAAATGTACGCATTATTAGTTATCTGTTATTTCTCATTCAGTACCTTTGTGCACAATATTAATTTCATTGCTCATAGGTGCTGTAATATGAAAGTGAATATAATGAAGCAACTAAGAATCTGACCATAGTACTTGACAAAATGGTAGTCTAATCCTTATATTGTGCAAATCATATAATTTGTATTTTTTACGCTTTTATTTATTTGGGTAATTGCAGTTTTTCAGTTGATTTAGCGGCATCCCTCTTCAGCCCAGTGACCTGATCAGAAATCTGCCAATAAATGTCGGATTTATGATTACGATTTTCTTCTGAGCAGTTTTTTCTTAAATGATCTGTTGGAATAGTGTTGTTATCATTGTGATTGTTACAAATTATCATTAGATAAAAACTTATTTGTGATAGCTTATTTCATTCTAATAGGCTGTATTTATGGTTTTATTAAATAAATTTTTGATACCGACTAGAAATGCGGAAGTAAAATTTTAAAATTTATTCCCTTTCTAATGTGTTATTGTTTCATTTTTGTCAATTCAGCTGTTCTATAAGGACATAAAGTTCTAAAAATTATCATGTGAGTAAATTCTTAAAAGGTGCCTTTCACTTTTCCCGTAAGCATTTTTAATCACCTAATCCATTTATTTATAAAAAGAAAATAAAAGGAGTTGCTACTAAGGCATATTACTAAATTTTCTTGACTAGAATTTTTCAGACTTTGTCATTTTCAGCAAAATTTATTTCAAGTATCTTTTCCCATTTGCTTTCATCTGAAGCAAATGAAGATTATTTCACAACAAAAAGATGTTTACCAACTCGATGATCTCTCTGGGTATGCTTTTACTGTATATCGTTAATGATTTACGAGATTATGTTATGTACGTATGTTTATTTACAGTTTGTTTCTTTATTATATAACGTTCAGTTTAATTAGGAGCAGCTGGTTTAATCGAGTAATTTACTTCTTTTAGAAGCATGACAGCCTTAACTCTACCAATACTGAAAGGCCCCAAGCGCCCAGTCAACTAAACTGCGGCGAACATTGAAACGCCTAAATATCACTGCGAAAATCCTTTTCTTTTTCTTTAATAGTGATTGATTGAATACCTTATCGCTTGCTTTGCTCATCAGAGACTCTTGCCCTGATGGGTTTGAAGAAAAGATTGATTTTACGAGAACTTTCAAAGGATGTCCCATTATACATTTGTTTGTAGCTATCAGTTAAGCATGGTCATCCTTCATGTACCAGACCTTTAAAAATACGAACTGTAATGACAGTGAAAGAGAAACTTTGCCGTATGAGTATTCTAAAGTATCTGAACTCGAGTGATTTTAGGAATGAGAAGGTAGGAGTTAGGAATTTTCGAGGTGTTTTGTGCAGGAAGGTTAAAATGCATGGGAGCTCGTAATCTGCAGAGAAGCCTTTGAAATTCCTTTTCTGAGCTGAGCGAGAACAGGTAGTTGCGGGAAATCCATCGATCTGTTCCATTTATTCTATTATTGCATTACGGTTTTATTTCATGAAGGAGTTATTTATATTTATGTTACTCTTGTACAGAAAGCGGGACGTAACTTTCAAGTATTCAGTCAGTTTTGGAATTTTTTTAAATTATTTAGAAATCGCATGTCTGGTTAGAGGTGATCTTGAATGCAAATTAGATAACACTCTCTCAATACTAAGATACAATTCTTTAAAACAAGGTGGATTTGTTGGTTGCGAATATTAATTGGGCGACGGAAACTTCTACATTTCATTCTTATTTCAATACTGTGTGAAAACTAAACAACATTTCATTGAAATGTGCTAATTAGCAGTTTGTTTATTATTATTAATGTTTCCTTTTCTTTTTTGCATGTCAATTTTTGAACATGCGTCAATTTTTGAACATTTTAGGAAGACATTGAAGTTGCATTTTTAAACCTGTCAATCCCAAAGAAAATGGGTGGGTGGGTGGAGGGATATACATTAAAATTTTTGTAGGAGTAATGTTGATTTTTTTTTAATTGTTATGTAACGTAGTTTTTTAAAATATGTTTTTCAGGAAACTTTTCTTACCGGGGAAAAAAAAAATGTAGTCCTGCGATTCAGAATTTGAAAATAAAAAGTTTGTGACTAGACGTATGTAGTCACCCCTAGAGATTTATCGTTGTAGTTTCGAAACCCTTACTTCCTGCGGTTGTTTACTACCTCGTCTAAATTTTAATTTCGCTGAAATAAAAAAAATAAAAATAAATTACGATCTTGCCCAAATAGGAGAATCGGGTGCATGGCTGAGTTACCAAGTTGTAATTTTTTGTTGGTGATAAGTCGCCAAACGAGACCTTTTTATCATTTTCTGATAACCCTAAAAGATGATGCCCCAAAAGCGATAAATCGCCAGTTTTCTGCGCGTGAATTTTAAGGCTTCAAAAACCCTAAACCAAAATAACATATTTTCACATGATAATATATAATAGCAAGACTCCTTCTTGGGATAACATAATATAAATTGAGAGATTGAATGTAAAAATATTGCTATTTAAAGCTAATAGATTAACAATTTTTTAAAACAGGAATTCACAATAAAAGTAAGATATACTATCATTTAAAATTTAAAGTTTCAGTTCTTTGTAATATCATCTTTATATTCTGCTTTTAGTCGAAAATGTTAAAACTTTTTAAAATAAGTTGTTGTTTAAAATTAATGCATGCGGTATTGAAATTGAAAGCAGATGTCCGCTTGGAGACTAACTTCATCTGTTGTACTCTCAAAAAAATTATTTCGATTTAAATTCCTGACACTGTAACCATTCAGCTAAATTCACTCTGCAATATAATAGCCACTATCAATTGTTTCTAATGTGAAAACAAATTGAGTTAACCAAAACAGATTGCAGAGCATATCAGAATTCAACCAGCTGCATTTAAAATAAAAAGTAAGCCAGTGCCATTGCATCGCTGTTTGGCCGGGCAATTCGCAGTTTCTAATCAGCTGCAAAATTTTCACCTGTAATTCAAATTACTTCAGTCCCCCCCCCCCCTCCTGAAAATGCAAAGGGACAACACAACGGAATTTCCGAGTATATCAGAAGACGACTTGCACAGTAGTGACAGAGATGGAATTCTGAAACATTTCTTGATCGGAGGTTTGTGCGGCCTGGTGGCGGGACGCTTCTTCAGCAGAGCAAGCAAGATTGCTGCTCTGGCCCTCTCTAGCGGCTTCTTTCTCTTCCATATTTTGCATCACAAGGGCTACACGACTCTGGACAAAGATAAATTCATGGTAGACGATGTGCAGATCACCAGTTGGAAAGATACTTTAAGTGTCCAAAATTTGGCCACCTTTTTTGGCGAAGACTGCAAGTTCGTTGCTCTCGGATTTAGCGGAGGATTTATACTGGGTATGGGATGAAGTAAATGATATTGATTTCGTATATTTTTGTGTTTTTACTTATGATGCATTAGAGATTTTTTCGTGTCACTATTGTAATCATTCGATAAATGTTTATTTTTCATATATATCTTTGAATATTTTGACTGTTTTCTTTTTACTGTTCATTCCTGTACGCTTGGGTTAAAGAAGAGAACTGCCCACTTATTTTGCTGTTTTTTTTCTTTCATTTTTTTTCTCTTTTGCGCGTTTTTTGAGAAATATAAGCGAGTCTTCTGAAGAAGTTGCAACTATAGCAGACAAGATGCAAGATCTCGCATCCTGGCAATTTTGGAGACTGCTCCGAACTGCGGGCATTCTGCACTTTCACCACACTTCCATAGGAAGCACAACGTCGTCCTTTTGACAGTAAATAATCTGACTCCTTGCCGCCTTATTTAGTTTGAATGCCTTGTGCTACAGTCATTTGCCAACCTATCAGAAAAGCCTAGGACGCAAACAAAAATATATATTTAGTAAAACAATTTTGGAAGAAAAAAATAAATCATCAATTATCAGATTAAACATTTGCAATTTTGCAAATAAAAGTTTAAATGGTATGTATTTAATCGCCTTTGGACCACCGACTCTCATTGGTGGTATCTCAATTAGCCCTTTGAAAAAGACGACTTTCGGAATAGAATGATTAGAAACGCCTTGCCAAAAACTGCTGTACAGATTTCTAGATTTTCAGCTTAAGACAGTTGTGGTCTAGAAACCTTGCTGAAACAACTATTTCAATAACCTTCTGGTTTCTGACTTATGTATTGGTATAAAGCTACTTGCCAAGTTGAAACAAAGTTAGCGGACATGCGAACAGAACAGGAAGAATTTCAGCCTTCATCTTAAGTGACTATGTGAATTTTGAAGAAAATTATTTAAAAGACGGATCTCTTAATGAAATTTTATTTTTAATTCTTCTGCTGAAAAAGAAGGAATCCTGGATCATGAGATTTTTGTCGGTTCCCCGCCAATAGAGAGGAAGTGATCTCTTTGCCAATGCTGCTCACATAAATTTATGTTGGAAACTAGCCGATTCTTGCAAGACCCCCGCATTGCAAGCTAACTTTACAAAGCTGTGCGTTGTTGACTGATTGATTTTATATAGCCCAAACCTTAAGAATTTTTTTTTCGAATAGTTACACAACCACCGATAGATATCTATCTTGTGACAGTTACAGCATCTAAATTCAATATGTTAAATAGATACTCTGTAAATCGTAAGGGCTTTTAAACAGCGTTCCTACTCCAAATGAATATATATATATATATTAGTTGGTTTCTGTTTTTTCGCACAAATTAATTCACTAGAGATAGAAAAAGGGTGCCTTGGTGAATGCAGTATTTCGTATTCCCGTTGTGTATGGTAGCACGATAAGTCACTGTAACATTTCAATTTTTTCTGCTCAAGGTCTGTCTGACTAAAAGAGCGACCTTGCGTCACGCTGTTAGTTTACTGAGGGTAAGATAAAAAAGGTGCGTTTATTGGATGTTTTCGCGAATTATATTTCTCTCCTTGTTTTAACTTCCCTGACACTGCTAGGCCATTCCTTTGTTATGCTGTGATTTATGGTCAGTCAGCAAAACAAGACAAGTAGAATTTAAATCGTAACATTTGCTATTTTTTTCAATTGCGGAACTCTTTTTTTTTTCTCTTCATCTGATTAACAGTGCAACTTGGCATTTAATATTAAATTTTAGTGTATAATAAAATGATCCAAAGGATTTCATATAAATTCAGCCTTCGAGTCATTAATTCCAAAGTTGATGTTTGTTTTATGTAGATGCTCTGCTGTATTCGTTCTCTCATTTTATTTTTTTGAATAGATAGTAGAGGAGGAGACAAAGTTGTCATTTCTACCTTGAAGTTTTGATAAATTTTCGTATTTCAGAACTTTTCGAATCCAGAAAACTCATTTTTGAAACGATGTACAATATCTCTACACCTATTTGTTGGTATTTATCTAAATTACGAAAATAGATTTTCCGTTTAATGAAGTTACTCGGATATTTTAAAATGATAGGCAGTCTTAGATGAAGATGAGGAAACTCTTCATTTTCTTAAAGCAATGAAAAAATAAAATATTATTTAAGTACTGCTTGTTGATCGATTTTATACTAAATTGATACGTTTCTTGGACCGCATATCACATTTCAACCGTCCACATTTCATTCAATTTGCATTCAAACGGAAACACACACACATATATATAATTCTAAGAAAAGTTTGTTTTTCTGGAATTAAAAGGGTTTGAAATGTCGGCGTTCATCAAAATTTAGAAATCGGATCTTTTTGCTGATCATCGATAATAAATTATTTTGCTATAAAAAGGTGAAAAATTGTAGAGACGTCGCCATTTTCTACGTTGTCATTGGGAGGGCTATTTTTAAAGCGCGCCGTCTCCATCGCAGTCTCCTTTTAACCGATCGTCTCAGAATACATGAGCCGCTGGCCCCGCTCTGCGAATTAGTTAATTGTCCATTTCGTTTCGTCTACGTCGGAAATATTTTGTGAAAGAAAAAAGACGTGTGAAATTCCAATAGTAGCTGTTATGCCTCGAGGATGAAATAAATATAACATTAATGTGTACCGTATATAAAATGGTGTAACTGGAGACTGTGGTATACATTTGCTCACGGTAAATGATTTAGATCCTAGTGGGGTGGATAGAGGCAGTGCCTGTGTGCCTAACTGCTGGGCGACTCTCATATTTCCAATCTTACCACCGTTCATCATAGGTGAAAAGATCAATAAATACTGCACCATATTCTTAATAATGAACTAGTGATGGTCGGGGAGAGGGAATAATTATGTAATTCTCAAACGATATTCGTAATTGGAGCTAGGAAACTGTCGAATGTTCAATACTTGATTGGAGCAGTTATATCCCGACAGTAATTCTTTTATAAGGGTGCATAGAATAATTTAGTGTGGAGTTCAGTTGGAACACATCTATCGCAGGGTGCTGGATGATTATTGCAGTATAATATCATTTAATTTTTATACTGATTTTAAACTCTTTCCGTCCTTGCTTTGGACCTCAAGCATAGATGTTTTGATGTTTATGTTAAGAAACAATTTATAAACTCATTTTTCATTAAAGTAATTGGTATTTATTAAACTTGCCTTTATAAACATTCCGGATGCTGCACCAAAAGATTTTTTTCTCACACTTTCATTTGGATTATTAATTTAATCTGTATATCTGTATTGGCATAATAGTATCTTCGAAAATTATACTTATTCGTATTTGTAAAGATCGGAGAAATCATTTTTCATGCTTTGTCAGCAGTTTCAATTTCAAAGGGTATTGTGACATTTCATTCACCCTTAATTTAAAGGTAAAAGTCGTTCAATATTTTAAATAAAGGCAAGAGAGCCACTGTAACTGATCATTCATTTGTGTTGCCAGAGATCTAGTAATAACGAAAGTAATTTATGAGTTTTGTTTATGGTGTTGTCATCATGTGATTTGCAGAAATCGGGCAGCCGTCTGGTCCCCCAAGGAACTCTCCAGTCACATCCGTCTCGTAAAATAGTAGTTGTTGGTTCTCAGCGGAAGAGATACGCTTGCCTGATCTTCTTTTATGAAACGTGCCGATAGGTTAACGGATGACATTGAGTCTCCATGAATGAGATTCTTAAAAAGTTTTTGTTCTATTTGTCGGGTTGCATGGCATTGAGTAATGGGACTGGATAAATGTAAATTGTTTGTAAAACATGCTCTTGTGTTAGGTTTACTGAACACTGAAAAAAAAAATGAATCCCTCTTTTGTACATTGAATGAATGGGACCAAAAAATGCCTAGTGTTTTTTGTATTCTGATGCATGGAAATTGTTGCGTATTCAAAATACAACCGTCCAAAACACGTTATATCCAAAACACGTTAGAGGAAGCGATCTTTCTTTCAAGGACTAGGAAATAATATTTAGTTATAAAAGAAAAACTTGTTAACTTGGGTCTCTCCAGACTGCGTTATTTTAAATATATTGCTATAAATTATGCATTACTCGATGACTTTTGAAAATTATTTATGTATTTCAGCAGCTTGAAACTATTATTTCTTTTTATTACATCTGAGAGCAAAATTGATTTCAAAATTCTACTGCCTCAGTTGACGTTCTTTTGGTTTTTGAGCAGATTCTTATTGTGGAGCATTATAAACATGTGCATTTCTGAGAAAAAGTACCGATCGCTTTGGTATCTTTCATGTAGCTCTCATCGCTTTATTTTCGTCGCTATTGCAATTCAATTTCTTTTGCATATAATTGAGTTTTAATAGTTATAAATTTGTAGAAAATCATAATCTGGCAAATATAATCTATGTTTATAGTAAAATAAATGATAAGAATACAATTAAATAGATAATTTGACCGAGAAGGTTTTCATAGTTATTGTACATGGAGAAAAAAGAAAGAGAGGCAGTTCTTTATCTTATAATAAAAATGGAGGCGTGTGTGTGTTAGCACTGTACAAACTAGATCGTTTGACTTAGAGTTACCAAATTTGACACTTATGTACTTTGGAGGATGGGAATTGCACCTCGGAGTGATTTCTTTTTTTAAAGATAAGCACAATCTTGGTGTTTTCCTGTGATAACATCCGAAAGTATATAAAAAAAATTAAACCGTATTAAAATTCAAAAAATTATCTTTTTAATGATTACAATTTTTTGGTCACATAAAATTTGCTGTATCTAATCAATTTCTTTAAAAAAATATTTTGGGCACATTTTTCAAATAGAATCATAAGAATCCAGAACAAGTATTAAACATACCACGAACGGTAATATAAAAACTACACGCAGAATAAGAACGCCAAAGTTATTGATAAAAGACACTATTAAAATTGCAGATATTTTTTCGTTTTAAATATAAGAAATGAATAAAACGTCCAAAAATATTGAAATTAAACTTCTGCCCTTAGCACAAATAACTATTGACAAAACAGATATTAGGATTACAAGCGATATATTTTCTTAATTCTATGAAGAGTCTATAAACGATTTATATTAAAATACTATTGACATGAAGAAAAACATGTTAAAGTTTACTTTGTTTTTGGTTATGAAGTGTTTGCTTAGGTTTCTTAGTTAAAAGGCTGGAAATAGCGAAGCATATCCTTTTTTTTTTTTTTTAATTTTAGGGGAGCTGATAGGAAATAAAGGAAATGCACATTAAACGCGTTTTCCTTATGGCAAATTGTAACGACGTAAAGCTTCTAAAGTAGCGTTAATTATATATCTATCAAATTTTGAAACTGAAAAAATATTTTGCTGGAGAAGCCGTTAAGACCAAGAGGTATCAAATACCTTATTAAACATTTTAGCGGTCATTAATCCTGCCGAACCCGATGGTTATCAAAGGTGGCTAATTGAAAATACGAAGAAAGAAATTGTAAGTCAGCAGTGATTTACGAATAAATAAATTTAAAAAAATGATATTAGGGGCTGCTGTTAAAAGAAATAATTTTTTTTTTTTGAGAAAATAAGAGAATGTTCTTTCCGTAACTTGCTCTTCTGTCTCTACATAATATTGTCTTGTTTAAAAAGAAATGTTTATTCTTTCGTTAAAAAATCAACCATTCTGTCACATATGATATTTTTTAATATCGCAATTTTGATTTTTTCTGTCATTTATTTTGGAAACTGTTATACGAAGAAAACAATTTTCATATAATTTTTCCTCCTGGTTTACTTACATTTTTGATTATATCGAAATTAGAACACACAAATAAATGCATTCAATTATAAGGACCGCAAGCTAAATTTCATTCTTCTGTTTCATTACGTTTCTGAATGATTATATTCACTTACACACGGACGGACAGACGCACGAATTTTTTAATAATAATAACTATCATTTAATATCATTGCTCTTACACGTCAGTAAAAATTTGATGTTTGAATGATCGCAGTGCTTTCTTTATGGATCTGACACTTGATATACGAGATAGTTAAAAGAATCGAATATGCCTTTTTTTTTTTTTTTTTTTTTTTTACACACCGCCAGACTTGGAACTGCGAGCATTAGTTCACTTGGTCGGGTAGGAACTGGATCAAGTGTTGCAGTCCTCTGGGTTTCGAAAGTAGACAAATGACGCTTTCACTGGGTCAGTTGGTTTGTGATCGTTCCTTCTCAACAAACATCTGCTATTGGCCGAACAAGTCTAGATCGTGACTAAATGAAATAAAAATTGACTTTACTCTTCCAGCTTGGCGATTCAGAACTAATTTCTCGGCGCGACGCTGATTTCTTTTCTACTTGATAAAGGCATTAAATCATTCTACCGTTAGAAATAACGGGAACTTTTATACACAACCAGAAAGGTATAAAACTTCAGCAAGCTTTTTTTACAAGATGATTATGAATATATATATATATATATATTATAATGCTACTATGCAGATATTTTATTACTTATTAGATTTAAATGCTTTTTTATGTCGAGCTCTAGAAAAAAATAGTTCTTATTTTATTGCTTATGAACATTTGTTGTTGTTACTATTGTTGTTATTATTCGGTGGATTATTACTAAGAGAGGTCACCTCTCCTAAAGTTTCTAATTAGAGGTATCGGCTTCTCAATTTTTTTTAAATGTCACTTGTTTTTAGTGAAGTTATGAAAGTAAAAGGTTAGAGAAAAATAAATATAAAGCCTTTGAAGTAGGGCTTTCAAAAATGTTATTTGTTCTTAAGCTATGTAGCCATAAGTTTATTATCTATAAAATGATTCTGAAAGTGTTTAACTTCATAGATGATTAAAATTGAATAATTATTTATGCTAATAACTTAAGTGCGCATTTGAACCGTCCCTCTAGCTCGTGCAGGCAAGCTTTAAATCAGATCCTTTGATTTGATCCTCCGGAATGTGCTTATGGAACGAGCAGTAGTTGGCTTTTTTAAATCATTTTGTGGTTCCAGCCAGTTTCAGTGGACATTATGAACCCCCCCCCCTTTTTTTTTTTTTAACAACTGCTCAGTTTAGTTCCGCGTTTCAACATATTTCTAATTTTATCAATATACCAATAATATATTTATTATAGTAATTTTGTGAAAATATGTTTTTATTTTTCAATTCATGTGTTATGGGAAAACTGGCTGAAATAATAAAATCGGTGAAAAATTAACCATAATTATTAGTAAATGATTTCCTTATATAGTAATAAATGTATTATTATGATAAATTATAGCGCTATAACAAATTTCAAAAAAATATATCATTGAAAATTATTATTTTACAGACCTTGCTAAGTTGAATATAACACGACGAGAAAAAATATTAATTAATATTCTTATACTTTAAAAATAAATATTTAACTGCACTTTATTTATGTCCATTTGACTGCATCCAACGGGAAAGTCCGTTTGTTGTGGGGTCGAATGTATCAGTCTTAGTCGCAACCAGAGTGGGAGCGTTGTCCTTTCAGTGATGAGTCGAGATTCAGCACTAACAGTGAGTCACCTGCTCGCTCCCATCCCTCTGTGTAAAAGAAATCGTCAGATTTGGTGGCAAAGGAGTCCTTGTCTAGGTGGCTTGATGTTGGATAGGCTTATATCACTGCATGTCTTCGATGCGGAACTGTCACCGCACATCTCTATAGAGGTGAAGTCCTTTAACCCTATGTGAGGTTGTTCCGGGGAGCTGTTAGCCCGGACTTCATTCTTATGGCCGATAATGCACGGCCACACAGATCTCAGGTTGTTGAGGATTTTCTTGAAGAAGAGGATACTTACCCTATGGATTGGCCCTCGTGGTCTCCGATCATCAATCCTATTGAGCATGTATGGGGCGATCTTATTGCCCAATGGAAGAGCCATTGGGCAATATGATCCTCCTCCCAAGACCCTTCAGGAGTTAAAAGCCGCGCTTTTGGAAGGATAGGCTTTGTTGCCACAAACATTTACTGACACCCTCATACATAGTATGAAAGGTCATTGTGAGGCTTGTATAGCAGTGCAACGGTGGTCACACTCCCTTTTAGACAGACTTTTCCCGAGATAAGTGCTTTATCTCTGATTCATGATTTAACACTATTTGATATCCCTGTTTCTTAATTCACAATTAAAATCTTTTCCATACTGTTATATTGTTGTATTCTTTCTCCCATCGTAATATATCTCAGTGTCAAATTTCGTGGCAACATAGTGATTAGTTCATCAGTTTTCATAGATTTTATGTTTATGACCTTAATTTTGGACATCGGTGTAAGTATTCGCGAACCAAATTTCTGTGCACAAAGAAGTGCTTTTGTAACAAATATTTATGATTTACGGAGAGAATGAGTTATTAAGAGTTTTAAAAAAATCGCTATGTCCAATTGATATTCTCATTTTAACATTTCCGAGGATGAAAGCTTTATGAATAGTATAATATTTTGTACAAAAATTATGTTTATGTTGAAATATAGACATGAAAATATTTTAGCCCCTAACGAATGGCAGTGAATGTTTTCATGCTTTATATTATAGATTTGTGCACAAAGCATCATTATTTTAATGAATAAATTTGCAGAGAACGTAATAAGATATACTTTGGAAAGTTGGAAATTTCAACTGGAATCTGCTGAAGAAAGGCAAGAAATTTTGCCTTCCGCGTGTAAGAGATTGCCTTCGTTCAATAAGCACACGTCCCAATGGCGCAGAATGATTGAAATTTGTGTGGACTGTAAATCCAACCTTTCGTTCTATTCCAGAGGAATTTCGATTGTTTCATCCCTTCTAAAGGAAAGGATTCATATAGACGAATGAACCATTTCATTTTCTAAAAAATATACATTTCCATATAAATGCTTAGTTATACAATGCATTAATAATTTTTCTTCTTTTTTTTTTAGATTTCGGATATCATCACCCATCAGACAGATGAACGAATCACAGCCAAGGAGGCCCTCTTGCGGTGGGCTCAGAGGACGACGGACAAGTATCCGGGTGTTCGAGTCGGTGATTTCACCAGCAGTTGGAGGGATGGCCTCGCATTTAATGCTATTATACACAGAAATAGGTACTGAGGGCTATTCTTGATCTTTGCCTACAAGACATTTACTGCTGTATGCTATATAATTCCAATACATATTAAGTGAAATGAATTGGTATTTGCTTATTATCTCACCCTGTCTGAAGCACGGGTTTAGTAATTGTAACAGTCAAAAGCACAGGAGTATGTGACGGAGTAAAAAATACCCTTGGGTACTTATCTGACTTTGATATGTGTGTATGGGGTGGGGGGGGGGGAATTGAAAGCAAATTGTTAGTGTGTTCATTTCTTAAAGGCAAATACTTACCCTTGCGCTTATTACATCCTGACTGTGATGTTTTTGCCATAAATATCATGCTTTTATATTATATAAGAGAAATATTATATTTTTTGGTGTAGTCTATTAATTGAAAAATAAATAATAGAAAACTTCCCAAATTTTTTTAAATTCATTCAAAAATTATTTGCTGTGCTGTAAAATTGTAAAGAAGCTCTAGAAATATTTTCTCTTTAAGCGTATGAAATATCTTTTTTCGTGCAATCTTTTATTTGTAAACTCAACTTATTCAAATAACAACCCATTTCAAATAAATATCCAAATTTTCGATATTAAGATGACTCGAATACTTATAACATTTTATAATTTTAATTAAGCTGTTGATGAGGTACTAACAGCTAAAATTTTCAGTTGCCTAAAGTTCCAAGTTCAGTTTCCAAGTTATTTTGGTTTTTTGTTAAATATATTTCAAGATATAATGAATCTAGTCAATTTTTATTTTACTTTAAAGCACCGAATAAAAAAAGATATAAAGATAAAATATAAAAATATATCATATACTTTTTGCACATGTTAAAATTTTTTGAATAGAAATTTGCCAAAATTTTGATGACGATTGGAGGAAGAAGATCTAAACACCGCTGTTCTAAATTTTATCCATTTTCACCAAATAACTTTTAAAGATATGTTACAATAACCACAAATATTCAGAACAGCCTGATTTTCGCTTTCTTTGAACTACAATAAAAGCTATGTGGATTTAGTTAACAGTTAGTTTGAACACTTCAGAGACCTTGATTATAATCTAACCATAAAAACTGCTAACCTATGTAGAACGTATCCCTAAATATATTGGTGATGCTGATGCAGAGCAAAGCAAATGATTTCATCATTACATATGAGATGTTTAAATGAGGCTTATTGCTTTTAGACTCTGCAAAGGGATTGTATGTACAAAATGCGTCAATCTCACTTTTTAAATCAAGTAGGATGAGACGAAGAAATAATATTAAGCTACTACTAACGGCTAGGCAGAGAGGTGAGATAATGACAGATTGCATCTTCGGTGGACCTCTTTTCTGACTGTAGAATAACTTTTTCTGTAGATTAGGTCTACAGAAAAGGCTATACATAAGTCTTCTACAGACTCTCTATTTTAACAGAACTCTGCTCTGTTTGCACCAGAATATTTTGAATGAAAATGATTGATCTCAACACGTTTAGTCTGTTCTGTAACTTGAATACTCGTAAGTGACGCTTGTTCCTTAAAATAATTTCCCTGCCTGTCATCATGAGAAGGGAAAATGGCGGCTGGGCATAGTTTTTGTCTTTTTCCGTAACTGACGTGTAAAAGGGGCATAAACTCTTTACTTCTTGAATACGCTGGATACCGTTATCCCATAACCGTGGTCATCGAGAATCTTAATGGTCACCCTGCGATGCTGCTTAATTATTAGACATAAGAGATGCTCGGTGTAAAATCTGCCTTTCCCCTAAGTCTGATGCTGTTCTAAGTTCTAACTAAAATTTGAAAATTTGTTTGTGCATAAAAATATATTGCTTTATGAATATGATTTTTGAAGTCTGTTCGAGAAATTGTTTTATGTTTTTTCTTTCGTTTGTTAGACCCGATCTGATAGATTATAGATCTTGCCTGAAACGAACTGCCCGAGACAATCTAGACAGTGCGTTTACTATTGCTGAGAGAGAGCTTAATGTCACAAAACTTTTGGACCCAGAAGGTAAGTCAAGTCTTTCAATCTCTCTTTTATGTCTGTTCAAAACGAGTAACTAAATTGAATACTGTCCCGTTAGCCGGGTTTCAGTCGTTGTCAAACTTAATGTTGCCGCAATAGCAGGGTTCTCATGGTCCTCGAAAACTCTTTGAATTTTATTTTGCTGTATTCGAAGCTCGGGAAATGTGCATGCTTTTCCATTAGATCTCTGAAAAAGGAAAAATAAGCGAAATGTGCAACCAATTTTGTCGATTCGAGAATATATATATATAAAGTTTTAAATTTACTGTTCTACGATTTCAGATACCATTATACTAGTCAATTTTCAGAGAGAAAAGTGAAAATTAACACTCTGTCTCAATTGTAAAGTCTGAACACATTTTCTGACTATTGTTACGCTCAGGAATACTACTGTTTAGCTTTTCATGATAGCCAGTCAATCACTAAGTAAGATTAAGAGTTTTCTTTCTTTAAATTTTATTTTAACCTTTTTTTTTTTGGTAGTTATTATTCCGTATGAAATTGTAGAATAAATTTTTTGAATAGGCTTTTTTACACCCGGTTCTCGAATTCAAACAGATAAAAACTAATAGTCATTTTTTGACTAAGGGGAATTTTTTGAAAAGTAATGCTTATATGAACCTAAAATTTTTACGTGGTATATCTCACCGTTTAACATATTTTTAAATGGAATTATAGAAATTCTACTCAAATTGAAGAGAAAATAATAAAATCCTAATTAAAGGTTTTTGAAAATTTATTCTTGATACAATTAAGCTGTCTGTATTCGACAGCTCGTTGTAGAGGTTTTTCTATAGTTTTTAATTTGAACTTTTCATCTCAGATTAATAGCCGTTTATTTAAAGACGAAAAACAAAATGTTGACTTTTTCGCTTCTTCCTCTGCACTTCTAATTCGATAACATATTCGGGTGCAAATTTACAATCCTGTTTTCAAGAGCCAACTCAACAACTCAAATCAATAAAATATCCTTAATGCATTTTTTCCCCGCATTTTGACACTTCTCAGAAAAATTCTTCGTAATTTGTACTTCGCCAAAGGATAGTGCTCAGAAAGATGAGCGATTATTATGCCTCCTAATTCCGCGACTATTGCAAAATCAAAACATCTCCTGCTTTCATCTCACTCCTTTTTTAGAGAGATTGACGCATGCGTAAAAGCTCGAAGGGTTTCTAAATCTGTGAATAAACAGTAATAGGGAATACCTGATGCATTCATAAAAGATGACGCCGTTTTGGCAATCATAGAAAATCCATTGTTTACAAATTTCTGCAGTTTTTACCAATTTCGAAATGTTTAATTTCTTGTGTACGAAATATGGAGAAAACTTTGTAACCGTAAAAAATAAATAAATAAATAAAAGTCAGATTTGAGGGTTTTTTTTTAAGTCTTGCGTTTCCGACCCCTTCCCCCCTCTATGTTCGTAAAATACATTTGTGTATCTGTCTGTGACAAAGGCAAAAAAAAAAAAAAAAATTTTGAACTAGATGAATGAAATTTGGTATATGGTATTAACACCAAATTTCATTAACACTAAGATTTCTATTAAATTTTGTGTGATATCCATTCAGAGGAAATTTCTACATCCAGTTATCCGAAGCTAAGCTTGCAAAATAAATACAAAACGATGAGAACTAGATGAACAAAATTTGGTACATAGATTTACCATCTAAAATATAAATGCCTGTCAAATTTGGAACCAAATCTGTCGATTTGTATTTTCACGGGCATTTAAACTCAATAACTCAATGACTTACATATGTGAAATTTAGAGTGTGAATACAATTGTAGTTCTGGGTCAAATGTTTCATTACTTATTGCTAATTGTCAGGAATAATTACCAAGCATGATAAATTCATTAAAAATACTTAATTCGTGCCAAATATCATTATTATCCGCCAATGCCTTGCAAGGTATTTGAGGCCTTACCCAAGGTCTACAGATTTATATGGAGGAGGAAAATGTTAGAGAATATGCGAGAATATTTTGAAGAGACCACTCCCACTGGTTTCGATGTTGGTGCTCATTTGTAGAAGGAAACTATCCTATATTAGAAGAATTACTGATATATTTTCTTGGTATATTACTGAAATTCTAAAAATCAGTAGTGCAATAGCAGTGTTAAAGGATTTAAAAGTATTTTATTTAATTTTTGTATTTAATCGAACCTTTTGTATTGAATTTTTTGGCAAATCATGTGCTTTATTGCATTCGAAGTATTTTTTCCCAAAGGAATTCTCTCTGATTTGCATATACATTATTTTATAGATGTTGATACTCCTGAACCTGATGAAAAATCTCTCATCACATACATCTCCTCTTTGTATGATGTTTTCCCAAGACCGCCATCTCACAATCCATTTGCTGCCGAAGATGTGAGTTTAATTACATATAAATTCCTTTCATTTTAATGTGGAAAATAGGAATCCTTTTTTAAAGCCTATTCATTTTCATGGAATGCTATTGTATTTCTTCCTAGGATAAAACACGTAAGGTGGAAGAATATAAAGACATATCAAGTTCCTTGTTCTTGTGGATGAGAGAAGCTCTCTCCTCTCTGCAAGATAGGAATTTCCCTAACACTTTAGTAGAAATGAAGGTAAGCCTGCTATTCTTTGTTATTCTCCAAGCTGCAATAGTTAGTTCATTCATATTCTTTGATTGGTGAAGGAAGAGTGTTCCTTTCATACTTGTTAGCTATTTTTGCATTATTTCTAATTATAATTCGTACTTATTAAAGAGGTTTTATATTCTGCTGTTTTTTTTCCCCCTTGGCAGTCTCTGTTAGCTGATTGTACTCGTTTTCGCGTAGAAGACATCCCACCAAGATTGCATGAAAAACAAAGATTAAATCATCTCTATAGAGAAATTCAAGTAAGTTTCTGTAGTATACGTATAATTTTGTAGATGGATTGAATAAAACATTCATAGATTTTTTTAAAAAAATAATTGGCGATTTTAAAAATTTGTTTTAAATATATCAGTAGACTTTAAATATGTGTTTGGATTATCTTCAAGGTTTTATAAGTTAATTGATTAAAAAGAATGATTAATTGATTACTCACTTCTTTAAAGAGTGAATTTGTGATGCATGTGGTTTTATACAACAATTTTGAATGACTATTTCTAGCTTTAAATAAGTTATAATTTCAACATTTGTGTGCCTAGAAACTTGCTTATACGTTGAATTCCTGTTTTAATATCTTTGTCATGTTTGATAATATTAATAATACATTGATCTCATTTTATTCTTAACTGCTATTAAAACCTTATAGCATATAATTTCTGGTATTGCTGAAAACTGTGCTACACACTGAAATCTTTTTATGTTTTTTTATATGAAATTTTCTTTCTTTTTTTTATGTCCTTATTTTATTTGAATTATTTGAACAGAAAATGTACAGAGATACCAGTGTTCTTGATATCAGTGATGAGCTTCGTGTTGAATCCATTGAGAGAATATGGAACAAAGTTTTAACTGCACATCAGGAGCGAGATCGTGCTATTCATGATGAAATTGCCAGGTCTGTTTGATTTAAAATTGCTTTTTATTTGATTTTTTTGCTTGATAATAACTACTTTGCATTGAAGTTGATAATTCAAACTTTTTTTCCATTGTTAAATCCCCTTATTCTTATTTTAATATCCATAAATGACTTTATCTAACAAATTATGAATGGTTCAATTATTACTTGCAGGAGTAATGATTTCATTATTTAATTTAAATCTTTTTTTAAGTATTGAAATTTAAACCTAGTTTTAGGTTATTTAGAACAATTTGCATTCAATTTCCATACCTATTCAAAAATTTCTTTCAAAGGTCGTTCATAAGGCTTAAAAGTATGTTTAAAATCTAAATGTATTTGTATAGTCTTTGCTTCAAAAGACTATACAAATACATTTAAGACATAACATTTCCAGGCATATGTTTTAATTCATTAATACTCTATTCTAAAATTAAATATCAGTATCATCTTTGCTCTATCATATGTAGCAACATTCCCTTTATACAATTAATTGAAAATCTTCAAAGTATTAAATAAGTATCATATAATATATAATAAATATAATGTTACTTGACATTTTTTGTGAATATTTTATCTGAAAATATTTGCTAATATATGTATATTTTGGATTTGCTTGCCTCCTTTCCTTTTAATCTGAACAATTAAACTTACAATAATACTATAACGATATTATATTAATAGTGAAATACAACTTTTGCATGCAGACTTCATGAAATTTTAGATAACATTAAAATGATTTGTATGCATTTTTTCCCTCCAATTTGACTTGTTTCAATTGACTCCCCTCCTGAAAAGCTTCTGAAATGGTTACTTGTCACTGCCCTGGTAGATGCAGAAATGATGTGGGGTAACTACTCACAACTGATGACGGAATGTGCCTCCTATGGAAGGGGTTTTACTGAGGCCAGTGATGACCCTTAGGACTTAACTTAAGTTTCTGCCAATGCTCTTCTTGCTGTCTGGTCTTTCAGATTTTATTTGTGTGCCTCAGGGCGAGTCAGAGTATATTGATTGACTTATTTCATGTTTGTAAAGATGGAATAACAGAATTTGTTCCTGCTTACTCATTATCTGGATGCTGATGTTAAAATTTTGCATGCTTGTAGGTTGTTAAAGGCGATGCATTATTTTAATATTTTAGTTATCAGTTAATCAATTTTATTAAGTTTTCATTTCATAGTACTGGTGCCGTAATATTATTCCCAGCCAGGTGAATGGGAATTTGAGGGCTAAGTGATAGATAGGCCCCAAGATTCCATAATATTTATAAATTAAATATTAAATTTAGAAAATGATTAAATAAAAAAATTCTTTTTAAACCAATAAAGATTTGTTTTTTAAATAATTTTTATTAAATGTAGCTATTAAAACTGTGTTTCCTTTTTTTAAATAATCCATCTTTAGACTTGAAAAGCTGCAGAGACTGGCGGAGAAAGTACATCGCGAAACAAAGCAGTGTGATGGAAAAATGGATGATATTGAAAGACATATTAATGAGGTACTTCAAATATTAGTCTTATTTAACTTAGTATATCTATTCCATATATAAGATGTGAAATAATAATTCAAGTTTGTGTTTTCTTTTTCAAAATAGGAAGAGAAGCGAGTGCAACGTCTCCATCCAAATGATGCCAAATACAACTGTGATCAAATAGAAATTGAACTGAAACATGTAGAAGATAGTTTGAAGTCAATGGCAAAAGATGTTCAAACTCTCAGAGATGGACATTATCATCAAGCACAGGAGCTTCACAAACGGTATTTTATCGCCATTTTATGTAATTTTGTATCTTTTATTTAAAATACATTAAATTTTTATTTATACTTTCAAATACAGTATACAATAATTTTAATTTTCTTATCATTTTTGATGTTGATATATGTAAAAGGAATTTGTCCCTGAAAGGGTTTTGTTTTTATGATGAAAACTGGTTTTTATAATTAAATATGATGACATTGAGGCTTGATAGTATATTTTCTTTCCCCATATATAGATTTCAATGGAAGTTTTTTTGTTTTGAATAAAATTGTATTTAAGAAATGGTCTTGAATATATACATGGTAATTTGGTTTCATGAGAACCATTTTTTAAATGCATATTTGTATTATTTTAGTATACAATTTTTTAGTGAAAACTGTGATTATAGAAGATGAATTCATTAATAATACAATTCCAGTAGCTTCAAAGTCAGTTTAGATGGCATAATTGAACTAAAAGCATTACATATCTTTGTGAACAATATTTTAAATTTGTTGAATGGTAATCAATTGAATTATTTATCTATTGCATTGTTTACATATATGTGTACTATGTTAAGTGACTGCAAAATTGCTAAAATCCTGAGATAATATTTATCAGTTGAAATGTAAAATGTTTAATTTCTTATCAGTGATTTAATTTACATTAAATCATTTATAGTTCTTATAAAAATAACTGAATTCTTTATATTTATATTTGTGCAAGAAACATAAAATAAAATAACATAACAGTGCAAACATTTTTTATTCATATATAGAGCTATATCTCTGCTGAATTTTTTTTCCTGTTTAAGGCAGTTTTATGTGTTGTTGCTTGTTATGGGATGGAATTTCATTAATATTCAGAGATATTTTCTTGTATTATTTTCCAGGAATATTTTCTAATACTTTTTTTCCCCTTTTAGAGTACAACAATTACATGAAAGATTCCTTAACTTGCGAATGATTTTCCAGACTAGATTATTGAATGTTCTTGCTACTAGATCCTTGAAAAGTGAAGAGAAGAAAGTATCAAAACCCAGGCCTCTTTCACTTGAAAAACTAATTGAAACTAACAAACACTTCAAATTCCTACAAGAATGCATTGATTGGGTTCATAATAAATTGGTAAGGATTTACTTATTTTATTTTCAGGCAATGAAATCTATTATTTTAATGTCATTTACTTGTGGTAACATTGTAATTATTGTCTCTCCATGTGCCATTTTTCACTTTGAAAAAGGAGGCTCACGATTTACTTGGATTGAAATGATTTAATTTATAAACAATTTTTAATGTAAAAAAATAATAGATCCAAATGTGTAAAGAGCTATGTCTATATAACACAATCAAACTCTAAAGTAAAATAGAAAATCACAGAATTCACAATGCTTAGCAGTGTAGAATAATTCTGTCAGTTCTAAAAGTAAACTTCAAAACAATTTTCTGCCTTTTATATAGGACCAGATTAAACCTTCTAGACTTGTTTAGGCAGTGTAAATCTCAGAGGCCCTCTTTACTCTCCAAATTTGTAAAACCAAATATCTTGTATTTATTTTAATAGATTGTAATTTACTTTTTAAAAACTTGGTTTCAGTATATTTCATTACAAAAAAAAAAAAAATCACAACTGAAATTTAAAGGTAATTTTCCAAAAAGGGTCAGAGAATAATGGCAAAACTTTTCTTAACATAATCTAACTAATATTTAATAGTAAGGTTTTTTTAGTATAAAACATTGCATTTATTTGGAAATATAAAATAACTTAAGAAAAAATTGTAAATGGTAATTAAGAATATTACTAGAATTATCTTCCAAAAATTTCATGAAAAACAAATTATTTGGACATTTCAATTTTAATATTTTATGTTACAAGGTCTTAATAATTAAATGAGGGCATAAATATCTTTCAAACTATAGCAAAAAAAAAAAAGTTCAAATCTCGAGAATCATGAAGCTTGTTTACTTTAACTATCCGGCCCTACTTTTGCAATCGTCTAAAATGTGGGATTGAACTATTTTGAAATTTCTCTTTATTTCAAGGTTAAGCCATACTAAGCTTCAAAATCTTGCACTTCTCAAATAAGTATTTGGTATCATATCCAGCTGTCAAAAGTGCTGTAACATTGTTTCATTGCATTACAATGTACATTTGTGTAGATTGTTTATTTATTTTCAAAGATGACATGGTGAGATTTGGAAGTAAAATATCTTAATCTTCATTCCATCAATTCTTATTTTAAAATTTCTTTGAGTACTGATCTTTAATATATAAATTCTATTTATTTTTAGATCTTGAATGTGGTAAACAATATTTTTCTGACTTGTGAATTTTAATTTAAAAAAAAAGTTAACTATAAAATTATTTTAATTTTGCAAAAGATAATGCAAAGAGAATCTGAATAGTGCAGCAAAATATATTGTCTTTCTGAATAAATGTGCATAAATTTAAAATGTTTTATATATTGTGAAAAGTTTGTAAAATAAATAAAAATGGTCTTTCAGAAAAGTAATTAATATTTTTGTGATTCTGATACCAAATGTTATTAATAATATATTTTTTCTTACTATGACCATTGTAGAAATACCTAGAAGAAGCTGATTATGGCACAGATCTACCTAGTGTTCAAGCTTTGATAGAGCAGCATCATACTGAACATCGCCTCATAGATCAGTTCCAAAAAAATGTTGACCAATGTTCCTCTCAAAAAGTAACATGTTTGAATCTTAATAATTATTTAAGATAAAAAATATCTTTTGTTTATTTTCCAAAGTTTATTTTATTTTATTTATGTAGGTACACTTCAGAGGAGAAGAATTAGAACTCTATTGCAAATTATTATCAAAACTTGAAAAAGGATATTCTGAAGTTCTGGTAATGATCTTTTAAATCTTATATAAGTTGTTTTGTGTTAGTTTTTTTAAAATTTAACTTGTACATTTTTTTATTATTATAAAAGTACTGTGAGTGTCAATTTTAATTTAACTGTGACATGAGTATGATTTATATTTAAATTAATCCAAATTATTTAATCCTCCTTCAACACACACCACACACACACACACATTAGCAATTTTTTTATATGCTAGATTCTCACATCTAGCCTATAATCAATGCATCTAGCATTTTCATGAGGGAAAAAAATGAATTGAAATTGATATAAGAGTCTTCAGTATTAATTTCAATTGCAGGTTCTGTCTACTAAACGTGTTGGTGATTTAGATACTTTATTAGACTTCATTCAGTCAGCCACTAGTGAACTCATCTGGATGAATGAAAAAGAAGAAATTGAAGTATCTCGTGACTGGAGTTCAAAGACCTTAAACATTTCTGAAATTGAAGAATATCAAAGAGTAAGATTCTTGCATTATTGTATTTTGCATGTTATTGCATGAAAGAAACGTTTAATAATAAAGAAAGATGGAAAAAAAAATATTTGCATTTTTTTTCAGTTACAGGTAGTTAACATTTAAGAATTTTGTCCTTTATTAACTTGTAAAAGGCCTTTTAATCAAAAATGCTTTCATTAATGCAATATCTTTTATAAATGGCTTATAAAATGTTCTTTCATAATTTGCAAGTTTTAGAATGCATATTGGATTTTAATGCAAATTCAAAAAATAGTTTTGTTTTTCAGAAATTTAAACTCTTTTTTTTTTAAATTTTTATGGAAATTATTATTAGTGTCCTTTACTTAAAAAAATTATTAGTGTCCTTACCATTATTCAGAAATATTGCTTAAAAATTTCCATCAGTGTTTGCATTTTATTAAATTGCATGCTTTCGTTTAATCTTATTATATGTATATTTTATTATATATATAATTTTTTAATGTTCTTAAGGCTTTAACAATTGAGCTGGAAAAGCGTGAAGTGCACTTTAATGCCGTCCAAGATCGAGGAGAAAGCCTTGTCCTGCAGAAGCACCCTGCTTCCAAATGCATTGAGGTACCTATTTTCATTTTTCATTAAAATAAACTTCGTATTTTGCATATTTTGTATGTTTTGTGTATTTAAATTTACATTATTATGCTCAAAAATTCAGTATTAAATTTTAATAATCATTATACTCTTCATATTTTTTTATGTACAAATATGTGAATGCTCAATTCATCATAGTCATTGTTTGTCACATTGTTATTATTTGTATTTTTTGTTATTCTTCTTCTTGTCTTTCGCTTAAATTTTGTATAGAATTGTATTTATTCAATTTTGAGATTCTTCCATGACATGTTTGTGTTCTGCCTATATGAAGCAAAAATGTTAATATTATGCTGTTTTTTTTTAAAATCTGAATTTGAGCTTCTTTTATGTTATTAACTATTAAATAGATTTATTTTTTTTATTAAACTTTTGAACCAGAAATGAAATAGAAAAAATATTTTTTATAGGCTTATCTAGCAGCTATGCAAACACAATGGTCTTGGCTTTTACAATTGATGTCGTGCCTTGATGAACATTTAAAATATGCCTTTGTCTATCATCAAGTGAGTTGTCTATCATCAAATATTTTTATTTCAAAATTTTGGATTAAACAATAAAATGAATGTTGATTTTTTTTTAATTCTCTCTGATATACTGATTTTCCGGATTTCATGTATTTTTAGTTTTTTAATGAAGCTAAAGAGTGCCAGACATGGTTAAAACAAATAGAAAATCGTCTGTCAACAACTTATAGTCGTCAAAATTTTTCTATTGATGAAGGAGAAAGACTGATGAGGGAAATGCAAGATCTCCGAGATGAATTGAGTCATTACAGTAATGTTGTTTCATCATTAATCGAGAGAAGTAAAGATGTTGTGCCATTGAAACAACGAAGACAGCCTTTGCCTCGTCCTCTGCGTGTGACTGCTGTGTGTTCCTTTAAACAGCAGTCTGTAAGTTGATATTAAAGCTTATTCTTGATTTTTAAAATTTAATTTTATCTTAGGTTCTTTTAAAACATATGCATTTTTACAAATTTAAATTTGTTGTAAATATTATAAATTCATAAATACATTTATGTAATATGCAATTTTTTTCAGATGTCTGTAAGCAAAGATGAACAATGTTGGCTTCATGACAATTCTAATAAGAATAAGTGGAAGGTATGTCCTTTAAGTTTATCGAACTGCCTTTAAAAATTAATTCCAAGCAAAACAAAGAAATTTATTTATTATTTTAAAAATTTATAATATCAATTACTTTAATCATATAAATTTTTTTGTAGATCTTTAAATTTTTATTCAGGTGTGTTACTAAGATAAATATTGATAGAAAGATTGTTATTTTTGGACTGGTTCTCTTCTGATGGTTACTGTTTTTGTCTAAGTTTTTAACTTTATTATAATTTTTTAAAATCTCTTGAGGAGATATTTTGTCTTATTAAAATTAAATATATATAGAATTTTTTCATTGTTCCAATCTTCTATGAAATCCATTTTTACATTACTACTTCATAGTTTATGTGACAAAATATATTTCCATTAACAATTCTGTTTGTATCTATAGATCATTAACTCCCATGGCGTTGAAGGAATGGTGCCTAGTGTTTGCTTTGTTATTCCACCTCCAAATCCTGAAGCACTGGAACTTGCTGAGAGGTATTGCTTATAGCCAGTAGTATTCTGAATTATGATTACGCTGTGTGTTGTATTATCTTTTCTTCAGTTATTTTTTCCCTGAATCTAAAAGACCATCTTTTTCTTTTAGTTTGAAAAAGCAGTTTGAAGCTGTTGTAACTTTGTGGACTTCCAAACAACGGAAGCTGCGTCAAAATATGATTTTTGCCACTATAAAAATAATCAAATCATGGGATATAACCAAGGTGTGTTGAATGATTTTTCTTTTCAAAATTATGAAGTTTTTAAAAGAAGTTCATTGTGTGAATCTTTTTTAAACTATTGAATCTTATTAGCTGATAAATAATTTTCTGTGATCTTTTAGTTTCGAAGCATTGAACCTGTTCAGCGTGAAAGTATCATCAAAGCTCTCAACGAAGATACACAAAAGCTTCTCAATGAAGGTTCCAGTGATGATCCAGCTTTAAAACGATTGCAAGATGAAATTGCTTACTGTAACAAACTGTTTGCGGACTTGCAGCATATGCTTGATCAAGATGAAGGTGAAAAAAATTACTCTTGGTTTTGCTTTTCAATTTATTTTATCTTGGAATATGTTTTTCCACATTTAAATTGCATCATGGCACATATTGGGTAGACATAATGAGAATTGCATCAAAGAATAAATCAAAATAAAACTCGCATCATTTTAATAATTTTACTAATCAGCGCTGATTAAACTATAAGGCATAAATTTATGTTTGATAGAATTACTGAAGAAAGTTTTAGTTACATCTGCAATTATTGCTATGACACGGTTTTCATATTTGTTACAGTTAAATATTGGAAATTTATATTTTTCTGAATTAGTATGCTTTGTAATATTTCTGCATGAGAATTTAGTAGAATTAGTATTTTCTGCATTAGATTCTTTGAAATATGTATTTAGCATTATATTAAATGAGAAACCTGCTTTTTTCAGAAACTGTTCTTCTTACCTAAAAACATAGAAGAATGGATGATTAAACAAAAATATATATGATTTATTCTTAAACTCTAGTTAAATTTTGTCAGTTCAAACTAAAAATATTAAAAGGCTTATTCTTCTTATTACTATGCATGTGCTTTATTTGTGACTCCCCCCCCCCCTTGTTTTATATAGTTGATAAAGTGAACAAGAGCCAAGCCCGCAAGTTCAATGATCTGGTGGCATCTGTTCAAAGTATACTGACAGAGAAAGAAAGAACTCTAAAACAGAGAACACAGGCTCCTATCCCTCGAAGCAAAGAGATAGTGAATCGTCTCATGCAGGAACAATCGGTGAGTGACACTGCACACATATTTCTGCATTTTAAATTGTCCTTAATTGTCTTTGAAATTCTTGGAGACTTGAAGGTCTTTTAATTTATCAAAATGAATTTGCATTTTTCATAAATATTTGTTGATGAATTTCATTTTATTTCGGGACCAGAATTTATTCAGTCTCAAATATTGAATTCCATTGATCTTGATAGATGTGTAAAATATGTCATGAATTTCTTATATATGTATTTTAATATAAACAAGTTTGTTTCTTTGCATTGCATCTTTTTTTTTTTTTTTTTGTTAAATATCTAAATAAAATTGGATTTTATTTTAAGCAATGAAACTTTTCTCTGCTATTTTTCAGTTTTATGCATTTTACTTTGATAAAATAATTGTTTATCTGTTTTGCATTTTTTTAAAAAAGGATTTTGAAGCCGATTTGCGTGATATTGAACCTCGAGTGAATGAAGTTCGTGATTCATTCAGAGAATTAGCTTCTAAAACTGCTGCCTTACAGTCACGTCATGATACCATGATGGAATCTTGGAATAATTTATGGTCAACATCTAGTTTATACGTTGAAAGGTAATTGAATTATTTTTTTCCCTATTTTTTAAAAGCACCATTCGTTTTTGAAAATTTTATTTTGATTTCAAATTATTTCAGATTAAAAGCTGTAGAGATTGCTTTGGAGCATTATGATGAGGCTACTCAGGTAGTTTCAAATGTAGAATTGCAGTTAGTTTCCTATGACGATATGCCTTCAGATGTTGAAAGCAGTACTAGAGTGGAGGAAAATTTGAGAGTATGTGCTGTTTTAAATTATTTTATTGTATGCTAATACCAGAAGCATTAATTTAGCAGATTTCAGTGTATTTCTGAAATTATTATAATTTTTGGAGAAACTGTAATTTTTATTTTTGCTATTAATTTGGATTCTTAGAACTAAAAATAAACTATGCTTTTATTGTGCAATTCAATAAATGTGTAAATATAAATATAATTGAAATATAATTAAAATAATGTGTAAATATATATATAATTCAATAAATGTGTAAAATAGTCATTTGTGTATATAGCATAAAAATGATTCTTTCTCTTAAAAAAATTTAAAACATTAAGATTTTCATGTCTAAATATGGAAAAAAAAAATCACGAGAACATTTTTATGAGAAACTTTAAGGTTTCTTTCCTTATATATTTTTAAAATGTAGTATTTTTGAATTGAAATTAATTTTATATCTTTAAATTATTTCCTACATTAAGTTATAATTTACATTATTTATGTTGTTAGTCTCTAAAAAGAGAAATGCATCACAAGCAACTGATTTTTGAACAAGTGACCCAGAGTGTCTCTACTGTTCGTCACTGTGTTGAATTGACTCGCCCTCATCAAAGTGTCCACACAGATGTTAGCAAATTGGAAGAAGATGTGAAGAAGGTTAGACGACGATGGGATCTTGCTGGAACTCAAGTCAATGACAGGTGATCAAATCATTAAATTTGAGTAAGAATATTTTGTGAAAATGCATTTTGATTTAATGTTGAAAAATGCATTTATACATTTCATTTTAAAACCTATGTAAAGGAATCTTGATGCAGCTATTTACCCAACTGATATTTGTGTTAGTTGATATCACAAATATTTTTATTATCATTTAAAATATAAATCAGTATTTTTGTTCCGACAGGGTTGTTAAAATTAAACTGACAATATTCAGAGATTTAGCCCTGGTTCTACTGTAAGGATCAGAATGAAACTTCATATATTGTCACAGACCATGTGGCCAAGATTTTCATAAAAAAAATAGTTTGATATTATATCAATCAATGGCATTATACTGTTTAAAACTATATGTTAATGAATAAATCCTTTAATTTCGCTATAAAAGCGATACATATGAGGAAGTTGTAACAGCTGAAGTATCTGCAAGTTCTTTCAATGCTAATGTTCATGGCCACTCAATAGCACAAGCATTAGATACATTCCCTGGGGAATTGTGCCCATGGTTTTACACAAAATTCTATACCCTTACAAGATGAATCTCATGCTGCAGTTGAAACCACAAGATTGATTCTCAATGTCTTAATTTGGCCATGCATTTCTGAGATACTACATAAATCATGAAATATAATCTGTTGTACATAAAATATCAGTGCTAAATAATTAGACTCCAATCAAATGAATTTTCATTCTGATACAATTTTATGAACATGTTTCATTTCAACAAGCATATTCGTGGTTTAATTAAAGTTTAATCACTCTTTATTAAAATGTTAGATGAAATTTTATGAAAGCATATGTAAACATATTTAATAGTTTGTGAAATACTATAAACTACATATCTATCAAAATTTTATGTTATTTGCTGAGGAAGCAAATTGAGGTTAAATTACCTAGGAAAAAAATAGATTTTTTGCAATCAATTATCTTGGAATCTGTCTTCCATCCTCATTGGATCATAATTCTTGTGACTTTTCTTATGTGATCTTAAATTAATCATTTATGCTAACTACACCTATTGATTTTGCAGTCAGAAATCTCAGACTCTAACCAGTTCAGAGAACAGACAGTAATTTAAAAATAATGTTTTTAAAATCATTATAAACAGCTTGACTGAAATAAAAATCCTTTAAAAATTTAAAAGCTATTTTATGCATTCGCAGCATTATAAAAAAATTAATTTTCAACCTTAAAAGTTAAAAAGTCTAAACATCTCTAAATGCAAAAACAATATGTATACCAAAGATAGTAGGAAAAAATAGATAGATAAACAAAGATAGTAGATCATAAGAATAATCTAGCCTACAAGTGCTCATCTTGATCTTTATCACTGGTATTTATAATATTATCCAATATGCATGTCAAAAAAGGCATCAGTACTGCTTCTGGCAAAAGTAAATGAATACTGGCCATCATATATCTAAGATGGTTAGATGAGGATTTCATTTAGATGGTGCTAAAACACACTGAACTGTTGCATTTGAGGTTCTACCAATCCACAAGCCTTGCAGCATCAACCACTATGTTCCCCATACATTATGATATGGTGTGGATTTACAGTGAATTTCATTGTTGGCTATACTTCTTTAAGGAAGTCATAATGATCGGGACAGTAAACTCTTGGAGGATTATGTTATCCCAGCTTTAGGTTGTTTGTCACTTCAGTGTTAATGCAACTGTTCATACAGCAAGACACTTAAATAACATGATTCAAGATCACTTTTTTGATGAGCATGTCATCTCTTGTGCTTTCCACTTGCCTGGTCCGCGTCCCGAATCTCAATCCTTGTGATGTCTGGCTGTGGGATTTTCTCTAAGATCGCGTTTATCAAGGACATCTAACTCATGAAGCGGATTTGAAAGTCAGCATCTCTCAAAACATTTCCGAGAAACTCGTTCAAAAAAAAAGATGCTCCAGTCTTTAAGTTTGGATGGGGAAGAAAAAGAAAAACAAGAATTAAAAATTCCAATGTTAAAATTTCCCCTTTTACCATTTTAGCATGATATAAACACTAGAGAATCTGAATGTAAATATAGTGTGACAAATTTTCCCAATTCCAGGTTTATGCTTAAACTGATGGCCTTCAAATTTGAAAAAATAGTTGTTTTAATATTCATCCAGTATGTTGCCAGTTTTAAATAAGCTTTTAAAATAACGTTTTTTTTTTTTTTTTTTTTAATATAGATTGAAAGCATTAGAAACATCTCTAGAATTACTTCAGAACTATCAAGGAAAATACAATGAACAAAAGGTGTTTGTCAGTCAGATGAGTGCCAAAGTAGAATCTATGAAATCTGTCAGCAGAATGGATTCTCATGAGATGCACCATGAAATCGAATCTTCTATGGTACTAGAGTTAATTTTTTTCTTCTGATGTTCTATTGAGTAATTTAATAGCAATTAATCATTCATATTATTTGTAAAGAAAATTTACATATTTTTTTCTTACAAGCTTTTATTTGACTGTCTAATGTTTCTTTTTTGTGAAGATGTAATTTTGTAATTGAATTTTCATTCACTTATTGATAGGATTTAGTTTTAGAATTTTGTATGCTATGACAATATGCTATTTTAATATTTTCATAACAAGTCTTTTAATGTAATTAAATTTTGATTAGATTAGCCACATGATAGTGAATTTTATTAAAGATTCACTTCAAGATGTCTTTATTATAATATATGCATATAAAGTTTTTATGCCTGTATATATCTTATGTCTTATTTTTATGCAAATAAAATTCAGACCGAATTTGTTAATCATCATTCGGCAGACAGTTCACAATTTCGGATTGTCACAGTGGAAAATTCTGCTGTAATATTATTTTTCTATGTGATTATTATAAGTAAATAAGTAAGTGTAAATCGAGCAGTTTTGATTAAAAATCGAAATCGTCTAAAAAAGAAATGTAGCTAATGAAAATGTTGAAAAATCATTCATTAGAAAATCCTGTTGGAATGGGGGGGGGGAGAAAAATGCGGAATATATGTTCTAGTTTACTGAATGAAGTTTCCGAATCACTGGAGTAGCCTAATTAAAAAAAAAAAAAAAAAAACTAAAAAGGATGTATAACTTTTGATGTATAAGCTAAACTAGAACTAATGTAAATGCTTATGGAATGCATTATCATTGTTTTCAACTATAATTTCAAATAATATGATAAAAATATTGTCTTTTCAGAATAAGATGTTTCCATCAAAGTTGATTGACACGGCTAAATTATTCTTATTTATACTTGCTGTCTTTGATGATTATTTCAATGTTATCATTATGTTGGTCAGTATTGAAGAAATGCTTCTTAGCAAACAGGAATGAAAAAATAAATTTAATTTTGATTTTTAATCTTATCATCTTCAAATTATATATTTCAAAAAATTATTTTCAGAATTCATTAAATATGAATGCTAGTAGAATTTGAAATGGTTTAAATTTTCTTTTAGTAATAAATGTATTTATTACTAGTGGAGAATAATTATATGGTGAGCAAGAAAACTGGGATCATATAGTGATCCCCAAAACATCACTTTGTGATTCTTGATGAAGGTAATGAATAAGGAACATAACCCCCTTGTATTATAAAACCGAAATGAATTATGAGTTTAGAAACTAAAAAGTAGTAAATAATTTAAATAAAAAGATTTCTTCTTTATAGAACACAGATGACAATGTTTTTAAATGCTAATTAGATTTAATCTACTGTTTGTTTTAATCTTTTTTTATTAATTTTAAAATTTTAAATTTAAGATATACAATTTGTTTAACTAACTTTTATTTAATTTGATACCCTCCATTCATTTTATAGAGCACCTATCATACTTTAAGTCAGAGGAAAGCTGCCATTGAAGATGTTAATGTTGATGGTGGACGTTTTATACGAGAAGCTAAGGTAAGACTTCTAACACCATAACCGATCTAGGCGATGATTTTTCTTTTGCTGTTAACTACTTTAATCATTAAATTAACTTAGTTTAAACTCGCTTGTAACTATGGTTAATGTTATTTAATGTTATGAGTAATTATGTGATGCCAAGCATTTTAATGCTGCACAAAGCAATGATAATTAATGCCTAAATTCATAACTACTAAATGTAACTACTAAAGTTAATTAACCTGACACATCAGATTTTTTCCAGACATGGAGCATAAATACAAAAAAAATCGTTATGTAAAAAATGCATGTATGACTTTTTAGTGATTCAAAATACATGTGTTCAAATATGTAATAAACAGTGTATGTTTTATAAATATTTTTATAAAAAGTTGTAAGCAGTAGTATGAATTTGTACTCTGGAAAATATGGAAACCATTGTAATTATAAATTTATTTACACTTGGAATTATTGGAAATTTACTTTTCTGACTATAATATTGAAATCATTGTAATCTGTTTCAAAAATTTGATGCTTAATGTTCGTTTTACCCGTTATATTCTGAGACTACTTGGAAAATATTGAGTTTATCAATACTTCTCTTTTGATAATGATTGCTTTTCCTGGCAATGTAAGGGGACAAAAGACCTAATTCCGACAATAAACTGGTGATTGTGATGCAGAAGAAGGCAGAAATTATTTTAATTAATAATAAAATTAGATAATTTGTTAATAAATATTTAATTCATTTAATTCTTCTTTTTATTAGTTATTCTTCAATAACTTATTGATTAATGCTAAAAAAGTTAATTAAAATGTTACTATTAAATTATCTCTAGATATAAAGGGTAAGACAAAACATCAAGTTATATTTTTTGATGTTGTATTTCTTCCATTTTGTCTTGTGTTTAAAGAACCTATATCATGTGGTTGTGAATTCAGGCTATGCATCTTTCTCTTATCTATTATATATATTTATTTATTGGTAAAAGTTTTAAAAAACACTTTGCATATTTGATTAATTTATAATTAGTTCAATAAATAGATCATATTTAATGTGTTCTAAATGTATATTGAAATATTCGTGATTTGTTAATCTACTGTGAAAAGATTGTTTATGCACATGGTACTTGTTCTCCCTAACATGTGTGTGGGTCTGGGTGTGTGCGTATCATATCTGTCCTCTACGTAGATGTATGACCGTCAACTGAAGCTGTATCAAGAAGGACTTGATGATAACCCTGCTGCTTCTGAGGCTAAGAGGCCCAAAATAGTATCAGGTGCTGAAATTGTCAGTCAGGATCTTGATCATTTAAATCAACAATACACAGATTTGGTGAATACATTGTTACAAAGAGTGAATGAGTTGAAAAGTTTAGTTTCTAGTCAAGAGGGCCAAAAGGTAAATTTGCATTCTATTTCAACTTAACATTTTTAGTAATATTTGCTTTCTGAACTTGGAGAATAATTTATGTGAATCTTTTTATTTCACTTTTACAAATGTCTGTTTTTGAATTTAAATTCCATTAGGAAATTAAAAACATTTGATGTCTTGCTAAAGTTTTTTTTTAAGATAGTACTTCAATTTTTAATTTTTTAGAGTGTTGAAATAGGATTTTCGGGCAGTAGTATACATCATACTGCATTTTAATAGTACTATATTTTATAACTGGTAAATTAATTGATGAAATTATAGAATTATATAATCATTGGACAACAGGCCTTTTATGAATATAAAATATAATATTCTTGAATAGTAAATATTGAAGAGAAAGAAGTCTAATAATTTCTTTATTTTCATCATAGATATTCCACATTAATTATCAATACTTATTGCACAGTTTGTATTTTTTTAATTATATGTTAGCCAAAAACTATCTCATTCTGAACATAAATTCACTTAGATGATTTTTTAAAGATTTTCATTAATAGTAAATTTGGATAGTTTATATTATATATTCTTAAATGAAGGCTACTTTAAAAGAAACTTCACTTCTCTTTTTATCTGTCCCCTTTTTTCTATTTCTTTTTTATGCATATTTTTTAGAAATTAGTTTCTTTTTATTTTTTCCGTTGTTTTCTTTCTTATGTTAGCATGTACTGTATTCTTATGGGTTTTTGATTTGTTTCTATTTCCCCCATTTTTCCTCTCACAGTTTTCTGTTACCATCATTCAAGCTGCACCAATCATTCTGAAGACATATCGCACCGAACTCATCTGGGAGCAAGTTCCTTCCCCTTTAAATCACACATCAACATATTCTAACCATTGTCCCCCCACTGATTGTCTACTACTTAACACGTCTCATGAAAACATATTCCAAACAACGTTTCTTTCTAAACCTTCCTTCCAAAGCACTTCCTCGACTGGAATTTCAAAAACCACCTCAAAAAACAAAGCTCATTCTAACATTATTGATGTAAATATTGATAATCAGAATCTTTCCTCAGAAAAAAATCCCCTGACTCAGTTGTCAGGAACTACATTATCATTCACAGAAATTAAGAGTAGTTGTAGATCTAGTTTTTCAAATCCTTCTGGCAGTACAATATTTAACACGCCTTCAATTTATGAGCCATCCAACCAAAAACTAGTGAGCTTTTCTGAGGCAATTGATCGAAATCTCATTAACATTAGCACAATGAAATATTTTCATTGTTCTACCAAAAAGGAATATTCATTTGAAGAGGCTGTTTCTAATTCTTTAATTGACAGGCAATTTTATAGCAGTATTATTGAGTATTATGGTATTTATGATCCAAAGAACAATGCAGAACTAACGCTCTTGGAAGCAATCCAAAGAAATCTATTTAATTCCAATAGTGGGAGCTTTTGTAATCCAAAGGACAATGCTGATATATCCACTGAACAGGCTGTTGAGTTTGGAATCACAAAAAAAGAGAGTATTATTTGTTTAATTAAAAAAAATATTTTAAATTGTGTTCAGTACACAATACCCGAAGCAGTTATTAAAGGTTATTTGGATCCTGATTCAGGGGTTTTTACTAGTCTCCAGACTAAAACTGTTTTGACAATTCCAGACGCTTATCTTTTTGGATATTTATCTACAGCTCCTCCAATAATAGAAGACTCTTATTCTGTTGTTGAAGCTTTAAATGCTGGACTGATTAGAGAGCAGGAAGGAAAAGTAATTGATCCAGATTCAGGTAAGCTGTATTCTATCACTGAATCTTTAGAGCATGGCATCTTGTCAAAACGTCTTAGAGAAATAGTTGATCCAAGCATTGGCAATATTATTTCTTTGCCTGAAGCTATTGATTACAAGTTGATAGATGCAACAACAGGTTTCTATGTACATCCTAGCAGTGGTAAAGAGCTTTCTTTAAGAGAAGCCTTTCAATGTAATTTTATCATGCCATCTCTGACTTTAAAACATGCATATGAAAATGGTCTAATTGAAGATGATGGGAAAATTGTCAATTTGTCGAATTCTTCAAAAGTGTCTCTTATCAGAGCTGCAGTTATAGGAATAATTAGCCTTGATGTTAAGTGCATTGTATGCCCTGAAGAAGACAAAGTATTAACTTTAGCAGAAGCCTTGACATCTGGCATCATTTCCCCAGACTGTAAATTCATTGATTACAGTTCTGGAGAAAAACTGACTATCACTCAAGCAGCTAATCGAGGCTATCTTGCATCTGTTGATAGGCGAATGATTTTTGATATTGAAGGGTTCAGAGATTCTAAAATGAATGAGTATGTAAGTTTTAATACTGCTATTGAGCGATTCATTATTGATAAAGAGACAGGTTATGTGCGTGACTTGAACACCAAATATTTCATAAGCATGCAAGATGGAATTGAACGAAAATTAGTTATACAGCAAGTATATGAGATGCTTACTAGACCTATTGGTATATTTGATGAAACAGGTAATGAGTTAAATGTGTTAGACTGTGTTGTGAAAGGATTACTTGATCCCTTAACTGGGAATTTGCTTGATCCTATCTCTAAAAATCCTCTGAGACTTATGGAAGCTGTTGAAAAAAACCTTATTACTGAAGAAGGGGCTATATCATTGAAGTCACTTTTGAACATCACTGTGACATTAACTTCCATCACAAAAACAACTACAAGATATGTTACAATTGCCAATCAAAGCTTTGGATCAGATCTCAGAATGACATTTGAAGAAGCTTACAAAAGAGGTCTCATTGATGAACACCAGGGTATTTTCCATGACACAAATACAGGAATTATAATGTCTGTAGAAGAAGCTATTGCCAAAGGTTATCTTAGCATTTTGCCATCCTCTTCTGAAAGTCATATTAAGCAATCTGAGGTAACTGTTTTTAAAAACAATTTAGAATTTAGCAAAAATTATAGGACTGTAGATGTACAAAATAATTTCCAATCCATGGACATTGATGATGAGTACAGTAGTTGTTTGAATCATTGTATAGAATCCAGTGATGGCGAGAAGGTCTTTAGCAGTTTATCTGTTGAACTTACCAATCTTGAAAAGCCAAGTGGTGATATACCAAAAGGATTATTTCATAATGAAATGAATGAGGATACAGATTATTATAATACTTTCGAAAACAATGATTATGTGAGTAATGGCGTTTTCATCCCTCGACGCTCTTCGTTAACTGGTGCAAATCTGAAGGATTTATTACATAAAGGAATTTTAGATCCTAAGACTGGTTATTTGAAAATAGGCAATGAAAGCATATCTTTGGCAGATAGCATAAGCAAAGGTATACTAAATCCATTGTCTGCTTTTGTTGTAGAATATCGAACAAAGAAGATGATTTCCTTAGATCTTGCTATTAAAGAAGGTTTGATATCGTCCACCGGGGAATATTTCACTTCCAGCCAAAAAATATCATTGAATGATGCCTTAGATAAAGATTATATTGTGTGCATAGATGAAGCTGAAACAAAGTTGTCATCAACTCGTAATGTACAAACCATGGACACTGAAAGCATTGTTTTCAACAAAATTTTCAGCAAATCTAAACATGAAACTTCCGATGTGTCAACTGAAGTAAATGAAAACCTCACATTTAGAAGAACATCAGAACACAAAAGTACTGAGTGTGACATGTATTCAGAAAAAATGCAAATAGATGATACTAAGAATAAGCATTCAGTTGATGAATTAAGTATAAATAAAGCTGTTAATCACAAAACCATAATTCCTTTAGGATCATCTGAGTTTACCATGAACTTTGAATTGAAGAAGGTACCAGAATTTTCTGACAGTCAAATTGATGCTGTAGAGACTTTAGGCTCTGTAGAAAGTTCTTCAGATATAACTGTGACAATAAATTCTGTGAAAACTTTATCTGATAGTGAAATTAAATTAAATGGGCAGACTGCAAGCACTATTGAAGTGGTGAAGAAACAGGAAAACAGGCCTAATGACTTTGAAGTAACAGAAGATACAGAAAATGTTAAAAAGACACTCAAGGCCCAGTATTCCATTCCGAGATTCGAAGTAACCATAGGCAAAGCTCAGCTGGCAGATCCAGCTAAAGCTGTTATATTGAAAAAAGTAAAAAAGAGGAAAGTATCCCCAAATGATGCTGCAGAGCAAGGAATAGTTGATCAGAAAACAGCCAATACTTTAAAGGATGTTGAGAAACTTGTTGGGCCTGATGGGAAATTGGTATCTTTGAAAGATGCAATGAAACTCAGTCTAATAAATGGGGATGATGGTGTTATTAAAAATCCAAAAAATAATGAAACATTAAACATTAATCAAGCTATTGATGGTGGTATATTGGATGCTGATAGTGGACATTTTATTTTACCTGTTGGTCGTTCCCTTAGCATTCCAGAGGCTGTGAATCAAGGACTTGTTGAGCCTGTCCAGCAGAAGATAGTTCATCCTGAGTATGGAGAGCATTTGTCAATCCAGGAGGCTATAGTTTGTGAGATAATTGATCCAAATTCTGGATTGAAAGAACCTTGTTCGGGTAAGAATTTGACTTTAGAGAGTGCCATTGAAACAGGCATAGTAGATGGTATTAATGGAGATGTGCAAACTTGGGATGGAAAAATTAGCATGTTGGAAGCAGTCAAACAGAATATCTTTGAAGATATATCTTCAGTACAGATTAATCTCCCACCCCTTGCAGCAACATTTCCAGTGGCACTTAGTCAAGGTTTTGTCAATGTTGAGGAAAGGAGTTATGTGCATCCCATAACTGGTCAAGCTACACCAATTCTGGAAGCTATTGATCGAGGCCTTATAATGAACACTTGCGGTGATCAATCCGAAGAAGCTGTTCATCTCTGGACTGCTTTAGAAAAGAATTTGATAGATCCAGTGTCTTGCACATTTTTCCACCCAAAGTTGGAACAAATTTTTTCTGTTGGGGAAGCTGTTGACTCTGGAGTTCTTTTGATTTCTTCAGAAGTTCCAAATACTTGTATGCCTTATAAAGAAGCTATGGAAGCATTTCCCCATTCCATTTATAAACTCAATGACATCATAGATAATGATCTCATAGAAATTAATGATTATTTAATTCTCATAAAGGAAAATCAATGTATTCCATTATTAGATGCATTGACTCGCAATAATGTTAGTTCTGATGCTATTGTTAAAATGGGAAGTAATAATAAGTTAATTGTTTTATTACGTTCTGCCAAAGAAGCTTATAATAGCAACCCATTTAATAAAAACATAGCACTTTCCAGTGGATATTATGATGAAACTAGGGATAAATTTTTAGATACCAAAGCAAGGACTACTCTCGCATTCCACGAACTAGTAAGACAATATCTGCCTGAATTTTCGCATTGCTTAGTAAAAAATCCAACAACTTTGCAGTATATACCATTGACTGATGCAATATCACAGGGGATCATAGATAAAAATTCAGGAAAATATTTAAATGTAGAAAATGGTACTCTGATATCTTGTTTCAAAGCCTCCAAAGAATTGTTTCTGATACATATACCTAAAGAAAATGAAGATGACTTTTGCACTTTTAACTTTTCTTCACTGACACTAGAAGAAGCTATTAAAAAAAATTTAATCAACTTAGATTCTCTTGAAGTACGTTCACCATCCAAGAATCTGAATCTGAACGAGGCTGTTAATCTCCGAATAATTCAGAGTACATCTATTTTGGTTTACAATCCACTAAAAGATGCCCTTGTGTCTTTTGATGAATCTGAAAAAACTAATTTGATTAATACTACAGAGGGTATATATATTCATCCAGTAACTGGTCAAGAATTAAGTTGGAAAGATGCTTTTAAAAGAGGTTTTATAGTACCAAAGCGGAAGGGAATTTCCTTAGAAGCTATTATTAAACAAAAATTAGCTAATTCAGAGACTGGTTTGATTCTTGATCCTATTACTAAATATGAAGATACCATCGAACTTTCTATGCGAAAAGGCGTTGTTAATTCTGTTATAAGTTTAGTTAAAGATACTTACAACGGCCAATTTTTAACTCTTGATGCAGCAATGCAAAAGCGTATTGTTGCTAAATCAGGCAAAGTGAAAAATACCATCAATAATACTTGGCTTAGTTGGAATGATGCTTTGGAAGAAGGGCTGATTAAAACATTGGAATTAAAATTATCTCTGATACAAACGCTAAAGGAAGAATATTATGATACAGAATTGGGACTGTTTTTTAACCCTTCGTCTGGAGAAAATATAACCCTAAGAAAAGCTATTGAAGTTAATTTCGTTGATGTACAATCAGCAAAGATCAAAAACACTCTTGATATGCAATATTTAAATTTAATAGAATCTGTTTCTCTTAATGTTATTAATGATATACAGGGGATTTACTCTTTACATAATCAAGGTTCCTTAAATTTAAAAGATGCTTGGAAGAAGGGATTAATTATTAATTGCTCACCACCTCTTACTTTATCAGAAGGATTGGAGTTAAACATGTACAATCTAGAATCTGGTAAAATGGAAATATCTGCTGCTATTGAAGGATCTCTTGAATACTTAATAAAAGAGGGAATTATTGACGGAAGTGCATATACAATATTTAATCCCCTTACTAGAGAAGTAATGTCTCTTTCTGAAGCTATACAATGTAACTTATTTGATTGTAGTTCTGGATTTGTTAAAATTCCTGCTAGGGGAGAAAAATTAAATTTATATAAAGCATATGATTTGGGCTTGATTCTTCCGGTTCAAAGCACATTGAATCTAAATGAAGCTACTTCCAAAGTTTTCTATAATTCGAAAACCGTTTCTTACTTTAGCCTATCTACAAGCACAGAAGTTCCTCTAAAACAAGCAATAGAAGAGAAGATAATTGACACAACACACACTATTTACATTGATAGAGAGCACCAGAAATTGTATTCTTTCAAAGACGCTTTAGGATTTAATTTAATTGATATTACAAATGGAACAGTTTGTGATAATGAAACTGGGAGTTATGTTACTTTTCAGGAAGCATTTGACAGAAATCTTTTGGCTGAAATTAAGTACTTTTCCTTAAAGGAGGCCATTTCAACAGGAATGTATCAGGAATCTGTTGGTCTTTTTCTTAACCCTTATAGTGGTGAGTTAATGTCACTGAAGAATGCAATTAGCTGTGGATTAATTGATTCAGATTCAGTTACAGTGAAAAATAAAAGTGAAAATATTTCTCTGACAGATGCTATCTTGCAAAATATAGTTGATGCAGAAAAAGGTGTTGTTTGCGATCGTAGAGGATTAGTCATCCCTTTGAATGAGGGTTTTCAGTTGGGTATATTTAATGAAACTAGACCTACTTTATCTCTTCAGAAAGTAATCAAAGAGGGATTTTATAATTGTGAGAATGGAAGATTTTTCCTTGGAGGCGAGTCCAGAACACTTTGCAATTGTTTGAAATCTTTTATTATTGATGGCTCTCTTCCATGCCTTGTGCAAGACAATAGATTATTAACTTTGAATGAAGTTGTAAGAAGAGGTATTATTGATGATTATCAGGGGATTTTTAGAGGTAATACGCAATTGGGAGACTTAACACTTGATATAGCTTTACAGGATGGTATTTTATTTGATACCGAAAAACCACTTACTCTTCATGACGCTTTAATGTTAAACATGTTTAACAGTAAGGGAAAATTCATCAACCCCAAAAATGGTTTGCCAATAACTTTGAAAACCGCCCGTGAATTAAATCTCATTTCATCAACACTATCACTAATTAAAAATGTAGAAGGTGCCATTCTTTGCCTTGATAAAGCGATTGAAGATGGAATAATTGATGAGGTAGCTGGTACATATGTTTTCTCAAATGTAGGCATAACATTAACTTTCAGAGAAGCATTACAAAGAAAGTTGATCATCCCTTTCTATAAACCTTTTAATATAGAACAGGCTTTAAACATGAAGCTGTTCAATGCCAATACTGGAAAAATTTTTGATCCATTTTCAAATAAATTTGTAACGGTAGAACAGGGGATAAATTCTGGTTTGCTAAAAGTTGATAATGCTGCAATATATGATGCTGCTTCTGAAACTCTAAAATCATTTGAATTAGCCATGATTGATGGCAGTCTTGACATTGAATCAGGTAAAATCAGAAACTCGGAGGGTTATTATGTTTTTAATATAGAGAAAGCTTTTGAAAATCACTTAATAATGATTACTGACCAAGGATCTTTGCAAAATTTAGCATTTGCCTATTTTAAGACTCCAGGTTCCTGTTTAAAATTCGCTTGTACTATGGAAGAGGCATTAAAGAATACTCTTATAAACCCTCAAACCTATTTTGTTAAAGAACATAGAGACTCCAAATGGGTGTCAGTAGAGCAAGCTATTAAAAAAGGCTTCATAAACTTGCAAAAGAAAGTAATTTTTTGCCAAATTTCCAAACGGACAGATTTATTTGTTATAAAATACGAAGATAAACAAATTTGCTCTCAGAAACCTTTTTCAATGAAGAATGTTATAAACAATAAACAACTGAATGTTCTAAGTGGTAGATTTATTGACCTGTCTTCGAAGGAGATGTTTTCATTGAAGGAAGCTATTGATTTAGGTTTCATTGATCCGGATTCTGCTGTTATTGAAGACACAAAGAGAAACAAATTCTTGACATTGTCTTCTGCTTTTGAAAACCAAATTCTAGATCCAGAAGAGGGTATCATATTTAATACATCGACTAATCAAGTGATGACAATTAAGGGGGCTTTGGACAGTGGTTTACTTCGTACTGCTCCATGTACATTCTCCCTGATCGAAGCACTGAAATACATGTACGATGATCAAACACATCTTTTCCAAAATCCATTTGATAACACACATATGACATTAGAAGAGACATTCACTTCCAGTCTAGTAGACCCATCCCAGGTTTTACTAAAAGATCCTTCTTCTGGTAACTTCTATACCATAAACGATGCTATTCAGAAAGGTATTTTGAATCCCAAAACTGGATGCCTTATGAATGATTCCACAACTTTATTGGATGCTTACCATCAGGCACTTCTGGTACTCTCTGAGAAACGGGTAAGGTGTCCTTACTGTCAAGATTGGGCGCAAATAAAATTGCTTGGCTTGCCTCTGCTACATGCCTGGTGCATGTGTTTGTGTATATTCTTTTTTGCAATCCAATAAGTAGTGACATTAATATTTCTTGTTATGTATATTTGTTTTTAAAGATTTGCAAAAATGTGGTTTCCATTATAAGGCACTTTTAAAGCCTCATCTTGTTTTGTATCATTTTTTTTTTTTTCAAATTGTATAATATGTTTGCATGCTAATTATGAATTGTATTATACTGTATGCTGAAGCTTGGTTTTTAAGCTTTGCTGACATAACACAGCCGTTTGTACTACTACTAACCAAGGGTGCATGATATCTGAACCCTCAACAGCTCCTTATGTGTTATTTATGTAATGCATCTATATTTTTAAAGTTTGAATAACATTACTTTTTAAAATCTTGAATATTTGTTTTATAGGAGTTAGGTTACAATTCATAAAATTAATAGTGATCATGTTAATTTGTAATGAGATTAAAATTTAAGTCGTAAACTATAGTAGTGATATTTCTAGAATAAATTGGCAACATGCAGTGAGTTATGGACTGCTTGAACTCGATGGTTCTTCGTCTTTGAACATTACAAATTGGATTGTGAACGCACATAACTTCATGTTACTGATTTTGCAAGATGAAAATTCTTTTTTTTTTTTCTCTTTTAATAGAAATATAATATAATACACACTTAAGGTATTCAAAACAAGGATATAATATAATATAATACACACTTAAGGTATTGGATGTTTTTAGTCTCGCTACTTAGGAGGATGGTTAGTCCACAGTGCATAGTGCATCACAATCAAAAATACTATTAATTCTTTTAAAAGATTCAAAATTAATCTTGAATTTAAGGCATGTTTTTTTTTTTTTTTTTTTTTTTTTGCACATTAACTGAGGACGATCTTTTTAAATATTGCAAAGACAGAAATACCAATTTTCAAGACAATTTAGTTGGCATTGATTTATTTAATGAAATCAAAATTTGACACGGAGTTTCGTCTTCCAAGATTACGATAATATAAATATTGCAATATGTATCTCAATTGATTTATTTGAATTGATTTTCTTATTGTTCTGAAAATTATAATAACTTTGCTAAATATATACATCATTTTATTTCTTTTATTTTTTCAATAGCATAATGGCTATTCAAGCTCAGATTTAAACACAACTTTCAATGCTATTAAATGTTTATTTATGGAAAACAAGGAATCTTCTTCCAGAAATTTTTATCGTAAATATTTTGCCATGCATATACGTAGTAGAAATAAACTTAACATGTAAATTATAACTTTACAGGTGCTTTTAAAATGGCAGAAAAATAAATATAAATGTTATCACCTACAATCAAAAAATGTCTAAAATCCAACACATCTGAATATGGAAACGATCCTTAACAAGAGATGTCAAATACTTTCCCCATTATAATCGTGGTATATTAACCAAAATTTGTACTCCTGGAAATCTTTCTGTGAAAAATGTATTCATGACATCAAAAAAAGGATATCGTTGAAAGTTTCGAGTATGGGATAATATACGAGATATCTTTTAAAAATATTTTTGCAAATCTGTTAATAATATGTTTAATTAAAATGTAAAATGATGGAAATTATTATCCTGTCTTATTAAACTATTAAATCCTAATATATCAATGCGCTTTTGTGTTAGTTGTTATTTTACTTTTGTATTAGATTTTTCATAATTAAAATTCTTATACATTTGTTTATTTCTGTCTCTTTTTTTTAAATTTTGTATTGTAGGTTGCTATAGAGGAAAAATATAGACTCTGTTCTGATAACACTTCAAAATTACTTTCATGGTTGCATGAAAAAGAACTAGAATTAGCTGAACTTGGGTTAGTCCGAGAGGATGCTGATGACCTTTACAGACAGATAGGCATTGCTAAGGTATAATTTTATTTTCCATTTTCTGTAATAAATGTTCCATCAAGGATTTTGAATAGATTTATCATTATAATTATTGTAGACGGTAAAGTTAAATTAATTTTTATTTTCAGTCCATTAAACAAGAGCTGGAAGACAACCAGAGAGCAGTGATGTCGGCTGTTGATCAAGCACAACAACTCATAGAACAAGGGCAGGAAGTTCTAAGTAAAGACGAACTTCATAGCCTGCAAAAGAATGCAGATAATTTGAAGAAACGTTACAACAGAGCAAATGATGAAGGGGACAAATTATTGAGGCGTTTGAATGCAGCTTTGGAAGAATTAAGGAAATTTTCGGTTGGTTTTTTTTTTTTTTTTGTTCTTCATTTTGAAGTATTGCAGTATTATCCCACTTTTACACTTTTCAAAGAATCAGAATAATAATATTGTAAATGAGAGATAACATTGCATTATGAAAATATTTTTTTGCAAGTGATGGAATTACAAAAGTAGAAATTTCTGATGTCAGATAAAGAAAAGTATTGAATGATTGGGGAGAATAAGATGAAAACAGTTTTATTTAAAATATTGTGTATCATGTATTTTTATATTCTTCATAAGATAAAATGAAAAATTATATAATCAACAAATTAATCTTTTAGACTTTCAATGCTGTGATAAGTTGTTTTTACAGATAGATATTTCCTAAATGATATCTCTTGAAAAATATTGTGGAAATATTAAAAATTTTCTTTTGTCCTTCAATCTTTTTTAGTTTGGCTTAATAGATTTTTAGAAATTTGGTGTTTTTTGCTATATATATATATATATATATATATATAAACTCAACAGCTACTTTCATAATATATTAGTCTGATCTTTTTACAGTCTCCAAAAATACTAAATGCATCATACAAATTGCATACTGAAACTTAGTTAAAAAAATTAATGGTGCATATTACTTAAGTTTAGGATATATTATTTTCAGTTAGTGCATATTTTTTGAAGATAAAATCGTTCACCTTTTGGAGTTAGAACAGAATTTGTAAAAAATTATTTGTTATTATAAAATAATATTTTAATTTGTATCATTTAATATAATTTTTAGGCAAGAAGTACTTAGTTTCAAACAGGAAGAAAAATGCTTCCTTATTGTTTCATTATTAATATTTTAAATTTATGCTATATTGTGTATCTTTTATAGAATGAATTGATCAATTTTATGGAGTGGCTGAAGGATTCACACATAAAGCAGAATGAGAAAGAAAGGAGTATAGTTGATCTTGAACACTTGAAAGAAAATGCTGATAGTTACAAAGTAAGTAAATCTCATTTATTAAATTGGTTTACTCTGTCAAAAATGCTGGAAGATAGACATTAATTTCCATTTCATCTTATAGGCATTTTCAAGTGATGCCATTGCTCATCAAGCAGATCTTCGATTTATTACAATGGCAGCACAGAAATTTGTGGATGAATCTAAGGTAATTTTTTTATATATAAATTTCTCTCTAGCCATTATTTATGAAATTATTTTGTAAGATATATTTTTTCTTAAGCTCATTGGTATTATGTATGCAGTTCTTCAACATTATATTTATTGGTTGATGTGTGTATTTCAAAAGTTAAATAATTAGAAAGTCATTTGCTTTGAAAAGAGAAAGAGGGGAAAAAAAGTCTTATTTTTAGTAGATTTTCTTTTCTTCATTGTTTATGATAAATTCAATCACTTGGAACAGGTAAGAAGTTAAAGCTACAATTTCGTGAACAATTTGTTACAGCTGCAATTTTACTTCTGTTATATTTAATTAATTTCTTATTTAATAATTTTATTTGTTGCACAATATTATTATAACTTATTTTCTTGTTTTGTATTTTGATTTCCAAATATGGTTTGCTTGCGTTTTATATATTGTTCAATTTTTTTGTATTGAAACTTAAAATCCATCTAGGATTACACGAAGGTCTTAAATGATTTTCGAACGAGTCTGCCTCAAAGATTGCCTCACCTGGAGCCAACTGAAAGCCAAGTTAAAGAAAAAGTACAAGAAGTCTCCACTGCTTTTCAGAATTTGTTAAATCGAATTGATCGCCTTAGTGATAAGTTTAGCATTCTATACAGCAAGCAGAGAAATTTTGCTGAGAGCCTCGAGAAAGCAACCACCTGGCTTTCTAGTGTTCAGAAAACTACAAAGAAAGTTCTCGATGAGCCTACTGCAGCAGATCCTCGAGCCATCCAAGACCAACTCGATCGAGTTAAAGCACTGAACATTGAACTTATTCAACAAGGCCGACTTATTGATAATGCTAAGCAAAGTGCAAATGCATTGTTGGATGCATTTGATGACTCAGACATTAGTCTCTCGGATAGGCGGGCTATTGAAAGTAAAGTAAAAAGACTAGAAGATGAGTATAACAATCTATGCAATGTTGTGAATGGAAAGAGCAATGAATTGCAGATGGCTTTGTTGCATTCTCAAGACATTCAGGATGGACTTGACAGTATTCTTAAATGGCTGGATGATGCAGAATCTAATCTGAGGAATCAGAGTAGGCCTGTGAGTCTAATAAAAGAAAAACTGGAAGAACAGGTAAAAAAAATTTACCATTTATTTACAACTGTTTTTTAACTTCTCTTCTTTGAATTAACTTCTTTTGATAATTGGTTTGTTTGGATGCATCTGTGCTTTTTAATTTAATAATTTGTTTTTTTTTTCCTCAGATACAAACTCACAAAATGATGCTTTCTGACATTGATGGGCAAAAGTCAACTTTGGATGCTGTAAACGATTCTGCTCGGGAATTGCTTAATAGTTCTAATCAGAGATTAGCGAAGAAAATTGAATCCAAATTAAAAGAAGTCAATGTTAGATTTGAAAAACTTTGTGAGAAAGCTCAGAAAAGATCAGATTTACTGGAAGAGGTTAGTTTAGAATAGATTCCCTTTTTTTAATAAAATATTTTTTCATTATAGATAAAATAAGAATATACCAGAAGTAATTATAAATTTTGTTATCCTACAGTTTTATCATGATATTTAATTGTCTATAAGTGCAGGTAAAAATAATTTTGATTCAAAAAAATTCTCTAAAATTAGCATGTTTTTGTTTCTAAAAGTCTGGACTACTTTTGCATTTCATTACTTGTACTTGTTGTGATATATATCAATTAAATTAATTTCATGTCATTTTTTGTGTATTTTATAGATATCAATTAATTAATTTCATGTATTTTAAACCAATAATTGAAAATTTCACTTTTTAAAAATGGATTAAAGAAATTATTTCAATGAAACTTTATATGCTATTTGGTCCAAGAGATTCATTTATCAAGGCTTATTGAGATTCATTTATCAGTAAGTTCCCATTCTGCTCCAGAGAATTATGAAATAACTTTAAATATTGAAAGATTTTTTTTTTCCCATCGGGAGATAATTCATTGTTTCACAAAGAATAATATAATGCCAAATATAAATAAACTCTGCTAACAGCTATGAGATATAATATAATTTATAATAAAACTAAACTTTTTGTTAAATAATATATGAAGGGAAATACATGAAAGGCATTTATAATAGTTGTATGCTGATTGGTTCTGGAAAGGTCTTTGAATGAAATTTGGTGAGTAATAGTGCCTGATACATGCTTACATGATTAGTACAACATCAGTTTTAATTTAAATAGATGTTCATGTGCTTAGAAAATAGATGTTCATGTGTGTAGAAAAAAAAATTGCAAACTATATTGACTAATTTGACATTATACCATATTCATAATAACATTGATTTTACATTCTGCAGATTGATTCAGTTAGACAATGTAATAAATGCAAAATTTTACTAGCTACCATGAATTTCACCTAATAACTCATTTGTTGTGGCTATCATACTCTTTGCTATAACCAGTTTATTCTTCTACTAACTTTTCATCTAGATTTATTTTCTTCATTTTTTTTAAAGAAAATATTTTTTTTTTCTGAAATCTGTACATGTTGCTTAATTAAAAATGAATGTCACTATAGTATGTCCTTGATAGATAGAAATTGAAGTTTGTTGACCTGCTCTTCATCTATGAGAAAAGTAGGGGGGGGGAAGCTAGATTCTTACATGCTTGCTGTAGTAATTGTGTTAATAGCCATTTTGAAAAGACAGTGTATGTGATATACTCACCTGCATTTCAATTTGTATATGTGCGTCCATTTATTCTGTGATATATTTGCTATGGCTGAAGAATTTTTTTAACAAAATATTGATCTATTTAATTACAATTCTGCATTTATTGTTGCTTGACTAAGATATGGTATTATATTTTTTATAGACCATGCTTATTGATTCATTATGTGCTTTCTGGTAAATTTTATGTTATCAAAAGTTTTATTTGCTATTTTTTATGATACAGAATATATATTACTGTGCCAATTTTCCTCGGCCGTAATAGGGATTAATATATTGTAAATGTATAAACTTATTAACAGTTCCATTAAATTAAATTCTTGTTCAAATTTTAAAAGTTAAGCATAATGTACCATTTTTTAATGTAAAGAAAATTTTGAATATAAAATTTCAAAAAAAAAATGTCTTTGGATGGTTTTTCTTAGATGTATTTCCAGCATTTTAAAAGCTAATTATATTATTTTATATTTCAGTAACATTTCAATAAACTTTATTTTAAGGTTTGCAAAGCATTGAGTTCTTTCTCTTCAAGTGCTAACAGATTTGAAGAATGGCTTGCTGCAATGTTTGAGCTCACTCGCAAGAAGGAGTTTGATAGCAATATTGGTGAAGATATTATTAATCAGAAAGAAGCTAAAAGTGACGAATTTGAGGAAATACTTCGTTCAGGAAAGACTCTTGTGAATAAGCGAGATGTAACCGACACAGCTGTGATTAAAGATCGCATGAAAGCCCTAGAACAGCAGTGGAAAGAGTTGGGAGATTTTGTAGCTGAACAAAATCGCAGGAATAAAGATAAGATGGAACAGCAATCTGCCTATGAAGCCCTCAGAACAAAAGTCTTGGAATGGCTTACTTCGATGGAGTTCAAAGTTGATGGTCTTGAACCTGTAGCTTTAGACAAAGAAGTTCTTCGTCGGCAGTCTATGGAGATAAAGGTTTGCATCTTTTTTTTTTTTTTTTTAGAATATTCTACAATGTTAGTGTAGAATGTTCAGTATTTATATTTTAATTTCAAAATTTCTAGAGTTACAAAATATTTTTCTATTCTTTTTTTCCAGGCTCTTGTTAAAGAACATTCGGACTATGGAGCTACAATAGACAAAGTTAATGATCTTGGAAACAGCTACGATGCTGTTTTAAGAGGAGAAAATCCCAGACACTTCTCTGGAAGTCCCACAAGAAAGTCTTCCAGTCCAACAAGAATGTCTCCAACAAGTATGTAATCATGGATTTATATATTAATTCCAGTTTTTTGACAAATAATGATCATTATTCTTTCAATTTAATCATAATACAATAATCAATTAATGATTTCCATATGGTTAAAAATATTTTAGAGCATCGACGGTCTCCTGATTTTGGATCTCCTTCAGGAAGAGGTATGCAAAGTCCACTTTCAAGCATCTCCAGCGGTTTTAGTAGCTCAAGGAATTCAGCAGATAATTTAGGTGGCATTGAAGGTATTATTGGACTATAATTTTAATTGCTCTGTTTCTAACAATGAATTGAAAATATCCTAATGTGATCAACTCAATAATGCAAGACTATAAATAAAAAAAATAACTGTAATTGTTTTGATAGAAAAAGACGGTTTATTGATTACCAGTTACTCTGCACTCTGTAGATTACTTTCACGACTCTGCTGTTATAAACTACATTGAAGCAACTTTTGAACAAAATGTAAAGGAAATGTTCCTTATCTTAATTAATGGTTCTGAATTTATTTAAATTAAATTTCATTTTGTATTCTAAACTAGTTTGTTCTAAGGAAACTTGCAATTTTATCATCATTAAAAAAAAAAAAAAAGAAGATAATAGAATGGTAAGATTTATTATTCTTTGACTGCCATTTTGAAAGTATAAATCCATTATCTATTTGTTTATTTATTTCTGAACTAAAAAGTTAAAATAGATTAAAAATTTTTTTGGCATAATATAATAATTGTTAATATTTTAAAATGAATATTCTTTTTTATTATCGTAATTACCCTGAATGTGTCTTTTAATTGCAATTATGAATTTATTTCCAACAGATTTGAGTCCAATCCAACAACAATTAGCTGAAATAAATCACAGATACAGTCTTATAGGCATGAAATTATCTGACCGGGCTCAAGAAATAAACTCTTTTACTGATGAAATCAAAATTTACATAGATGCATTGAAAACACTTTTGAGCTTTGTGCAAGGAAAAGAAAGACAAATGCCCAAAGATCCCCTCCCCATGAATAGAGATCAGGCTACAAAACAACTGCAGGCATTGAAGGTTAGCCATTTATTTCTTTAAAAGATTTAAAATATTCCAAGTATAAAATTTTAAGCATTGAATATTGTATTATATGGATGCAGCTTCATATTTATTTCCTTAAATATGTATTTCTTGTCAAATATTTCATGTATGTGCTGTATTATGCATGAATTTATTATTCTTTGTATGGGATTTATACAGTAAATATTGAAGTATGTAATAGATTGATGAAGAGTTTTATTAGAGTATTATATAAAAATCAATTTTTTTCAATGATAATTATGTATATCCATAATAGTGTTGAATGCAAAAACCTGAAAATCCATTGCATATTTATTTACATATAACCAATTCGAAAAAAATTTACGCTTTTACACTTTTCTCTTTTATTTTGTCAAAACTGAAAATTCTTTAGAAATTAACTATCGTATATCAATTTTTCTTACTAAATTTTTATAAATATCAACCTTGTTTGTTAACCAGCGGTTCGCCAAACATATTTTAGTAATAACAACCAAATTTAATGTACTGTGTCTAACTGCAATCAAATGAAACCCTTATTTTGAATTTTAAATATAAAGTATTTTAATTGGTTAAAAAAAAGTGGACCAAAATGGCAAAATTAATTGGGACAATCACTCTAGTTTTTGAAGCTAAGAGATGTTAAAGGTTTTTTTTTTTTTTTTTTTTCAATATCTCACAAAAATGGAGAGCAGTGCTGGTGGCGAAGGCGACCATTGATACTGATGACTATCACAGGGGCTTAAGTTTTTATATGAAATCAGTTCAGTAGTTGCGGCTATTCAGGTTTTTCTCTGTAGGAAATATATTTTGAAATGAAATGTTTCCGAGACTTAACTGAAAATTAAACTGGAGAGTTGTGAAGGGCAGACGACCGTCCAATGATCATGAATTTTCATATGCAACTAAAATTGGTGAAAGCATTATCGTCTGTTGATTATCTGTAAAATATGGATTAATATCGCAACAAAATGGCACTGCAAACTTTTTTTAGGAGGTGACAAAGCGTAGTGCCCCCCCCTTCCATTCAAAATATAAATAACTATAAAAAGTTAGTGTATTTTTTCTTATAAATGATAGATTTCTTTATTAAAGAGTTTTTTGTGTGTATTGCAAAATATCGAATTTCCAATTTTTTTTTCAGGCAATTCAAGATGATATGCTTGAAAGACAGTTGGAAGTAGATAGATTAAAAGCTCAAACCGATGATTTAGCTCGCCGTAAACCTTCTACTCCTGGCATTGACAACCTGCAGATGCAAATGTCTGATTTGAGTAAGTTTCAAAGCCTTTTGCTTTTTTTTTATTTTTTTATTTTATTTTTACTCTAAAATTGATTATAACTATAATCAGGGTTTTCTAAAAACAAGGCATTTTTTTTCAGTGCAAAGATGGAATGAATTGTTATCAACAGTAAAAGATAAGACAAAATTCTTACAAGATTTTAAAGACTTCCAAGATTCTCAGGATGCAATGAATAATTGGTTGGGACAAAAGGAAAAGATGTTTCAGGTGCTTGGGCCCATTGCATCTGATCCTCGTATGGTGAATGCACAGATTCAACAGGTTCAGGCAAGTGTCCCATGTAAAAATATGTAGATTATTTATTTAGAAAAATAAAATATTTATATTTTTAGTCTTTGTTCTTTGCTGTTACTCTTGTGCTCCCTTTTGTTGTTTATAAAAGGTAATCTTGATTTATTTTTTCAAAAGTTTTGCAAATTGAATTTAAATTTTATTCTCCCCCAAATATATTTATTTTAAAAGTTGTCAAACTAAAAACATTTTGTTTCTTAATTCTTCATAAATATAATATGTCTGAGTTTTATCACTATAAAAAGTATTTTCTTTCGTTTAGTTTCTTTTCTGATGTATTGTTCATGGTTTTAAATGTTCCGAGATAATTATTTGATTATTTTTGTATTATGATTTGCTTAGGTTTTGAGAGATGAGTTTACACACCAAGAACCTGTATTGAATAAGAGTCGAGAATGTGGACATGCTATCTTAGACCATCTGGATATAAATAGCCCTGCAGCAAAGAAAATCCGAGAACAGTTGCAAAATACGAATTTACGCTGGGATGACTTGATGAACAAACTAACAGATAGAGAAAAGAACCTTGATGCTGCAATCGGTGCAACGAAGGACTTTCAAGACAGTCTTAACAGACTGCAGGATCGTCTGCAACACATTTCAGACGAATTTGATCATCTTTCTGAAGCTGGATCCGATGCTGAAGATCAACTTAGAAAATTAAATGTAAAATTCTTTGTAATTGACAATTAGCTGACAAATATTTTTTTTGTTGTCTTTCAAAAATTTTTACTTACACTAGCTTTTTATTTTCTTCCTAGGATTTGGAAGAGCAACTTGAAGATCAGCGTCCACTTTTGGCTGATGCTGAATCTGTTTGTGAACAATTATGTGATATTCTTAGTGATCCTGCATCAAAAGCTGAAATTAAAAATAAACTGAATGGTATCGAAAAACAGTACAATAATCTCAACAGAAAAATGAGTATGCATGCATTTATATCATTCAATGAGTAATATAATATTATATATTATATGATATAAATTTTGAATTAAATAATCTTAAAAATTTATTCTTCATTTTTTGATTAATGATTTAGATTTATTATTGGATTTTAGGTAATAGAAAAGCTGAATTAGAATCGGCGCTCAAAGAAGACAAAGACTTTTATCTTTCATTTGATCGCATCCAACAATGGTTGGATGACATGGAAAATCAGTTGTCCCGTGAATTCTCCATATCTGCTGATCAAGATGTTCTCAAACGTCAAGTTCAAGATTTTGAAGTACTTTTTTTTATTTAAATAATATTATATTGAATTTTTGATAGTTGAAGCAAATATTCTCTGAAAGAGTAAAGGCAAAATTTTTATATAATTATGCTAATATAAAAATTGACATTTATAAGTAGACATTTTAAATGATAATTTTCTTTAGATAAATAATGAATGAAAGAAAATGCTGAGAAATTAAAGGATTCTTCTTGAAGCTATTATTCGAACATGTGTTTTTAATAGGATTTCAGGGAAAAAATTATAATATATATTTATTTATTTTGCTCCTGTAATTAAAATAGATTCATAACGTGAGTAAATGGGTAAATCTTAATTTATTTTGTAGTTTCCTTATATGAAGATTACTTGTCATTCTCAAGACATGATTTAGAGGAAATTTTTGCAGATGTGCACTGATCATGGTCCCTAAAACCCCGAACCACTCTAATTTCGTAAATTATATATAATATGTATATTGCACACTGTTCAGTAAATCTGTTCGATGGATATATGAAGAAATGTTCAACAAGCTCGATAACAGATAATGATACCTTATGTCATGAGGAGGCACAAAAACATAGGTAATAAAGTACAGACGAAATGTATACAAAAACAGAACTTGCTAAAATCTATAATATATGAAAAGCAAATCAATATTAAACAACAAAAGGCTCAAAAAGAACTAGTTGAAGATTTACTCACCAAAGGGAAATCACTCAACTGATTGGCTTTAGTTCTCCCCCCCTTTCCTTCCATAATTTCTACAGTTTTCATGAAAGAATTCTCTAGAGCGATTTCTTATCTTGATTCTTAATCGAGCTATGACCAGAATTCTTGTAATTTCGGAAACCTGTTTTGATTTTCAATTCCAATTGTCTTTTCTCCCTTATAATATACTTAAAAGTGAAAATCTCCTAAACCATTAGGGCTAAAATAAGTGTTTATTTCTTGATAGTTTTTTGTTCAAACTTTTTTTCCCTCCTCTGTTATATAATCTAATGCATAATGGGTTGTTTTTTTCTGTTTCTCTGACAATTTTACATTTCTCTTTCTGATTGCAGTCGAATGACTTTTTTTATTGCATTTATAAGTAAAAAGCCAGTAAAATTCTGATTCGATTATGAAACATGCATGATTTAAATATTGCTATCTTGTTTTCATGGGCATGCTCGCATGTGTTATCATTATGAAACCTGCCTTTCTGGATGATTTTACACAGATGCAATTCACTCACTTTTCCAAACTGTGTATGTAAAAGTTCACTTGAAAGCTTTCATTAGTTACTTCCTTTTTCATCCATATAGCTCCAATACTTTTGAAATTTTTATTTCATGCCAAACAAAAACTGATTTCTCTTTCAAACAGACATTGTTTTAATGAATTATGTATCCAATCTTATAGTAAAAGATTTTAAATCATCGATCAGTCTTTTGTTTGCATTAATTTGCATTAACTATTTTACTGTTCAATTTTGTGTTTGTAAATAATTAAATTATTTAGAAACTTCGATATTTTTAAATTCCAGAGAGAAAAGGAAGTTATTATGTGTTATAAGTTTAAAAACTGTTGTTTGTGTTTATTTAAATTTTGGATGTAATTGATTTATGATTGTTTTTAAATAGGGAGTATATAAACAAGTTCTTAATAAGGAGCATGAAGTGCACATACTAATGAGTAAAGGAACAGAAATGCTTTCCAAAGTAACTCGAAAAGCAGATGCTGTCCAGCTGCAGAGTAAAATGGAAGCTACAAAGCGTCAATGGGAGAAAGTTCGAAAGTCAGCTAATGATAGGTAGATATAAGAACTGTTTTATCTTAATTTTTATTCCATTTTTGGAATTGTCTGTCTTTGCCATAGTTTTTAAAGTTGTTGGAACTTATTAATAATTGCATATTAATAAGTTCATATTTTGTAATGCAAATAAATTCAAAAATTCCTTTCACATATTAAGATTTATGTTTCTGTATGAGGATCACAGGCATCTCTCTTGTAATAGCAAGCATAGCAACAGGAATTGTAAGGGTTCACAAATTTTTGTATGTAGATAATAAGTAATTGTAAGCATATTTGTTCCTTCATATAAAAAGAGATAAATTCGAAAGTTGGAAGAAATATATATAATTTGTGAATATAACATATATAGAATATACTAAAAGCATTAACTTAAAATTTTTAATAATTATTTAATTTATATTATGGAATTGTTGTTCTATATTAAAATCTTTGCAATTAACTGAAATTTAATGATTTTTTTAAATATCTAATTATCTGTAAGGCAATTTTTTTTATTTGTTTCATAAACCAAATGTAAAAGAAATCCACTTAAATATTACACAAATAGAAGTAAATCTGCTTTAGATTCGACAGATATTGTTATATATTTCTGAATATCTATTTTAGAATGTTTAAAGAATATTCAGGGCATTTTTTTCATTTTATTACTTCTTTTACTTTTTATTTATTTACTTATCTATTTCAGAATTTCCCCTTTAGCTGTTAATAATGAATAAGGCAATATTTTTGTTTATATTGATTTTCATTGTTGATTAATCTAACTAAATTAATTTTTAACGAATATTAAAATTTCATATTTTTTAAAAATTTGGAAATATTTTTAGATTAAATATTTTTAATTATAAGAGTCTTAAAGATTATGCCCAAAAATATTAATCATATTCATGTTTTAAGAAATGAAATAATATATACCACTACTGATGCTTTATTAATATAATTTCTTGCCCCTTAGAATTAAAATATAATGTTTTGTATTGTGCACGTTATTTCTCAAATCATGTGTAGCTTTAACTTTGAGAAAAGAAAAAAGAAAAAAAAAAAGAGCTTTAAAGGTATACTTTTATTGATGTACTAAAAAGAAAAGACATTTTATTTTTGTTATATCTTGTTGTTTAATCTTTATTTGATACTCATTATCGTTGAATATTGAAGTAATTTTTTTCTTAAATATAATAGTATAGTGCCTATCGAGATTTAAAATAAAATGAGTTAATCAATTTATAAATAAATTACAAAAATACTAAAATTGTGCATTGCATTTAGGAATACAAAAGCTTATGGAATTTCAAAACTCTAGTCACTACTGATAACATTTCCAAATGCCTGCTAGTTTTTAATTTTTTAACTTAAAATCTTTTACCAAGTCCAAATAACCAAATATATATATATATATATATAATATCACATAAAACATCTTTAAAAATATTCCTCAGGAATATAAGTTAAATCAGGTTACAATAAATATTGAAAATTAATTAATATCACAGATTATATTTGTCTTAAATTTACAGTTTTATATAAAATCAGGTTCCATAAATTAATTACTATGAAATTTAAATTTATGAGACTTTTATTACATTTTTATATCTCATTCAAAATGAATGCGAATTTAATAAATAAAAAATATAATTTGTAAAAATCATCTTAGGATCTTATTTTAAAAATTACCATCAAGTACAAATACAGTGTATAATTTCTTCCAATGTCATTTGTAGGTAGACTGTAGGCAGAGGCAGTGCATTTCTGTCAATTCACCCCCAAGACACTTTTAATAATAACTTACTTTCTATCTTACATTCCTCATTGGAAGCAGAAAACAGTTTGCCAAAATAGAATTTGCCCAACCAGTTAGTTTTGCAATCAAAATTTCATTCTTCCTTTTCAGATTCTTTCCTTGCTGTAGGTTTAGAAATTGTTTCATTGGTATAGTCTTTCTTTTACAGAAATACATAGTTAAAATAAAGACTGTTGGCTTTCAATTTTATTAAATTCGTATTAACACAAAATGCCCAACAACGTTATTACAATATCTTCAGATATTGACTAGCATTCAAAACATCGAACAACATTGTGAGGATATGTTTCTGAAACAGATAATATCAAATAAAACAGCTAAATGATTTGTCCAGTACATTACTATAGTGTGTTGCATTGTGTTGTTAACAACATGTGAAAAGTTAGTATATTATATCCCACATCTATAATATTCCCACTCTAGTACTTTAAAATGAGCATGTAGAAATTGATTGCAGAATTATTTTTATATTATGATGGACTTATAATATTAAAAAAGGTTTATTTTTTCAACAGCTTTGTGAATTTTTTTTAAATATTTTTTTCTTTTCTCTAAGGCACACTCAACTGTTGAAATGTTCTGAAAATTGCAAGAAATATCATACCTCACTGAATTCTTTCAAGTCCTGGTTCTGCAAATGCGAAGACAAAGTTTATAATCTTCAGCCTATCAGCTTCCATCGGGCACAGTTAGATAAACAAGTGAAAGAAATTCAGGTAAAATTTTCTTTTACTAAAAAATATTTTTTTATATAGAAAATTATCTAAAATAATCCCCCCCCCCCTCCTTGACAGATGTGCAAATTAATCATTCAAAAAAATTTCTTGTGTATATGATGTTTATCTCATGATAAAAAGTGATTCATCATTATATGACATATTATTGATTATAATTGATTAACAATCAATGACTTATTATTGATTAACAAATCATGTTTCTTATTAATTTATTAATCTCCACAAATTAATATGTCTTAAATGCACTATTGACACCTCTGATTTTGTAAGTGAAAAGTTGCAAATTCTTATCTGGGATCTTGAATAACATGGCAGTTAAAACAGAAAATTAAAATAACCAATAAATTTAAATTTTTGTAAAAAAAGCTGTAAATATTTTATTTAAAATATTATGATTAAAAGAACTAAAACAAAAAAGTAATACTTTAGCCTGAAATCATTAATTTTATAAACTTGTTTAGTTACAGTATATAAAAATCTAAAGCTGTTAGCTGGTTGTGAGTTTATAGTTTTATGAAGAAATTAAAATTTTTGAGATTTGAGAATTTTTAGAAATTTGATACATTTATGAAATTTGAACAAGAATTTTAATGTTTTTAAAAGAAAGTTAAAAATGCTTTATAGTTGTTCTCTTTTATGTTTTACTTTTATAATTGTTCAATCTTGTAGTTTGTAGTGTGTTTTGCTTTGATTTTTAAAGCAGTAAAAAGAATTATTTATTTGTTTTTTAATATATTTTTAAACATTAAAAGAAGATTTCTTCTTTCTCTAGGCAGTTAAAAATGATTTAATCAAACACTCCCAAGAATTTGAAAATACTTGTACATATGGTGAAGTTCTAATCTCATGCTGTGATACTGATGTACAAGATATTAAAGAGGATATTACTGATTTGAAAAAGAGATGGGACAGACTTAACCATGGTAATAATTAGACATTTTTAGATTTATTCAGCAAATACTGTAAAAACTTATGTTTGTTCATTTCTCTAAGGTTGTTAATATCTTTCATTACAGAAGTTACTCAGAGATCACAAGCTTTGGATGATATTTCTCATAAACTGAATGTCTACCAGGACAAAGTTCGAGATGTCAATCATTCCTTACACCGTCTAGAGGACAGACTTTTGTCCCATGATGCTTTGGGAGATAGCTCCAGAGATCCTAAGTTATTGGCAAGAATGAAGGTATTGTATATCTATTTAATTATGCTTTTAAATATTAAGATGTTATTTTAAATGTTCTAAATTTCAATTTTTTGCAACTTTTATCATTAACATGTAATGTTATGATAATTTTATAAGAAATATTTTAATTTAACAAATGTACAGTTTATTTGTAAAACTCGCTGTACATTTTTTAATATTAGACACCGTTTGATGTGTACAATTCATATATACTTATCAACCCGTTCCTTTTAGGCATTATTGTCAGAAGCGGGAGATGTGAAACGACAACTTGACACATTAAAAGACTATGTGCATGTACTAATTTCTGAAGCTTCTCCATCTGTTGTGACATCACATATCACAGATGAAGTGGATGATTTAGAAAATCGGCATAGACTTTTAACTCAAAAATTGGAAGACAGGTGTAATGATCTAGAGTCTGCATCTGAAATCATAGGTCATTTCAATGTGAGTAACTACAAATAACATTTTGTAACCTTTCTTTTACAGATAACATTTTGTAATCTTTCTTTTCAAATCATTATATGTTTTAATTCTTTTTCTTTGGTGAGAATACATCTTATGAATGTTTTATATAATACTTGAATATATGGATTAAACTTTACAATATTTTTATTGTTGGGTATAATAAAAAGTCCTTTCTTTCCCCCCCCCCTAGAATAAAATGAAAGAAGCTCATCTTGATTTAAATCATCTAGAAGAAGAACTGGATGACATGGCACCAATTGCCAGAGATATAGACACCTTAACAACTCAAATTAATCAAATTAAGGTATTTTAGATAAACTGTTATAGAATCTCCTACATATGAAGTGTTTTTATTAGCAATCATTTATTGTTTTTATTGTATTTTTAGAATTATTTACATAAATTGAAACGTTCTAGAGAAGATTTTGAGGATGTTGAACATCAGTGCCAAGATATAATAACACATGGATATACACCTGATCCAAAAGGATGCAGAAATCAGGTACATTATATTATTAATTTATTAGACTTCAGAAAATGCTTTTCAATTGCTCAAAAATGAGCCAACTTCATTTATTGATAAATACTTTCAAGTCATTTTCAATAATGTTTTAATTGACAATGGAAATGGATAATTTTAGCTGGACAGCCTCCACCGTCAATTAATCCGTCTGGAAGAACGTGCCAAGACTAGGGATAGCAATTTAGATGCTATGTTCAATAGACTAGAAAAATTTTATGATGATTACAACCATATCAATCGTGAGTTGGATGAAACTGTGGATGAGGAACATTCTTTTAAAACTGTTGGTGGGGAAGTGGATGCTATACGATCACAACAAGAAGAATTTAAGGTAAAAAACTTTAAAATAATAATATCTTGTAATAATTTTTATAAAAAATGTATAGTAATTGAAAGTACTTTTTTAAATATTTTGAAACAATTATTTTTTTTTTTTCGTTAAGAGTTTTCTCGTTTTTTATTTCATTTTAAAATGGGCAAAACATTAATTTTCATCCCTTTGTGTACATTATAATTCCAAATTTATGATAATTCATTCAGATGTAAATATTTTTCAACAACAACAACAAAAGTGTATTTTTAAAGATTAAAGATTTCTTTAAAAATACTTATTATTTTGTGCTAAAAAAGAGTAAAGTTTGTATTAATTAGGATTGTAAATCGTAGCTTTGACATTTGTAGTATTGTGTCATTGATTTTGTAATTTATAAGCAATAATATTTGAAACTTTGGAATTTACCATTAAAAACTTTTTATTAATGTAAAATTACATTATTGCCTTATATACTTAGACAGAAAATATGTTAATTAAATATGCCCATTGGATTTGCGAAAAAATTTTAAAATCCATCTCTAGAATAAATTATGTAAATTAAAAAAAATACATGCTCCAAAAATTTAAAGATGACATAATTGAAAACTCTTTTGTTTATAATACAACCCATTTTTTGTTGGAAAATTATTAAATACTTTAAAAAAATAAATAATTGGTACTGCTAAAATACCTGCGGATGTAGGATATTCATAAGATACATATACACTCAAGAGCCAAAACATTATGACCACCCCTACATTTTGCAGTGAACTCGCCTGGATGACGTGGAAGGCACGTGATCAGGTAGAAGGGGTATTTAACTGCTGCTGGAGAGTCTGAAGAATCATTCTTTCATTCACATTTCGCTCACATTCATTCCCTCTCCAGTCATGGAAGGAGACGGATGTTCTGAGAGCAGGTGCTCTAGTAGTTTTTCTAAAAGCAGCAAAGGCGACCGACCGAGAATCATAAATGTAGGATTCAATGATAAACAATTAGCAATCTCGGGATCGGGCAACAAGCCAAGTAATGTTGCTCCGCCCACTTCAAGTAGTATTGCGAAAACTGATGAGATAAAGATCCAGCATAATCCACATAAAACTATTAGCAAGAAATACGCTAAAGAGATTGAAAATTTTATGAAAAATCAAAATTCACGCAAAGTTTCCAACGATAATCTCCCCAACTTCGAAATAAACCTTGCAATTAATGAAGACAAACCAATGGACATCGATGACTCAACACAAGTTTTCCCAAAGAAAAACCAATCTAGCAATGATAATTTCCAACTTGTTAATCCTAAAAAGGCAGCCAAAATTAGGAAAACAGATGATGAACCCGTATGCATGGACACTACCAACAGATTCGAAATCCTGAGCCACACCCAAGATGCCCAAGAAAGCAATAATATTCGACCAGCTTGCATTAACATGAAACTCTCAAGTAGCTATAATTTAACCCTTCAAGAAATCCATAGAATTTTTCCCCTAACAGAAAATAAGCTTTTTCGCAACATGATTTCAATCCAACCAGCTAACGAAGAAGATAGAGCTAAAATAATTGAGATCCTAACTGAGAGAAAAGAAGAGTTCATACTATCAGAAAATTTTGATGAAAGACCCATTAAAGTCATTCTTAAAGGCCTCCCAATAGACACAGACAAAGACGAAATAGCCAGAGAACTCAAGGAAAGGAATTACAACATTGTTAGAATTTCACAACTAAGAAACTACAAAATGAAGACCCTGTACCCTATTTTCCTCTTGGAGGTTAAGAAGTCCAGAAGCGCACTCAATATCTACAATGAAAGAACCCTCCTTCACCTTAAAATTAAAATCGAGAGCTACAGAAGAAAACAAACGGCAACTATCTGCTATAATTGCGCAGGTTTTCATCACTCCGCAAGGAACTGCAGAATAACTCCAAAGTGTATTAAATGCGGCGGCACGCACGCTACCAGATCCTGCAGTATCACCGAAAAGTTGCAAGACCCAGTTTGTGTAAATTGCCAGGAAAAGGGTCATACAGCTGCCTGGAAAGGGTGCAGAAAATACCCGAAATTAACAACGAATAATGGGAGACCATCCTACGCTGAGATAGCAAGAAATACTCCCCGATACCAAGTACAACAGCCCATTCCCGCACCACCTAATCAGAACACGGAGCCAACTTTAGCAGCAAATGAAGATCTCCCCTCCCTCCAAGAAACTCTGCAAATACTCAAGGAACTAAGAGAAATATTCAAAGAATTCCCTAATTTAATCGAAGCCGCCAAGCTAGCAAGGAAAACAGAAAATAAAGAAGAGAAAAAGTTAATCATTCTCAACGCACTGATCGGCTAAGGTGCTCCAAAACTCAAGTTACGCCTCCTCAATAACCCATCTCTCTGATTGGCTACTCATGGACAATAGTTTATCCCTCATAACTTGGAAAACCGTCTGCATCACCCTCTCCTCCTCCACTGACAGCCTGCATTCCTATTGGCCGAGACATCACTCCCACTCTCCCTCACCTGCAAAGTACAATTTTCGGCAGAAGTTCCATGTCATTCTCTCTCCCTTCACCGTCGCGTCAAGAACCATCAAAGGTCATGCCAAAATACAAAACGCAATGTCTAAAAGTATTGTCATTAAGGGGATAGTCCTACTTAAGGACGGGTGCCCCGATAAGCATTTCATCGAAGTCGAAGTCTGAAGAATCATTCTTTCACTTCTGTGTGTGATGGGAAAGGCTGCGGATCTAAGCGACTGCGGATCATGAAGGGGTCTAAGAGGGCAGATTGTAATGGCTCGAAGGCTCGGAACAAGTATTTCCGAAACTGCACGACACGACTCGTGGGTTGTACGCGATCTACAGTTGTTAGTACTTATGCAAAGTGGATGAATGACGGTGAAGGCAGCAGTAGATGACATGGTGTTGAACGTCCACACGCTATCAAAGAAAAAGGTCGTCGGAGACTGTCTCGCATGGTGAAGCAAAACCGGAGCCAGACAATGGTTCAGCTGACAGCCCAATACGATGCAGGGCCAAGTAGAATAGTATCGGAGCACACTGTTCAGCGGACACTGTTGGATATGGGGCTACGCAGCAAACGTCCCACTCGTGACTAGCGTCTCAATCGCAACGTCTATTCCTATGGGATGGGCGAATCCATCCCAAACCATACTTTCGACAGGTAGGGACGTTTGACCGAGATGGGCAGCAGGGATAAACGTTGGCTTTTAAATGTTGAGTTGTAGCTCAACGCTTATCCCGGTTTATTTGAATCGTTTTTCGCTGGAGTGGAAGGATGCGTTTTCCAAGCAAGGTGTCGACATATTAGCTTAAAACATATTTTTCAGTGACCTTTCATCTTATTTAATGGATATTTAATACAAATACCATTTAATCAAATTTATAGCAAAAAAAAACAAACAATAAACGTACAAAAGCAATATTTCAGACAATTCATTTTCAGGTGGCTTTTTACTTGTTTTCTACTGTTTTTATTATTATTATCACTAATTCTGTTGCTGTTTTTATAGGGTTCTGAATTTCCTGATATTAATGAATCTTGAAATTATTTAAAAGTATTTTTAACCCGACGAATGTTTCCATTAATACCTCTTCAAAACTGGTGATTTACTGATTTTGAAAAAATTTAAATTGTAATATGATAACATTCCTTTACAGAAAAATTTCTGAATAATATGGAAACATATTTTTCATTTACATCTAATGTGCACTATTTCTGCAATAAATAAAAAAGATGTGCCTATTAGAACTTTATATGATTGTATGGATATAATATCTTTATAGTCTGAGAAAAAAATATTCTGCCAATGGTTATATTTGTCTTTACATTCCCAGAACAGCGTAGTATGTCTACTTTTTTATAATTCCTAAACTTCACATTTCTATTTATCTTAATATGTTACCACGAACTGAAAAAAAATTGTATTCTGCTATTTTTAAATTTAAAATATGACATGAGAACATTTCAATTTTGTAATATAAACTCTAAGTTGGATTTTTAAACCATAGATAGTCACAAAAGGCATTGACAAATCGAAGTATCTGAAATATATATACTTTAAATAGAATAAGCTTCCTGATATAATCTTTCTGTAGAAGTATTTTCTATAATATGATTAGAATGTTGTTAATTCTGAATATAAACTCAAATAGAATAAATTTGGAATGAATTTAGAATGTTTTCTGATATTTTGCATTTTCTGCAGTCCCCATTTAAAGATATAAAGCCAATTTTTTTCTGAAATAAAAATCTCAGTCCCAAAACTGTATCATGTTCTCATATCATAAAAAACAATTTAAGACATTATTTAGGAACTTCATATGTTTTACATTCATTTTCCATTAGCTAGTTGCAGTTATATAGTTTCTAAAAATAATTATGCTATGGTAAATTCTTTTTAAAAAGAAAAAATCCAAGTAAAATATTGCACACATAGATTCATAGTGTACATTCTTTTAGACTGTACGAAGTATTCAAAATCAATTGCAGTATTGGCAATTTGAATCTTGGAAAAAATTTTAACGATAAAATATGACACATCACATGATTTGCGAGAGGATATACTAGTGTTTAAAATACTTAGATAAATTTTTCCTTCTTGTCGCTTTCTTTATTTTATTGATTTTGAAATTGTAATTATGGTAGCCATGTTTTTCATCTGTAATATTTTTTTTATATTATGCATTGTTCTCATTCTTAATAAAGTTTACACATTTTGCTTAACATTTTATATGTACTTTATGCATTTAATATGTGTATTCATTGCAAACCCCTCTTGATAATGTTAATTCCTTTCACTAAAATTTTACACTGTAAATTACAGCCAAATAAATCAATTCAATAAGACATATTTCATATTAGTATTTCAATTTAGTTACATGCTAAATAATTTGCTGTTTTTATTATTTGATTTTTGAAAGTTATATAGTAAAATATTCTACATCCAAAGCATCTCCTATTATGCAATATCAATGTTTGTTGGACTAACTCGGTCAAATATTCATGTATAAATGTTTTTTTATAAATTATGAGAATTACCTTTATAATTCATTAATAGCAGATTGTAGTCATTTTTTTTTTAATCACTAACCACTTACCAAAGAAATTTTTTAGCAGGCATTCAGCTAAGTGTAGGCTTATGGGTACCAATCTGTAAATATTCTTTAACACTATAACATTTCTATATTTTATGTGAATAAATATTTTTCCTATACCTATAGCACAATTATGAGAATTACATATATAATGCACAATATGCATGCATAATGGTTCCTATGCTAATTGAGAGTATATTATCTATGCTTATTAGCCATTCATATTTTGGTTTCCTTAATGATTTCGAAGCAAACCTAATGAAAACAAATATATCATTTTCTTAACTGCCTCATAAAAATGAGCTGTTATGTAAATATTTAAAACAAGTTTTAATCAAATTACTTTCATTCTGTTTACTTTGTTTCCTTGACTTTGCAGACTTGCTATAACTTTGTTTCTAGAGTGTCCATCCAACTTTATTTAGTTTATTATTTTTTTTATTGTAAAACAATAAAATAAATTTTATTGTTTTACATATACATATAGTTGCAGAAATAACTATTTTCATTATATTCTTTTAATTTGTGTTAAGTTTTTTTTCTGCCTCTTAAAGTCAAATAGCACAAATTAAGTTTTTCAAATGATGAAATATATTATATGCTTTTGAAAAATTCTTTGTTTCTAATAAAACTACATTGCTATATTTTTTAATAATTAGATACAATATACCAATTGTGAAACTAAATTGCATTTGAAATTTTAAAAAAATCTGCCTTGAAAAATTTAGATTCGTTTGTATATTTAAGTAAAAAATGTATTTCATTTCTAATTCTGTATTCAATAAAGATAATAAAAAAAGTTGTTTGCAATAGAAATTTTATAAAATGTTATTTAAATTTTTTTAATTAAACATTTCTATAAAATATCTATTAACTAACATTGAGCTACATCATCATCAATTAAACATTTTACCATTTGTGAGCAATGTCTGTTAAATAGACTACATCTCAAAAAACAGTTTGTTTCTGTAGGCTCTTCTAAATTTAGCTTTCCTTGTTGTGATTCAAGTGAACTTGCTTATCATGATTTCATATTTGATAAGGATACCTTTGTATTTTATTTGATAAACAGTAAGATGAGAATCTCATTTTGTCATTATTTTGTTGTTAAAATAGTAGAAACTTTAGTGATGTGTAAACTTGCACTATCATTTTAATAAGATAAGCATTAAGATTTAAATAAGAAAAATTTTGACAAATCAAATAAAACCTTTCTCATATTATAACTATTTCTTTTTATAACTTTTATAATGAAACTAACCAAGATTTTTCAAATAAATTAATAAGTATTGCAATTATTCACAAAAGGAAGATAACACGATTACTTCATTTCCAAACACTGTAAATATGATTTTATGTCATGGAACAATAATCTGAAAGAAATTACCATGAACACATTTATTTACATTCTATAGCTGTATAAAGCTAACAATCGATAAGTTTTATTTTTCATCACTCTATAAACTACCTAGTTATTACATTAACTTACTCAAGTTTAGTCAAAAAATTGTGCAATACTGTGTTATATATTATTTCTTTTCTTTAGTTTTTATTTTATATGTTGATTCGTTTGTTTATATTATACTGTTAAACCAATAAGAATTTGATATTTGACTATATTTCTATTTTTCCAAATGTTATTGCTTAATTCAAAATTAGCTTATTATTTAATTGTAGAATTTTCAGGATATTATATTCATACACCTAAACATGAAAAAAATAACTGCTGCATGATTTAGCAGGTAAAATTAATTCTTTCCTAACTATAATTTTTTTGCTCCAATTTTAACTTTTCTTAAAACTTCATTTCACTATATTCCAAAACTTTTGTGTAATTAAACTACAGGGTGACCATAAAATAACTTTCCCCATTTGGAGACATCTACAACTAAATAGAATGAAGCTAAATTCCACTAACCCTCTTTTTAAAAAAGTTTTGACATGGAAACATATTGGTGCTACTAGAAATAGAACTTGTGACATGCTGAGCATTCAAGCTTTCTATATTTGTATAATATAATAGTTCAATATCACTTCTGTTTCAGTTATTAACTGGGAAATTTAGTGGTTTCATTTTTTAAAAGTAGAGATTTATTCCTTTCCTATATTCAGAATGTTAGTAACAGGCTGCAATATTGTGAATATTCTGAACATCTTTTTATCAAAAAGACCATTATATTAATCTTTCAAGAATATTTATATTTTAAAATATACTGAGGAAGCTGCAAGTATGAACATGAAACTCTATATAATATGATGTCTTAATAACTAGAAAAACAAACCCCAATTATAGTTTTATTTCATGCATTAAAAAGGTTTATATTTTTATAGCTCATTTAATGAGATTTATCTGTTAAGTAATAAAACTCAATATTTTTTATTTATTGAGAAGAGGAAAATAACTTGTGATAATACAAATTTTAGAAATTTATAATATAATAAAATAAATCTCAATCAAACATTAATAAAATCAGAATCCATTTAAGAAAATTGTTCCTTGAATAAAGACTTGACTTGATATACAATAAATATTAAATATATAACCACTCAACATGCTGTCTATTATTACACTATGATCCCCGGGTAGGAAATAAACTTTGTGATAAAGTTGTTTTTACAGTAAGCCCTTTATAAAATTATTTTTCTAAATTTATATAAAAGTTGTCTTATTGATTTTTTTAAAAATATGGATGACCTAGATCATTAAGTTTTGGTTATATGTCTCTTACTCACAAAACGTGTTATTTAAATTCAATAAGTTATTTCATTCCTTTTAGTTTATTACCTTTACAAGAATTTAACATGCATTTACTTAAAACTACAAAGCACAAGAGTAATATAATGACAAAAAAGTATGAAAATGAAATGGTTAATGATGTGTTTTATTTCCATATTACATACTATGAAACATAAATATCACATTACCTCTTCATTCACAATGTAATTTTATACATTTCTAAAAATATATATGATCCGTTTATGAAATGCAACACAAGAACAAATTTGTAAACTGCAAAACAACATTTTCAAAGATAAGAAATAGTGATTTAAAAATAGACATTAATAGAGGGGAAAACTATATCCACATTTACATGCTAAAGTAATGACAACGTATTCCTCGTGGTGAACGAAAAACAATTCAACTGAACCGGGATAAGCGTTGAGCTACAACTCAACATTTAAAAGCCAACGTTTATCCCTGCTGCCCCTCTCGGTCAAACGTCCCTACCTGTCGAAAGTATGGTTTGGGATGGATTCGCCCATCCCATAGGGATAGACGTTGCGATTGAGACGCTAGTCCGCCACTCGTGTGCCTTTGCTGACCAAGCGTCATCGCCAACTGCGTCTGCGCTGGGCCCAGGAACATCGCGACTGGTCCATGGATCAGTGGGAGAGAGTTGCCTGGTCAGATGAATCACGGTTTGTCATGCATCACGCCGATGGCCGTGTCAGGATACGCCGTTTCCCAGGCGAACAGTTGCTCCCTCATTGTACAGTAAGTCATACACAGGCCGGTGGTGGCGGTATTATGCTTTGGGGGACGTTCTCTTGGGCGTCTCTGGGACCCGTGGTTGTGGTAGAGCATACCATGAATGCTACAGGGTGTCTGAACATCATTGCGGACCAGTTGCACCCTTACATGGCTTCTGTTTTTCCAGCTGGAAATGGAATGTTCCAACAGGACAACGCCCCGTGTCACAAGGCTAAAATTGTGTTGGAGAGGTTCCAGAAACATGATGCTGAATTCCAGTTAATGTCCTGGCCGCCTAACTCACCGGATTTGAATCCGATAGAACACTTTTGGGATGACATGGGACGGCAGCTCAGAGTTCAAAGACCACCAATTCGCAATATCTCGAAGTTGTGTGACCGTTGCTTAAACATTTGGTACAATCTGTCTCCGGCCATCTACCAAGGACTTGTGGCATCCATGCCAAGGCGGGTTGAAGCTGAGTGGCCCGCCAAAGGTGGGCCAACTCGTTATTGACAGGTGGTCATAATGTTTTTGCTCTTGAGTGTATATTTGAGGCAATGCAGCTGATAACAGTTGCATTTATAGTCATTTTTTTTATTGACTTTTGCATTTCTCTTGTATGCCTTCAGCAATACCACAGAGATCATCTAGAGCCTTTAGGAAAACAAATTGACAATATTAATAAGATTGGGCAAGGTCTCATTCAGTCTGCCTCTGCTGGTGTCAACACATCTATCTTGGAACATGATCTTGATACTCTCAATGAAAAGTGGAACAGCCTAAAACAAAGGGTAAGAAAAAATCCAATATAAAATTTTTTTAGTGTTTACTTTATTGTTCAAATTAATTGGGAAAAACGGAAAAAAACTTCTTTTTTAAATCTTAGCTTTTAATCATTACATCCTTAAATAGACTGAAAAACCTCTGTATTAGTATGAAGTATGTGCTTCTTTAGCAAAAATGATCTCTTCAACATGTCTTGGTATTGACTCCACTAGTGTAGCGCACATGTTTCTGTCATCATCAACATGGAATCACACTTTTATAGTACTTTTTTTCATTTGTTCTGTTGTCATGCAATTCATCTCATTTTCCTTCTCTTTTTGGAGATGATGATCCAGAATCTTGAAATGTTCTTAAAGTTCTTGATTTTCCAACACCAACTGTCTTAGCTATATCTTTCACAGTCATATAAGTATGTTCATTAAGAGAGATTATTTTGGAACGTTTTCTCGGAGTAATATCCATCTTTGAACTAGCAAATGTAACATGTGTTGCACAGGATGCAATATTATAACCACCAGCTGCCAGGCTAAATGGCACATAACTGAACTACTGATATACTAAAATCAGTCAAATGAAGAAATTAAACTCAACGTCAATCTTTCACACTACCACTAGGCATATGTAACCGGTTTAAAGCAGTTCGGAACGTCACTGGTAATTACATGCCAACTCAGACAAGAGAAATATGTTTGTCCCAATTAATTTGAATAGTATAGTATGTACTTTGGCTGTGCAATAAAGAACTTGGCTAATTTGAAGTTAACGAGAATTTTTTCTCATACTATCTGATAAAGATGTTATTCTCTGTTAAAAAAAAAGAGAAAAAGGCATGGCATTGACATATGACAGTTACAAAATATTAATCTTTGGCATAAATTTAGCATTTTTACTGAATCTATTGTATGCAAGATGACCAGCCGACCAAAAAAGGCAGGAATTTTCATGGAATTCTGGAAGGGCAGGAAAAATTGGGGAAATTTATTATAAAACTGGAAATTTTTATCGAACATGATAATTTGCTGGTATTTTTTCAAAAGTAGAATGAAACAACGTTGGCAACTAATGAAAATCAAAATTTTATGGATAGTCTAAAACAGACTCTTGAAGGGAAAGATTTACCACCATATCTAATATTGCATATATATGTATAAATATGTAATATATTCTTCAAAAGTTTTGATTTGCTTTTTTTTTCAGAATGTCAAGCTATTGATATAATTAGCAAAAATGGTTTTGCATACTGTGCGAAAAAGCTGCCTAACTAGGAAAATTCTGCATACTCTTTAATACCAGCTAGCTGCAATAAAATCCATTATAAAGAATGGAATCCATATAAAAATGCTGAACGTGCTTCTTTGAATTTTAAAATATATTTAAGATTAGTAACATTCCTTTTTATGGTAACATTGCTGAACATAGAACATTAAAATGGGGGGAATAGTGTGTGTATCCAAGTTTATCTTTAGTGTGTTTATCTTTAGTTCCAATTTCATTTCAATTTTGATATTGATTGCATCATCCAAATTGCCAGTTTATTGCATCATCTGGACAAGATGATGAAGAAATACCATGTGATATTGAGGAAACGTATTCAGATCTGAACAGAATGCATTCTTCATCATCTGAATTCTCTATTTATAATTATAGAGAACATGTATAAATAAATTTAACTAATTAATGCATAAAAACAGTTTTATGTTTTAAATTTGAATGAACTAAAATAAATTTGAGTTATAAATGTTTTAACATTATGTAATTAGAAATACATGATATAAAAAGAAAATTCTTCTCTGAAGAAATCAAAGAATAAAAACTCTTTGATAATAATAGAGAAAAATCTAAATCATGAAGATTTAGTCAATTTCCATTTATATATTTTTATATTAATTTATAACAAGACTTATAACTTAATTCAGTATTGGTTAATTGTAGTTGCCATTTCAGGTAATGAGAAACTTTATACATTTAGTTTCTTATATGCAAGAAAATTGCATATATTATTTGATAGAATTGATGTTTATATTCTTTATTATTATGCATATATATTTAGTTAGCATTATGTTTTTATATAATTATGTATTTTCCATTTGAATTTCATGTATCTATGTTATATTAATTTTAAAATAGCTTTAAATAACTTCTTTAAAATAATATTCAGTCAATTTTTTAACAAGAATTTTTGTTGTTTTATTAAAAGTAAAAAATTTAGGAATTGTTTAAAGATTTTTTTTAATTTTTGTTTAATCTTTTTTAAGGAAGTCTGTTCCAATTTCTGTCATTGACTTGAAAAATTTGAACTTAAAACATTTATTTGATGGGAAAAGTGAAGTGAAAATAATTTACCTAAATATTTTGTTATCTTTCCGAAAGAATTCACAATTTCTTCTGGTAAAAGTAATTAAAAGATTAATTTAGCATTTCTTAATAAAGCTGTAAATATGGTCTTTTTAAAAATATTTTATACAATAATGCATTTTTAAATTAAGAACACATGGTTTAAATCTATCTTTCTATTAGATGAATGATCGTGAAAGGAAACTGGATATAGCTTTCCTGCAGTCTGGAAAATTTCTGGAAGCTCTTGAGGGTCTCCATAAATGGTTGGAAGACACTGAAGAAATGGTAGCCAATCAAAAACCACCTTCAGCTGATTACAAAGTGGTTAAAGCTCAGCTGCAAGAACAAAAGGTAAAATATTTAATGAAGCTCTGAAACTAAGTATATTATGAAGTAACATTGCGTTTATCAAAAAATTGTTGAAACAAAAGGATATTGTATGTGTTTGTTAAAACAAACTTTTAGTTGTTTTTCAATAAGATCCTGGCAGATATTGCAGAAAAATAGTTAACTTGTTTTATTCTAACAAATGCTTTAATCCATTTTTGTTCTTTTATAGTTTTTGAACAAGCTGCTATTAGATCGTCAAAATAGCATGTCATCTTTAATGCAGATGGGCAATGAAATAATGAAAAATGCTGAACCCTTAGAACGCATGCAAATTGAATCTCAGTTAGCTGATCTTATGCAGAGGTTTGACGAATTGTCCAGTTCTGCTCAGGAGAGGACTGATGCTCTTGAAAGAACTATTCCTGTAGCAAAGGACTTCCAGGACCGAATTGTTCCATTGGAGGAGTGGTTGGAACAGACAGAAAAAAAACTGGCTGCCATGGCTACTATCCCTACAGATCAAGAAAAAATTCGTCAGCGTATGATAGAACATGAGGTAAATCTCATTTTCATATGATTGAATTGTATATCTTTGAACAGTTCATTTAATTATTTATGTTATATATTTTATAATTAAAAAAATTTACAATTTTAATTGTTATACAGGTGTGATATCTATCATCATAAGATTGTCTTATTTTGTTTGTTTATTTATTTTCTAAGACCAAAAAGTCCTGTGAATGAATAATAATTTGGTATTTTTATTTTGTAGATATTTTAATGCTATGATTTATAGTTGTATATGTAATTTTATATGTATTTTTTTATTAAGTAAGTAAATAAATAATAATAATAGTTTTAAATAAAGAGTTTTCCTAATGGAAATTGAAACAAAAAAACTCTGTTTCTGTTTACCATAATTTAGATCAAGTATGTATATTGTCAGCAGCATATATTTTAATGTGAAAATACATTTCTGAAAATATCACACATTCTTTGAAATACTTTGCACAAACACTGAAACTTGTTTAAATTTCAAAATGGTTTGCCTCTTCATTTCATTATGAAAAAAATCTCTTTAATAAAGATGATAGTAATTTTTTTTATTTAATTAAAATGGTTTCTTCATTTTACTTTAGTTTAAATTCTGGATTTTCTTAATTTTACTTCACTTATACAGCCTACCTGCATTTATAATTTTGCACAAAATCCACTTTTATTTTTAATCTTCATAATTATGTTGTATAATGGCAGGCATTACATGAAGACATAATGGATCACAAAGAAGCTTTCGAAGAACTTACAGAAGTGGCCCAAACTTTGATGGGTTTGGTAGGTGATGATGAAGCACAAATGGTTGTGGAAAAATTGCAAGATGCTACCAATCATTTTGCTAAGGTGGTAGAGGACAGTGAACATATCGGACAACTTTTGGCTGAAGCATTCCAAGGATTGGGTTCATTCAATGTAAATTATGAAGATTTGATGGCATGGATTGATGAAATGCAGTCTCGGTTTTCACGATTTAGGATTCTGAGTGTTTATGTGGATAAGCTGCAAGAGCAACTGGATGAACTTGTTGTAAGTTATATACTGCTATGTTTTTATGCTACTTAATAAAATTTATAATCCTCTTTTGAAAAGTCTTTTAGAATACATTTATCTAGAAATAATTGTTCTTATTTTTAATTCTCTCATATATTTACTATGTCTTATAAAATCAAATTCATTCTGAAAAATATTTAATGATATCTTAATAGTTATTGCCTAAGTTACTTCGATTATTTTATAATAAAGTTTTTTAAAAATAATATTTTAATATAAATATCTTATTTTAATTTTTTCATTAACTTTAATAAGTTATATAATTTAAGAATCTCATAGTTAATATATTGTTTTATAAAATACAACATAAATATTTCTTCTTGATTGTTTTTTCTTTTTTGGCATAATATTTTTTACTTCATTGCTGTGCAGGAATTAAGTGAAGAAATTGCTGATCACCAGAAGCAAGTTGATGATGTTACTAATGCAGGCCAGGACATAATGAAACATGCTTCAGGTCAGAATTTTTAATCTTATTATGATCTTGCAATGTACTGGTATGGCATGATTTCTTGTAATAAAAGGATTCAGTTTTGAAGTAGAAAATATAACTGAGATATAATAAGGACATTCAATTATATAACATAACCAAAAATAACATTTGTGGGTAATAGAGATTTAAGCAATTTTATACTCTTAAATATAAAAACATTTTTTTATTAGGAGATGATGTGATAAGAATGAAAGAAAAACTGGATACATTAAGTATAAAATTTACTGATCTCACCAGTCGAGCTGCTGATAAGCTGAGACAAGCCCAAGATTCCTTACCTTTAGTGCAGAACTATCATTCAGCTCATGAGCGAATAACTGCATGGATGGATGTCACAGAAAGGCAATTGAAGAACCTTGAAAATGTTGGGTTCTCCAGTCAAGAAACAATTATCCAGGTTAAAAGTCATTTTTCTTGTCTTTTTTAAACAAGTGCTGTTAATATTTTATTTTTACTAATATTGCATGATTCTATTTTTAGAGGCTAGAAGGTGAAATTCAGGAATACAGACCTCTGGTGGAAACACTGAATCATCTTGGTCCGCAACTGTGCCAAATGTCACCAGGTCAAGGAGCGGCAGACATTGAGAATCAAGTGTCTCGCATTAATAGAAGGTTTGACACAATCTGTGAACAGATTCAAAGGAAAGCAGAAAGAATAGATTTATCAAAACAAAGAAATGTGGAGGTTTGTATTTATTTTGAATTTTTTTATATTCTATATTAATGGTGCAAGCTATAAAAAAAGTTCTGTTGACTGATGGTGCATAATTAATGATGCATAATTTGAATTTTTAGGTTCTTGGTGATATTGAGGATCTTTTGGATTGGTTTCATGATGTTGAAAAACAACTTGTACAAGCTGAACCTCTATCTGCAGATCCTGATTCCTTAGCTGTGATGTTGAAAGAACAAAAAGTAATTTCAGCAACTTTAATGACCAATAGAAATGAGATCTGTCAGATGGTGCACTTAACTCATGCCTGTAATATCTTTTGTAAATACATGGGTTGAGCATAAATCTTAACATTTAGTTTAATCTTGTGGTTTAATTGCTTGCAAAAGTAGTAAATTAAAAGAAAAAATTATTGAAATCGTTTTATGAAATCTAAATCAGTAGTTTAATAATATAAATATGGTGATATGTTACAATTCAAGCTTCCCCTCTGTAGCGCCAATTAAAAAATTGATACATCTGTGAAATATAATTAGCTTGACATAAAGAAGTAAAAATTGATGAAATAGTTAATGGTCTACTTTCATATAGATATTTGCATCTAATTCCTGGTTAACTGTATATAATATGAATAATAACTGCATATAATGTAAAAAGTTTAATCTTGTATTAGTTTTTAGTGCACATAATTTAAAATTATTGATTATAACATAATCAATAACGCACATCAAGTGGAAGGTCAAATGAAAGGAGCATTGAAAGATGTTGAATAATGTGAAAAGAAATGTAATTAATGGCCCTATTTTGCCTACTTGTTAAATCATCCTGTGTATTCAATATGTTATTTATTTCGAGAAGTTCTGATAAATTTAAAGAAAAAAAATGCAGTTATTTAAAAAAAAATCTGTTTCCAGTAGCATTAAGAAAAATTATATGTATGTAGAATTCAGTGATTTTACTGACTTTTAAAAATGTTTTTATTAAGTCTTTGTGAAACACATTTTCAAAGAATTAATTTTGTATTATTTACTAATTATTGTAAACATATGATTTGAAACAACATTCCAGAGAGAAAGGCTTATCACTTATTTAAGTTTAAGATTAGAAGTTATTTAAAGAAATAAAATGTATTTAAAGTATCATGATTTTTAATACTTACAAGTGGAATGGATTTCTCATTGTAGGTCTTAAATGAAGAAGTTAGCAGCCAGAAAGGTCGTGTTCGAGATATTCTCTCTGCTGCCAAAAAACTAATGCGAGAATCCAGTGCTAATGACCAGGCTGAAGTGCGTGATAAAGCTGATGAATTGAAGGATGTTGCCAACAATGTGGCTACTCTATGTGGAGATCGTCTTTCTTCTTTAGAACAAGCATTACCTTTGGCTGAACATTTTTTTGAAACACATGCTGATTTGTGTCAGTGGTTGGATGATATAGAAACTGAAGCAGAGCTTCTTGAAACACCAGCTTTGAATGCACACCAAATTAAGAAGCAGCAAGATCGAAATAAGGTAAGCTCTTAGACAGTATTTCGTGTGAGGAAATAAAAAGATAACACCTCTTGTATCTTTTATATAGTGTTACATAATTTATTCCATTAAATAGTTTTTCTTCCTCTATTTTCTCATCCCCTCCCCCAAACTTGAGAACATGAAAGTCTGCTTAAAAGTTGACTTAAATATTAGCTTTAAAGCAAATCAATGCTGATATAAATAGATCTATTTTGCTGACAATTTGTGGATTCCTTTCTATCTTGTAAAATTTGTTTCTATTAAATTAACCAATTATCATAAAATTACAAATGTATGATATAAAGGTTTCGTAGCTCAATTTTCTGATTAATAGCATTGCATTTTCATTTGTTGCAATTGTTCAAATTCAGATATCTTGTATTAAGTATCCTCTATAGTACTTTATTTATTTCTTTTTAAACAATATAAGAATTTATATACAAAATTTTCTGGAATTTAGGCCCTAATACAGTCTGTTAATGAACACAAGGCATTAGTAGATAAACTCAATAAAACAGGATTTGCTCTGAAAAAATTGTGCACACCCAAAGAAGGTATCCGAATTCAAGACATTATGGATTCAGATAATAGTCGCTATAATGCACTGAAGGACATATTGAGGGATCGACAGAATGCGTTGGAAGAAGCAATGCAAGCTACATCCCAGGTAAATTTCTTGTATTAAAAAAAAATTAATTAAGTGATTTTGTTTATAAATATTTTTAAAATATGAAAAATTATCTTTGTTTCTTCTTGTTTTGCTTACCATAATCACTCAGGACTGTACAAATAATACTATTTAATCTTTCTAGTTTTCAGATAAGCTTGATGGTATGCTGAATTCTCTTAGTAATACTGCTGATCAGTTACAAAATGCTGAGCCTGTATCAGCTCATCCTGAAAAAATTGAAGATCAATTGAGTGAAAATCAAGCCGTATTGCAAGATTTGGACAAAAGATCAAATGCATTAGAAGCTGTTAAAAGAGCTGCTGATGATGTCATTGTGAAAGCTGGGGATGCCAGAGATCCTGCTGTCAAAGGTCTCTATAAATTATGATTATAATAACTGTATCCTTGTGTAAATGTAATCTGTAATATCATTTCATAAAAAAATTATTTTGTTCAAATTTTACTAATAAATTGTTTTATCCTGTTTCTTAATACAGAAATATTAACATTTTTTAACTATCCAGAGATTATTTGTGTTAAAATAGGTGATTTTATTGTAAAATTTAAATTTTAAATGAAATTTAATGTTTATTAATTTGTCTTCTCAAAGCCTCTGCATATTTTGAATTGTTGCTGTTATTATAATTATTTGGAAATAGTGTATCTAACTCCTTCAGCTCTAAGTTTTGTTATTGATGCAATTTCCAAGTGATGCTCATTAATTATTTTTGAAAACATTTTTTTTTCTTAGATATCAAACAAAAACTGGACAAGCTGAACCAATTGTGGGATAACATTCAGAAACTTGCCAGAAACCGAGGTCGATCCCTGGAAGATGCCTTGGCTGCAGCAGAGAGGTTCTGGGATGAACTCACTCTGGTCATGAAAGCACTCAAAGAACTCCAAGACAGTCTGAATGCACAAGAACCTCCTGCGGTTGAGCCAGGTGCCATACAACATCAACAGGATGCTCTGGAGGTAATTTATATTTTATTGACATATATTATCTTGCAAAACATAATTTAAACCCATTTTGACGCATAATTAGTGAGCAAAATTTTTTAGCATTCCCAATCTTTTCATTTGGTATACATATGATCAATATATTTTTTAATTTATTACATCATTAATTTCAGAGAAAATATGTCAAAATTAAAAATGTTTACACAAAATGCATAAATCATTTACTTTCAACTTTTAAAGTTTAAACACTACATCTTTTGTACTATATGAATAAAGCATTGAAAGATAAACTGTTATTATTTCTTTAGTTGCAAATCTTCTGTATTATATTAGTAATTGCCTTTGTGTGAAATTTCAAATAAATGATATATATTATTAGAAACTGTTCTTTTATATGAAATGCATATAAATGTTGCTATAAGAAGCATAGTAAAAATTTATTTTTTATAATGAAGCTTTATTTTATAAGCATCTCCTTTATCACCCTGTCATGTGCAATGTTTATTTTTATAATACATTTTTAAAACTTAAAAAAAAAAGTATTTTTTTAAAAATGGGAAAAATGTGAAATAAAGATGTTCTGATCATTAAGGTCTTAGCATAGCATTAATAATTAGCCTTTGATCCTCCATAAAAAACTGATTCTTATGATATATGCCATCTATAGGAATGATGTTCTGTAATTTAAACATTGTTTACATACTTGACATAATTCTTTACTCTTTTCAAACATATTTAGTACATTTATCTTTCCGAAATGCATTTTCATCTGTTTGGTAAAAAGTTATAAAATGCTTGGTTCATTTTTAAAAACTAAATTGCTACCAGCATAAAAAAATAATAATAAACAAATAAAATAAAAATAATGCATTCAAAAATAATGCCAACAAATAAAAATAATGCATTTATTATTTTTATGTAAAAATTTTGCCCTTTAAAAAAGTTGATTTTTAATGTTTCTTTTTTTAGGAAATCAAACAAGAAATTGAGCAGACTAAACCTGAAGTTGATCAGTGTCGACAAGCTGGTCATGAGTTAATGCAACTCTGTGGAGAACCTGACAAGCCAGAAGTGAAGAAGCACATTGAGGATCTGGATTCCGCTTGGGAAAATGTAACATCGTTGTATGCCAAGCGTGAACAAAATTTGATTGATGCCATGGAGAAAGCCATGAATTTTCATGACATTCTTGGGGTAATTTAGATTTGTGCTTCACTCTGCTGTCAGCATTTTGTTTTGCGTTTTCCCCCTTTCTTTCTTTCTTTCTCCCCCCCCCCCTTCAGAAATGTGAAATTGAAGTGGTTTTCTTTTTTCTATCATAGAATATATTGGAATTCTTGGAATATGCTGAAGAGAAATATGCTAATCTTGGTCCTGTTGGATCAGATATTGAAGCTGTTAAAGGACAAATTCAACAGCTGCAAGTAAGTCCAGTTTCATGTATCAAGGAGTTTTCTGTTAATATGTGAAGTATTTTTAAACACTTTAATTTAATTTATTTATATTTGTAAAAATGGAATTTTATAATTGAATTATTACTCACTTCATGATGAGTTAGATTTTCAAAATTTATACATTTACATATTCTGATGATGCTACACTACTTTAATATTTTCAGAACATAATTATCAGTTACTTAATTCCATACCATGTTACACATTACCATGTTAGTTGGTAATGTGTTTGAGAAAAAAAATTGATCCATTTCATTTTTGACAATAAATTATAAATTTAAAGCTAAAAAGTTGAAAATAATTTTTATTTATATTACTATTTATCTTTTTAAAGCTGTTTTAATTAAGATTATTTTTTAAGGAGCATTCTTATTTTTCCACAATGTTTTATTGATATGGAATTCTAGTTTTACTTTATTATACTGAAATGGTTATTGCAGGATTTTAAGCAAGAAGTGGATCCTCACATGGTAGAAATAGAATCACTGAATAGACAAGCTCAGGAGTTGATGGAGAGAACTTCTCCTGCTCAAGCTAAATCCATCAGAGAGCCTCTTGCCCAGATAAACAAACGATGGGATGACTTGCTCAAAGGCATTGTAAGCAGACAGGTATGCATCATAATTGTGTTATTATTCAATTATTGTTGTGCTTTGCTACATTAGATAGATAAAAGAAATTAAATTGAATGTATAAATCTTGATTTTGAGTATATTTTTCTAACAATTCCTGTCTTTTTACAGAGGGAACTTGAAAATGCTCTGCTGAGATTAGGTCAATTTCAACATGCTCTTGATGAATTTATGGTTTGGATGTCAAAGACAGAAAAAACATTGGATGATCTCACTCCTGTTTTTGGCGATCCACAAGTCATAGAAGTGGAGCTGGCTAAGCACAAAGTAATGTTTTACAGTTATAAAAATCATAATTTTGACACTTTTGTTTTTGCTCTTATATATTAATAAATTCTTTAATAACAGTAAGAGAATTTGCCATTTTTGCTTCAAAATAAAACTGCTTTTTTTTCTTGAATAGTAATTTTTATAATTAATTAGCTTGCAAGTTGTTGTTTTTAATCTCAATAAATGCAAAGTTGTATTATTAATTTATTATATTTATATTATTATATAGCTTTGTTAATTACAAAAATTTTAATATAGGTATTGATGAATGATATTCAAGCCCATCAGACTAGTGTGGACACTCTAAATTCTGCTGGCAGGCAGTTGATAGAAGCCAATCGTGGAAGTGAAGATGCCAGTGTCACTCAGAGTAAGCTGAATAAATTAAATAAAAGGTGGCAACTTCTACAGGATAAAGCTATGCATAGGCAGAATGAGCTTGAAGAAGCTCTTCATGAGGTAGCTCTCTTATCCTTCCTTTCATACGATTACTAATAATACATTATATCATTTTTATTCTATGAACAGAATTTCATATGAGTATCAGCTCAAGAATAATTTATATTATATAGGCACAATTATTCAATCAAGAAATTCAGGACCTTCTTATGTGGCTGAGTGATATTGATAGTCAGCTAGTGTCTTCCAAACCTGTTGGAGGTTTACCTGAAACAGCCAGGGAACAACTCAATCGATTCATGGTAAGTTATTGAGACTTATTTCCTTTTTTTTTTTTTTTAAGTTGTATTGGATCATTGGGGGGGGGGGATTTTAAACAGATAGTAGAACATGAAAAATATTAATACATTATTTCTTCATTTCTGAACTTTGTTTGCAAGATTAGTTCTAAAAGAAACTTGGGATACTGTTTCAAAGCTTTGGAACTAAACTCTCTTTTCTTCGTAATTTACATATGTGACATTCACATATGTCTTTGTAATTCGTCCTTTTTTTATCAAATGAACTGTAGATTGATTATTTTTGCATTGGGAATAATTTTAAATTGTCATATTTCCATTTATTTATTATTTTGAAGATATCTTTTGGCATTTAAGATGCATTTTTTGTTGACTGTGAAGATAAGCTCTTAATCAGAATTTAATTTTAATTATTGCTGTGTTTGCATATTTTAATCTAAGTTTTGATATAAATGAGTAATATATATTTTTTGTTACTTATTATTTCCTTGTGCATTGATGTGATATACATTGCAGAAAATATTTGTTAAGTGATATTCATGTGCATGGTTTCAGAAATTATAATTTGTTATTTTCACATTTTTGAATATATATGACTATTTTGTATCATTACCAGGAGCTCTACAACGATCTTGATAATAATAAGCATAAAATCGATTCAGTACTCCAGCAAGGTCAAGATTATCTAAAGCGCTCAAACGAAGGTGCAGCAACAAATTTGCAGCATAATTTGAAGACTCTCAAACAGCGTTGGGACAATGTTCTTAACAGAGCCAATGACAGAAAGGTAGTTCTTTAAATGAAACTTTGATTTTGCAAATTGATTTTCGCTTTTTGTTTTCGGATACTTTAAAGGCAATAGAGCCAGATATATGCAAATGAAGTAATTATTATAATAAAGAAATAAATTTAAAAGAATAAAATAATTTGTAAGAAAATATAAGATTATTTAGCATATTTTATACCACAAATATAAAAATAAAAAATATATATGCACTATTATATAAGTTTTTCCTATTAAAAATGACGGCATCTTAACACTAAAGCTACCACGAGCCGGTCAAATGACCCCTTCCAATGGCAATTCCAATGTATCGGTGAAATGCCGGTAGGTTTAGTGTTAAATGAATTACCGTTAACTTGCAGTTAAACCTTACTTAACAAACAATTCTCATAACGAGTAATTCTTACACATTCGGTACAAAATGTTACAAGATTACTCCTTAACAAGTAATGTTTTGCAAAGTAAGTGATGAAAATAAGATGTTATGACATTACATTCAGAATCCTGCCTATATCTATTAAAAACATAAAAAAAATGCTATCTTAAAATATATAATTAACTAAAGCTGGGGGGGGGGACAGAAAGAAATTGTAAGTCACTTTGGTAAGTGTCATGATTTCACTTTGCTATTTGAAGGATAAATATATCTATAACTTGAAAATAAAATGTAAACATAGCTAAAAACTGCTTTCTGTGTCACAACAATGATTTGTAGATTTTTCAGTAAAGCAGAATATAACTGCCTCGGTATATTCCAGTGATAAAAGATAGATGCTGGAAGCATGGGGAAGTATTGCTTCATGTAATATAAAATCACCTTAATAAGGTAGTAGCTATGCACTCTTGAAATTTATTTAATAATAATGCTGTTTCATTTTCCCAAAATTTGAAAATCGGACAAAAACAAATATCTTTAGGGAACTTTCTTGTATAAAAGCATTTGTTATAAGTGACAAATTACATTATTATAAATTTGTTTGAGTATTTTTTGAAATGAAATGCATTATTTTATTTTACATTAAATCTCTGGTAAAAAGAATTTTCATTTAAACAATGTTTCAAATTATAAATATGATTTGAAAATAAATTATGTTTTTATTGTCTAAAATCATTTTCATTGTTGTCATAAATATTTTACCATAAATATTTTTTCATAATTTGGCTTTTTTCCCAAAATGAATAGGTATTAAATATATGCTTGCTATCTAAAGTGTGCTTTTAATATTTATACAAAATAATATATTTATTTATATATACAAAAGGGAAAATTGAAAATAAACCGTTTAAAGAAGAAAGGTATCTAAAACATAGAAAAAAAAGGGAGGAGATATTAAACACCTGCAAAATGAATGCATAAAAAGCAGCAATTCAATACATACCATGGAAATAAATTGTAAATCAAAAATAAAGATAGCAATAAAATTTGTAGCAGTATTTTGTTTAATTCATTAACAAATTTCACAGTTAAGGGTAACCTTGTAGATAGTTTTCATTTTCATATGTCCAAGAATAACAAAGATTGTAAAATCAAATACTGAAACAAAAACTATTGTTAGATGTACTGTTTATTTCAACTGTCACGTATACTGTCGTTAAATGAGGTTCATTTTACAAAGGTAGTATTATTACAAAATAAACATGCAAGAATTTTCTCTCACCTGATCTTCTGTCAGTAGTGTATATGTGTATATATAGTTAGAGAGCGATAATAAATGTAAGTATGATAGTAAAAATATATATGAAATTGTATTTTTAAAATAAAGTTGCCAATAAAGGTGTAAATTAGTTATAGTTCAATGATTTAAATAACAGATTTTTGTAGCTGATTCTCTTGTTTATACAGCCTGAATGACCATTTCTTTATCATTTAGATAAAATTAGAAATAGCCCTAAGGGAAGCCACAGAATTCCATGAAGCTCTCCAGGACTTTGTGGAATGGCTGACAAATGCTGAAAAGTTTTTGTCAAATTTGAAACCTGTCAGTAGGATCATGGATGTTGTGCTTGAGCAAATTGAAGATCATAAGGTACATTGTTTTTACAGTAGCAGTAATATATATATATATATATATATATATTTCCCTAAAATTAAATGTGACACTGGTATCTACTGATATTGCATTTCAGTTATTTGTAGTTATTAATTTATTCAGTTATTTGTAGTATTATTAAATTTTCATCAAACAGTTATTCTAAATTCGCATACATTGAAGTAAAATAGAGACAAAGAATTCAAGTAATAAAATTAAGAAAATTAATTAAAAAATTTTTTTTAATGTATATAGTGTTATTCAACTATTGTCTTATGAATCTACTATCTAATATTCCATTTGTATGCAGGCTTTCCAAAAAGAAGTAAGTGCACATCGAGAAGTCATGTTGAACTTAGATAAGAAAGGAACACATCTGAAATATTTTAGCCAGAAGCAAGATGTAATTTTAATTAAAAATCTGCTTATCAGTGTCCAGCATCGATGGGAAAGAGTTGTTTCCAAAGCTGCTGAAAGAACAAGAGCTTTGGATCATGGATACAAGGAAGCAAAAGAAGTACGTTATGTTAAATTAATGTACAATTTTTTCTTCATTTTTTGCAGGAAATTGGATCTTTTCAGAGTAGGGACTTCTGAAGGAATTGTCCTGTCTTTTCTTTTTAATTTTCTTAATTAATAATCTGACTCTGGATAATTATTATAAATTATAAATTTACTGCAGAAACATGTAATGGATTAACACTTTTATTAATGCACTCCTGCTTATTGATTATATATTATATAATATGTAATATCGGGATTGAAATTTTTCTGTCATAATAATAAGATAGTAGAGGTTTTTAGCGTTGTTCTGATGCATAATGGAAATATTTTCATCTCAAATTATTTCTTTAAAAAAATGAACTGTATGAAGAAAAAAAAATGAATTGAATTTAAAAAATTTCTCTGATAATAAATACTATAAACTATTTATTATTAGAGGCTAAGATTTATATGTTGAGATTAAATCTAATTTTTTTCCCATCCAGTTCCATGATGCTTGGTCTGATCTCAGTCATTGGTTAGATGATGCCGAGAAACAACTGGATGTCCTCACTCATGTGGGAAATGATCCGGAAAAAATAAAACAGATGCTTTCAAAGCACAAAGAATTCCAAAGATCTTTGGGCTCAAAGCAACCCATCTTTGATGGAACAATGAAATTGGGCAGAAATCTGAAAGAGAAATGTCCCAAAGCTGACGTGCCAGTTTTACAAGACATGATGGATGATCTGAAAAATAAATGGAACAATGTTTGCGCCAAATCAGTTGACAAGTATGTTCATCTAATATAAAAAAATGAATTTTTGTTTTTCGTACCTTATGTGCTGCCGTGCCGTTCGACAGATTGAGAGGAAACTTGGCCAACTCAGTGCTTGCACTTCCGCGAAGGCTATATTTTGAAATAGAAATGTCATTCGGAGTTAATAGCACATATATCAAACAAAATAAAATTATTATGATTGATGCTAATCAAAGTTAGTGAAATGAAATCAAAAATTGTGCAAGCACTAATTTATTTCTTCTCTAATGAATAGTCACCTTCATCATTCAGGGTGCACAATATTTTGTCTGCGGCGAACCGCTCATATTATTCAGAGTTTATCTTACACATACAAAATAGAATTAGTATCATCGATGCCGATCAAGTTAAATTGTATATAATGAAAATTTTCCAGTGTAAACAGTAATTTTTCTATTTATTCAATGAAACGATATTTTGGTTATATAAACATATATAATATATATAATATAATATAATATATATAAATTAAAGTCAATTTCTACTATCACAAGAATTGAACTCGCATTCTTCACCACGCGAAAAATACTGAAATCCTTTCATTTTACCGATTGAGCTACTGCCTGTTGATTTCAGTTTCCATTACAAACTGCTAAAGCTCTATTTAAAGTATTAAAAATTAATTAAATTTAATAATTAATGAATTAATATTTGAAAAAACTGCATTAACATCAAGTGTCATCCACTACAAGTTTTAAAAAATATATTTGAACTTGAGTGGATGAATTAAAAGTATTTTATTAACGATTGAAAATTTGAACAAGATATATATATATATATAGGGAGCGTGTGAACTAATAGTAGGAATTGAAAAACTTATATGCGGCAAGAAGTGAAGCAACTATTCTTAGTGGAATGTCGATTGGAGAAGATGTGTTCACTCCACGTATTCCCAGTTTTCCCACCGACAGGCCTTTTGATTTCAAATTACTGTAGTTTCCCATTCAACTTGCATTCTCTATAACCATCAACAAGGTGTTAGGTCAAGTATTTTATGCTGGATGCTTATGAGTCGCATAGCCAAGAAATTTATTTGTTTTTGATAAAGACGGAAAAACAAAAAAAATATTGTTTACCCTAAAGCACTTAAATAATGAAGTCAAAATATAGAATAATTATTATTTGTACTTCTCCTTTATATGCCATTTAATTTCAATGAATGCATTCATCGTTGATAAGAAAATTAATATCATTCTTTCTATCATTCCTAATCAAACAAGACAGCCATTTCAAATTTCAAACGATATTTCCAAAATTATTTCTTCTGTGGCAGCAACGCGCTGAGTACATCAAGTATATTTTAAAATTATTTTCATTTTCAGTATCATGAATTTTCCAATGAATTCTCCTTCTATCTTTCAAAAATGTTCTGTTTCTGCATGGTCTGCTTTCTTTAAATCGAGTCACATTTAAATTTTAACATTCTTATACAAAGAGATACAGCTATCTATTTTCATTCCAAAATTAAGGTTTCATTATGGTGTTGTCATATTGATATAATGACAGTAAATGTGTCTTAATTTTTTTTTCACACAATGTATGAAAGAAATACAAAAATTTACTTCTGAATTTTTCATAGTTAAAACAAAATTTGATTTAAATGGGAAATTGTTATAAATGTCACATTTTTTAAAATTTAAAATACGGTATTCATTATTTTATGTTCTGGATAAAGAATGTGTTTTAAAATTTAAAGTATTTTTCCAAATAATTTTTTTAAAATTCATTTTATTAATAAATGTGTCAAGCATTTTATGTAACAATAAGAACTAGAATCACTCAATTACTTACACTTCTTGCAGCATTGAAAAGGCTTAAGATATTATCAGCCTTAAACTACACATAATCACCAATTTCTTTCTTGTTGCCAACTTATGGAATTGTTGATGGGAATTTTATTATAAATTTTACATTAAAATGAATTATTATTCATCTAAAGTAATACATTAGAGGGCAATAAAAGGTTTTTGGAATGCTGAATTCTGTGTATGAGGAAATAAACATATCATGGTCAAAACAAATAATTTACCTCTCATTTTTACAGTCTACTTTCGTACTTCTAGATACAAAAAAGCATGGACTGTTAAAGAAAAAATTTTATACCTTTAATTTTTAAAGTTTTTTACTTACCCTCATTTTTTTTAATGTTACCTTTAATTTTTTATTGTTATAATATTCTAATGATGCACTTATTGTTTGTCTATTTAGCTGTGCTATTATGTGTTAATATCATTGATAATTATAAATAATATTAATTATGAAAAATAAAAGTAATTCATGAATGAATTTTATAGGCAACGAAAACTAGAAGAAGCATTGTTATTTTCTGGGCAGTTTAAAGATGCAGTACAAGCTCTTCTTGATTGGCTAGAAAAATCTAAAAAAATCTTATCCGAAAATCAATTGCTTCATGGAGACTTGGATACTGTCATGGCTCTAGTGGATCAGCATAAGGTAAAGTTATTTGCTCTTGTGATTAGGGTTAAAAACAGAAAAAGAAGAGATATTTCTGTTTAATAATGTTGAAATGTCTTTTTTAAATTCAGAGTCATTTGATTTGCTAAAATATGCATTCATGCATAAGTTAAAAGATGTGTATGTGTTTTTTCCTTCCTTCAAGCTATATGAATCTTGTGTGCATAGAACTGTGTTAAATGACGGCTTTAATTTTTTCCTTTAATCATGATATTTTGCAGTCATTCCAAGAAGAGCTTAAAAGCAGAGCCAACAATTTGGAATCTGTCCGGCGTACAGCAAGGGAATTATTAGAGACGGCTAGTGAGGAGGATGCGGAACATATTCGGACTCAACTCACTCAGTTGGATCGAATGTGGATTGAAGTGGCCAATCTGGCTGAAGACAAGGAGAGACTATTGGCTGGTGCTCTGCAAGAGGTAATGCTGCTTTGTTTTAACCTCTGTAATTATACAATTGAGAATCAAATTCAAAAAACACCTTTTGAAATATCGATGATATGGTATTTTATTATATAAGTAGTCCATTATGGAACAGATTAAAACTATTCCATTTCACTTATATACTTTATTATATATTTTTATATTTCAAAATCCTAAAATTCTAATTGGTTCTTGGAACTATTAAAGATTTGAAGAATTTTTATTAGCTTGCTTTATATATCAGTGTATCTTCATTTTTCATTCATCCTGGTCCTAATATATTTCTATTGCTGCACAACATTTAATTTATTAAAAATGTCCAATATATATCAAAATTCTGTAAACCACATTTCATTGTGAAGTAAAACAAATAATTAAAACTAATCTGCATTTAAAACTCTTCAAATGTTCAAAAATTCTTCAAAACTTTTCAAAATTCATCATGTAACCTTGCTCTTTTCCTGTTGAGCCCTCAGATGGCTAATTGTAAGAACCATCAGTTTTCTTGTAAAGCTAAGGTGAACAGGATCACTTGCATGTGATCGTTTTTTCCATTTGATAGAAAAGAAGAAAAAAAAATGCAGCATCGTTCTTGAGAGATCATCTAATCTTCATTAGCAGAGAAATTAAAATAAAACTTTAAAAAATTTTATTCAAAAGGTCAATTAGCATTTGAACCTCTTTAAGTTTTATTGAAAACATTTTACCTTATTACGTCATCTCTTGTAACTAAAGGAATCGAAGGCTACGTAGCATGAAAATTATCCGATTTTACTCAAATAAGCCCAAAAAATTATGCATACATTTTGTATACTTCTAAAAACTGATGAAGAATCAGAATTGAAAAGTATGGAAATATAATTTAATTTTTAAAATGTAAGTAAATTAAAATTATACTTTAGATAGATTTTTCATGTTTTCATTCATGCTCATTCAGTTTATTCATGTTTTGCTATTTTCAATATGTTAAAGTTTTATTTTGTCTTGTGAAAAACCTGATATACCCAGAAGTATGTAAAGGATTAAAGAGAGAAAGAGAATTTTGCTCGAGGATTTATGTCTAATATTTTATGTCCTAAAAGTTATTCTTTTAAAAAATCCATTAACTGTTGTATAACATTTTTATATCTTTGGTTCTAGGCTGAGAAATTACACAAATCTGTTCATATGCTTCTTGAATGGCTGTCTGATGCAGAAATGAAGCTTCGCTATTCTGGTCCATTGCCTGACGATGAAGAGACAACAAAGCAGCAGATTGCTGATCATCAGAGTTTCATGAAAGAAATGATGGAACAGGAGGTAAATAAAGATGCCACCATAGCACATGCACAAGAAATACTCAAGAAATGCCATCCAGATGGTGTGTCTGTCATAAGGCATTGGGTCACCATCATTCAGTCCCGATGGGAAGAGGTGAATATCCTCCTGGTTCTAATTTTTTTTTTTTTTTTTCATTTGGAGATGTATCATTTAGCATTGTGTGTGTGTGTATATATATATATATAATATAATATATTGTAGAAATTGAATTCCCTCTATGTTTAATTATCAGTTTGCTACAAAAAGAAATCTGCTTTTGGTGTTTCTGATTAATGAAAAAAGATTCTTTAATTAAAAAAAAACAAATCCCACGCTAAGATAAAGGTTTTAGGAAATATTTTTTTTAATATTTATAACAAAATCAATAAACAGATACCTCATCTTGATCACATTCAAAGTCTCATCCAATTAAATATTAATTAATAATAGTATTCATTATAATCCTTAAAGACACAGATATGAAATCTGGATTTAATCCTTTCCAACCTCTTCCAGTTCAGTATAGAGAGACCCAAAGGCGGTGGCAGAGATTTGCCGACGAAGGGGCAAGGCAACTTCTCTTATTTGGCTTCAAAATAACACATAATTATTAATTCTACATTAATTAATTACATTGATTTTTTTAATTTTACATTTAATTAACAAAAAATTAAGTATTATTTATTATTATAATTTTAAATTAATTATTAAAATTTTTTTTATTCAGATGCTGACCCTTGCTTTCTCTCTAAAAATTTATAACAATATTGGCAAAAAAGGCTCTCAATTTTTCCCCCCTTACTATTAAAAGATTGTCAATATTTGAGTCTATTTTTTATGAGACTCTAAAGATTTATTTGTGTGAGATCTAATTTATTTCATTCTAGATTTTGTGTATAGATAGAAATACAGATTGTGCCAGAATGACCTGTCACAATTAATGAACAAATGCATGCTTATCATTTGATATCAGAAGCAATATGAAATGATTATTGAAACTAAATTCAAAGGTTTTATAAAAGAAACTTTTTTAGAAATCCAGAATAATAATAATAAAAATTATTCGATGTTTTTGCAATTTTTTTTTAAACGTAGTCCCTTACCTAAAATAATTTTTAATTAAGGAATGGAACAACGAACAGGAATTCAGATACATTTTGAATCCGTACGATGTATTTCGAATTAGTGCGTGGGCTCAACAAAAATTTACTCTACTTCGGACATGAACAATTTAGAATGCGGAAAGGATACAATGACGTTGTTTCTTATTAAGGTTGGAAAAAAATGTTTTGCAAATATATGAACGAAATATTTTATATAAGAAATAAAAAGGTTCTGGTGAAAAATTGACTACTTAAACATTAGATTCTTCATCTATTTATTCTTCAGTGTATATTTAGGCTTAACAAACCAATGCATTTTATTAGGAAACAATTATTTCTTGAATAGAACTCCCCTAGTCATGTGTTCTTATGGTTAAGTACTTTTTCCCCCCGAAGTTTTGCAAGTGGCCCATAAGCCTCTCAAAAAGTTAGTTTTATTCCCTCAGTTACATGTGTTGATATTTCTTAATTCCTTCATATACATTGGCCAGTCTGATTCGCACATAGAATTGCTAAATTTTTAATTTTAAAGCAGCAATTAAATAAAAGTATTAAGTAATTTAAATTGCACAAATCACTTGAAAATCCAACATTTCCTCAAATACCTTTATATTATTCTAGTGATTAAAATAATAATAATTGTCCCCAAAACAATGTCCATTTAATTAAGAAGTTAAGTAAATTCGTATATCAAGGGGTCAATATGTTATATATAACTATCCTATGAATGACAATCATCTTTTTATCAAGACATCCTTATCCAACGTCTATAAAAAATTTAAAAGAACCTATAATTATATACTCTTTGCCACAAAGACACAAAAAAAAAAAAAAAAAATGGAAAAAATGGAAAAAAATTTAAAAGATACGCTCCCCAATTACATAGAATATAATACTGAATGCAAAATCTGAAGAATTTAGGTAGTAATTTATTTAACAAATTTAATGCACAATTGAATAAATTTTTTTTAGTGTAGCTAAAAAGCTATCATACCACATATATTTATTTTTGCCGTTAATTGCGGTCGGTTTTATTTCTTTAATGTAATAAGTGCAGCCTGATAAATTAGACTGCATTAAACAGATATTATACTGTTAAATTAATTTAATTTACATTTAAGCAATTTACTTATTCCAGGAATTTATATTGAATTCACATAATTTGGCTACAGTTAAGTAACTCTTCTTAACATGCATATGCACAAGAGTGTCGAAAGAAAAGAGTGCTTTATTAAATTTAATTTAACCATTAACTAGATTTTCGTCAGACAATTCTCATAGTGAAATAGATTTTTAAAAAAATCATTAGTTCGTTACCGGGAAAGTAACAATTAGATGAAAAACATGACGATTTATTTTAGAACTTGAATTTGAATGATGAGTCAGGAAAACCAACTGTATCGCCGTATTCATGTGTAATATAAAAGCTTCAATTTCCTTATAATTCCACTGGCAGGTAATCGGACTACTCGATGAAAACATTTTTTTTTCTCCGTAACCTATGATAACATCTTAGACGAAAGATAAAAATTGGTAGAAAAAATGCGATAGCTTTGGCAAGTGAGCCAGTTTATTGATTATTCTACGAAATATAGTACAAATTATAAATTTAATGAACGGCATTTAAATCAGATGGCTGAAAATTTGCGGACTTAACATCGTCGACATCCCTCGCATTGAATTCTTAATCTACCGATTAAAAATGTTTGGTAAAATGTGATATATTGTTCACATGTCGCCGTGTCGGTTATATTGCCAAAAGTAGTGCAAATTAAAAGTTTGATGAATGACATTTGATTCAGGTGTCTGAAAATCTGTGGATATGGTGCTCAACATTCATTGCATTCAATTCATATCGGCCGTCCAAAAATTGTCAGCGGAATGCAAATATATTTTTCACTTTGTCGGACAAATTATAAGCTCGTTGAACGACATTTTAATCAAATATTTGAAAGACTGCAGACTTACATCAACAATCACCGCATTGAATTCATAGTCGACCGACCAAAAAGTATCAAAAAATGCGCCTATAACCTTGTCGATATCTTATTCACTTGTTACCTTGTCGGTTGTATTTCCAAAAGTAGTGCAAATTATAAGCTGAATGAACGATATTTGATTCAGATTCATGAAATTCTGCGAACTTAAGGTCTCCATTGCATTCAGTTCTTAGTCGGTTTATCAAAAATTGTTTGCAAAATGCGTCCTCTTATTGACCTGGCACCCTATCGATTATTTTTCCAAATATAATCAAATCGCTTTAACCATTACTTGGATATTTGGAACGTTTACAATATATTACCTTTAGGGTGGTTTTTAAATAATCATGTTCGATGATGCACAACTCTCTACAATCATCCTGAAGTGATGAAGACTTTTGCCGACAAAACTCGCAATCTTTCGCCGGGGGGGGGGGGGGGGCAAGAGGCTGCCGACAGGGGGGCAATTTCCCCCCTTGTCCCCCTATTATCGCCGCCTCTGGAGAGACCTCGTACAAAACACACTCAAAATAAATATAAAACATATGTAGAATTTTGCATAGAATATACAAATGGTATATCATTCCTTCTGTATAAAATGAAAATAGTAAATTGCTAAACAATTCATTTTGACACTGATAAATGAATTAAATGTAATATCTGCTACCAAATTTCTTTTAGTTTTACATCCTTTTACTTCTTTTGTTAGGTATCCTTGTGGGCTAAGCAGAGAGAACAGCGTCTGAATGAGCACTTGCGATCACTAAGAGATATTTTGGATCTTCTTGAAGAGTTGCTGAAATGGCTGATTGCAGCAGAAGCCACACTCACAGCTCTCGAGGCTGAACCTCTGCCTGATGAGATTCCAGTTCTCGAACAGCTTATTGTGGAACATCAAGTAATTTCTTTTTTTCAAAGACCTTTTTATTTGCACTTCTTTTTAAAAACATTTCCAATGATGTGAAAACTGAAATGCATAAATGTACTCAATAATATTATTGTGACTTGTATGATTTAAAAGGTAGTAAACTAAAACATAAAAAGCATGAAGTATCAGTTGAACTGAAAACTATATAAGGAATATAGTAGTAACACAAATATGTAAAAGGTTAATAGCTGTTTGTAAAAGGTATAAAATTTTTGAAAGTATTATATTTATTAGAATTCTAGTAAAGTTTACTGTTTATTTTCAAAATTATTGCATTATGATTGATTAAATGCAATTTATTAAATACAAATATATTTTTTTAGAAATTAAAAAAATAATACTGTTTGAAAACTTTGTGCAACAAACAACATTCTAAGACTTTTTTAGGTTTTGAAAGTAATAAAAAATATATTGTTAATAATATTTTCATTATTGTATGAATTATTTTAAAATGCAAAATATAAAAATGTTTTTAAAAAAATCACTTTTATCTAGGCTTTTATGGATGACATGACCAAACGGCAACCTGATGTCGACCGTGTGACTAAAGCATTCCAGTCAAAGCGCCAATCGCCGCCACCACAACAGCAACCTCATTCAGGCAAAGACAAAGGTCGCGAGAGGCATGAATCTGCTAAATCAGGTCGTGGTACACCCTCAATTCCTAAAACTCCATCGTAAGTTCATTTTCACTTTTTTTTACTGTTATTGATTGAAAAATAATGTTTATCAGAAAGGTGTATTGCTGATCCCCTCTTGGAACTTTTCTTTCTTATTTATATAACTGGTCGCATTTGGCGATTAGCTTATTTGTTGGGGGATATTAGTTATTACTTATTCACGTACAATCATTTGGAAATATTTTCATGTCTATGAATCTCCCAAATTGCCTGCCATTAAAGCTCTGTTATTTCTCTATGTACTCTATTCATTGAATACATGAATCTTTCTAATCAAGACGTTCTCTGACGTTATAGCTCTACTAAATATGTAATTCAGTTAAATTATTTAAATTTGTAATTGAATCTATCTAATCTTCCTCTATATCAATTTATACTAAAATAAATGCCCAATTAATCTAGTCCCTTTAGGCAATCAGCTGGTTTGCCAGAAATATTGAAGTTCATGTCTCTGATTTCACCAAATTATTTAACATTAAAGCTGTGTTATTTTAACTGTCTTTATTTAAATTCAATTTTGTGTACATGAACCTTTCTAATGCAGACAATCCCATAACATAATTGCACTATTAAAAACGCTAATATAGATTCTATGATATATAATATAGATTCATCTGCCTTCTAAATTTCGTGACATTGTAACTTCATGTTTTTATTCATTCTGGTAAATTACATAGATATTAAACAGAATCTTTCCTTCTTGGCTTCAAATAATAAATAAAAATTTGTAAAAAAATCATGCCATCAAATATTTAATGAAACAATGAAAACAGTTTTATTTCAGGACAGTTGTGTAATCTATTTATATATATATATATACAAAAGTACAAAAATCAAGTTAAATGGAAAAACAAATAAACCAAATAAAAATATTAAAAAAAGATTAAAAAAGGAAGAATCCGGCCTGAAGACTTTTTCAAGGGTCACTCTCAGGCAGGGATTCAAAAAAGGGATTTTTTCTGTAAAGGAAATTAAGACAAACGTCTAATAATGATTCCTTCGTGACCCGAAAATCCCCTGAAATTAGGCCTAAGAGACATACCATTTCAACAGAAAGGAAAATACAAAACAACCAATTAGAAGAAAAACTACTAATAAGTAAAAAGTGTTTTGCTTTTTCGTTATTTCTTCTGTGTGTAATTTGTCTGTTTTTGGTATATTGGTGTTTTTTGTTATTGTACTTTTACTTATTAGTAGTTTTTCTTCTAATTGGTTGTTTTGTATTTTCCTTTCTGTTGAAATGGTATGTCTCTTAGGCCTAATTTCAGGGGATTTTCGGGTCACGAAGGAATCATTATTAGACGTTTGTCTTAATTTCCTTTACAGAAAAAATCCCTTTTTTGAATCCCTGCCTGAGGGTGACCCTTGAAAAAGTCTTCAGGCTGGATTCTTCCTTTTTTAATCTTTTTTTAATATTTTTATTTGGTTTATTTGTTTTTCCATTTAACTTGATTTTTGTACTTTTGTATCTCTTCATCTGTGTTCTAGAAGTAGCTGCATTTGCGCGCTCTAAATACTATGAAGTTTTTACCTGTTACTTTTTTGGTTTGTTTGAATAGTTTATAATTTTTGTTGCGATTTTGAAATTGTTTTGCTTTTGTTTTCATTTTAGTTTAGTTTTCAAACTATTTCTTGCTTTAGATTGGTTACTTATACATATATATAATTTAAAAAATTGCCAAAGTGCCAAAAATTTATAAGACTATTAAATTCGTATTATTAGAAAGATAATTTTGAAACAGCGTAAAATTTATTTTTGTGCAGTAATTGTTTTAGAAATTATTGCTGAAAACACCAAAATTCAGTTTGATTTTTAATTAAGATTTTAAAAAATTGATCCAGAATGAATATTTCTTCCGTCCAAGTGTGCTAATTTAGTATTTCAAGGTCAAACGGTCTGGCCTGTAGAATATCACACATGCACACACATGTTTATAATCTTTATTAGTAGTATAGATATTTTCTACATTTCTGTTAATTTAATGTAAGTGTTTGTAGAAATTATTGTAAGTTTTTTTTAGTTTGAAAGTGGATTATTTTGCATCCTAAATAGATGGCTTTTAGAAAGTTTATCATTCTTGAGAAATATTTCTAAATTATGGAGCCATGCATATTTAAAATGTAACGAATTTGTCTTTTAGATTTCCTAGTAATGTTTTGCTTTTATCTTCTATTTTAATTTTTCTATTTCAACATCATTTTTTATATACCCTATATGGAGAAATTCAGGTTATGTTCCTGATCTCTTTTGATTTTATTTTTATATTTCTTATATCTTGCTATGTTCTTCTTTAACTAAATATTTGTGATTTTAAATACATTCAAATTTTTTCAGCCGACAAGGCTTTGAACCAGAAATCAAAAATCCGCAAGCTAGAGAGATGGTGGATAGATGGCGCAATGTGTGGCTTCTGGCAATGGAAAGACAAAGAAGACTTCAAGACAAACTCAATTATTTGAAAGAGGTATTTTTAGTATTAAAAGCTTTTTTAATGTTCGTTAATTTCTGTAGATCTTTACTTTTTTAATCCATGCTTTCTTAATAAGACAATTACTATTTATTTTCACATAGCTTGAAAGAATTAAGAACTTTGACTTTGATGAATGGCGTAAAAAGGTGAGTAACTTTCCAAGAATTTTTTTATTTGAAATCTGGCATAGATAGTTAATATATATTATAATATAATTTATTTATTACTTAGTTCCTTGCTTGGATGAATAACAAGAAATCTCGAGTTATGGATCTTTTCCGTAAAATTGACAAAGATAACGATGGTAAAGTGACTTGTGAAGAATTCATTGATGGAATTCTGAAATCTAGTAAGATCAATTGTGTATTTCTGAATTAAAAAACAAAATAATTTGATATTCAATTTTCAGATTAATTTTCAAGTAGAAAATTGTTGAAATTAAAATTCTCTTCTTTGATCTTTCCAATGCTGTTACAAAATTATAGCACTATTTCTATAAGATAGTGCTTCGACTTTCATAATTTACAATATTTAAAACAGTATATGTTTTTACGTTAAATATTGCAATATTATATCAAAGATTTATAGTATAAGATTTAATAATTATTATCTTGTAAAATTCTTACTCTTTTTTATTGAACATTTCTGATAATTCTCATTTTTTATTAACAGAATTTCCTACCAGCCGACTGGAAATGGAAAGAGTGGCAGAGATTTTTGATCGCAATGGGGATGGTTTTATCGATCATAAAGAATACATTGACACCCTGAGACCCGACCGAGAGGTGCAGTGTTTTATGCTTACAAATAAGAAATGTCATCAGATATTTTCTTTGTATAATAGCGAGATATAACAAAAGCCTTTATAAAAATTAGAAGAATTATGTAAATGTGTACGCATATATAGATATAGTATAATGTAATGTTGTGAATAATAATAATGAAAAAAAGAATTCGTAATGTCATGAAAAGTGTTTAGATTTGAAAAGCATTTTTAAGCACCTTAAAAATGCTTAATTTAAAAAAAAATCCTGAAAAAGTGCTTAATTTTCTCGAAAAGTGCAAATAAAGAATTGTTTTGTTTTCCCACACATAGCACGAAAGCATGGTCACAAACACTTGTTTACCTTTTGCTGTATCAGGAAAGTAAACCAATTAAAGAGAAGGAATTCCATAATGAAATAGATCCACATCCAATAGGGGTTCCAATAAATATTAAGATAATACTTAACGAGTCTTTTTTGCACCCGCTCTCTCTTTATGTGCATTACCATTTACTGAAATGTTGGAACAGTTATTCCGTAAGTGGCAGTACGGAATGCGTAATGTGCCCCGTACCTGTTGCGATTCGAAAAACGTCCAAAATCAGTGTTTAGTGTTTTGGATGTTGAAGAGTTTATTTAAGTTGTACCTGATGAGAATATGTTTTAATCTTTTATGTGTTGTTAAAGAAGAAAACACTTATTGGTCTGATCAATTTAAAATAAGAATACATTAAGATGAAATTGGTATGCGAAAGAGATATATCGAATATAGGAGAAGTTGCTCTAAAGACATTTACAGTGAATCCTCATTATGATAATATTACACATTCGATCATCATCCTCATTAATGTGTCCTTTTGCAGCAATCCATTGAATAACCTATTAAAGGTATTTTACAGTACTGTGTTGAATTGTTGCTAATTGCAGTATCCAATTAAATTAATCAATTGCCTAAAATCTAGTATGGTGAGATTTTAATTCGTAGCCATAAATTTTCTATGATCACGATTTCTTTCATATTTTATGAAACATTCCTCATCCATTGGCAGATTATTATCCGTTGGGTCAATCTCGCCAAATTTTAGTTTTTACTAAGGGAGAAAATGTTGGATCTGATACTTTCAATTTTTAAAAATAAAACATGTCTTAAAATACCTTTTTTTTTTTTTCGGGTTCAGATTTTATAAAGGTTTTTTTATAACTTATATATTTTCTTTCCTTGTGAAATATCTCTTTACATGTAAACGCTTATCCTGATAAATGCAAAGCATAAACCATTGAAATGCGGAGCTTGAAATTTGGAAGGTTATTTGCGATGATAGAAACCCACTATGAATGGATTTTTCAAAACTTTAATTCGAAGTTTAATTTTAAAAAATAAAAACAGAATTTTAGTATGTTTTCGCCATAATGTAAAAGCATATTTATTTGAATGAATGCATTTTTCCCCTCTCTTTTAGTAATTTAAAAAAAATCAGTCTTTGACACAATTTGTATTTAACAAATTTTAACGAAACACAATTAAAATTTAACACAATTTTAAGTATAACGAAATTCAAAACACTATCATTACTTTTTTGAATCATTGAGTCATATTATTTTAGCGCTGTTAAATTCGTGAGATAAAAAAATGCCTTCTTTGCTTTAATTTAAACTTATAAACTGCTTAAGCGGTTTATTGAATAAGATTCTTTATTTGATGAATTTTGTTAAATTTGGAAGCAAGGCGATATATTGTCTGGTGCTGACTTCAAAGAAGACTTTTAAAAAATGCTTCAACTGGCAGTTTGTTTTTAAAATTTAATTTTTCTTCTACCTACCTTTCTTCTACCTTTAATTTTTCTTCTACCTACAGAGCTGGCATTTTATATTTTTTAGCTTCATGACTTTGTTTCCGTTATTTACGAAAACAGGACTTATTGATGCATTTTCATTGCTTCATAAAATATATATTCATGTTTTTCTGTAATTTTTTTAAAAATTAAATTCCTTTTTTTTTTTTTGCATATAGATTTAAAAGCAGGCTTTTATTAAATTGTCAGACCGTTCAGAAAAGGTTTTTACTAAACTTTAGAAGTAAAAAGTGATAAAATAGTTTTTATATTGCTTGACCATTTTTGAACGCCATTATTCTTTTCTGTTCAAAAATGATCGAAAAACAGACTATAGCTTTGTTCTATACTCATTTTCATAGCAGTTTTGCCAGTCTTATAATGGCAGCCATTCTGATATGTTTTAGTTCTTAATTGTATAAGACAACAAATAAAATTACTAAATATAGTGAATTGATGCAGGAGGAAATTTATATTTTCCATCTCAGCCATATTAAATCTTATTTACTATCTCGTATATAAAAACTAAATACAAAATTTTCTCTAATGCACTGCTTCTACATCAGCAGCGATATTTTCAGAAATGGTGTATTCATCTAAATGATTTGTTAATTTAAAGAAAATTTGAAAGAGATCAGAGATCTTTATTGTTAATCCTACAAAGTTGGCTTAATTTTTTTGGTATTGATAATTTTTTTCTCATTTTTACTACAGTTGTTATGTTTTTGTCAAGACTAAAAGCATCATTTGTTTTATAATAGAAGGCGTTATACCAATACAGAAATAAATATTAAAATTTAAAGAATACATATTTAAAATTAATTAAAAAATTTTTTGAATAAAAATGATACATTATTATAAATATAAACCATCCTTTGCTTTTGAAAAAATGCAGATTTATATACACATATATGTGCGAAAGTTTTTTTCTATGGTTCTTAAAAGTACTTACTTTTTGCAGCAGTTTGTGAAAATAAATCTTTTATAAGAACTATATTTGTTAAATACCAGTAACTGGATTATTCTGCGATTTGAAAATGTGTTTTTTTTTTATCTCTAAAATATTTCTAAGCATTTATCTTGCTTTTTATTGCAGAAATAAATATAATTTTGAACCTTTTTTATATAATTTTCTTATAGTTTCCTGGTTTAATTTATAAAAGATTTCAGTAGATTTTATTCATCTTTAGTGTTCTAAAAACGTTCCTAAAATTATTATTGTGAACATTTCAGAAAGGACCACTTACAGAGGCTGAAAAAATCCAAGATGAAGTTCAAAGGCAAGTGGCACAATGTACTTGTGCACATCGCTTCAAAGTCTATCAAGTTGGTGAAGGAAAATACCGAGTAAGTAATTAAAATATAGTCATGAAAGTGAAAATATATAGTGATTATGTAATTAAGTTCTTAATAGGAAGAGTATTATTGCTTTCTTAGTTTGGAGAATCCCAGAAACTACGCTTGGTTAGGATATTGCGTAGTACTGTTATGGTCAGAGTTGGCGGTGGATGGGTAGCTCTGGATGAATTCCTGGTCAAAAACGATCCTTGCCGAGGTATTTAATCTTCTTATTATTTCTATTATTTTATGACTTTTTCTCACTGACCATTTTATTTATGTGATTATGATTCCTGTATCAAAAACCAACAAATAGTTGAGTTTGTATTGAAAGATTATTTTGTGAAAGCATCATAACTGAATGCAAGATATCGTTACTCTGCATTTTTAATGATAAATCAATCATATCTAAATATGCAAAATGTCCCTTTAAATTCCCTGCTATTTTTTATATCATGATCAGTGTATGAATATAGGTGATACAAATCGAGGAGGTAAAAAATATTCATACCTAAAGTTGTGTATTCAAAAATCGTTTCTATAATTTGCAATATTTATGATATATAATAGAAAAAGTTTCATCATTACTTGAAGAAATCTTTTAAAAATTTTTTACTTAACCTAAAAGTATATCTGTAGGAAATGCATAAATGGATTCACTGAATATTTAAAAATATGATGTAGCATGTGCTAAATAATTACAATTAAAAATTTATTAATAATTTTAAATTTTAATATTTTTTCAGTGAATAAAAATAAAATGAATGTGAATAAAAATAATGATGGAAATTATTGTAAATTCCATTATAAAAATCATTTGTAAAAGAAATATTTCATTTACCATATTGCATTTGTTTTATTGCATTTCATAGTAATAATAATAGTAGTCTTAGTTCATTTAGATTTTTTTCCTGAAACTTCTTTTAAAATAGCACCCTTTGCTTTTATTTTCTTTGTCTTGCCTTTATTTGTTTTCATATTATTTTATTTACTATACAAGTTTTTTGTTTGCTTGATTTTGAATTGTTTGCATGTTGCATGGTTTTAGTTGCTTGCATTTTGTTTCATAGCTAAAGGCCGAACAAATCTTGAGTTGCGTGAGCAGTTCATTCTAGCCGAAGGTGTTAGTCAGTCTTTACAGCCTTTCAAACCTAAAGCCAGTCCCAATTCTTCCCAATCCTCACAAAGTGGAAATTCCTCTTTCAATCGATCAGGAATGTCTTTGCCAGCTACTGGTCCAATCACAAAGGTTTGTTCTAAAATTTTTCATAAAAAGCACAGAAATATTCCAATTGTATACCTCAAAATGTACAGTGGTATTATTTTCAAGGTGGATACCGTCTAATTTAAGAATCTTAAATGTCTGAATTTTTACAAATTTATATGAATTCTTAGCAACAACATTAAAGTATGATCCAACGTTGAGGAAAATTAAATTAGTGATCATTTATCTGAGTTTCTAACATGTTTGCTTAGAAAAACTTTTACAAGAATTAAAAGTTTAGCTAGTATAAACTGATAGCTTTTGCTTGGCATAAACAAGTAGTTTATGGTTTATATAAACGGTAGGATTTTAGATTTTTTATGTAACAGTGTTCACTTTTATTTTATAATGCAAATTATTCAGTTCCTAAAATGAAAAAGAAAGTTTATTTTTTATTAGAATTTTATTTCAATGTTTGTAGTTTTTAATCAGCAATAATTTTTGATAAATTTAGCTTGTTCTTTCACATGACAATTTTATTTTTATTGTAAATAAAATAAATTTTTTTCTCCACAGTTTTATATTGAATTAATTTGTAAATATGTTATTTGTTTTTGAAATATTGAATATGAACACATGAGCATAATAGTTGTAGATTTTCAAATTTGTGTGATAATACCACTTTATTGAGCAACAATATGCATATCTAAATTCTTTTATATAAATAAAAGAATTCTGTAATTTCTGTAGTAAAAATTAGTCTATTGTAAAGTAATTCATAATTTTAACAATATTTCATATTAAATTTTTGAATATTTCAAATTTATTTTCATGGGAAAAATTTCTTTAATGAAATGCATATAATAAAATATGTGACAAATGATATTTAATAAATGTATTAATACATTGTTTCAGCAAAAAAATTATTTTCAGCACACAATTTTTAGCTGTGATTTATTAATTATGTTCATGCTTTTGTGAAATTCAGAATCACATTTTAGTTACTTGGTATGAATTTTAGCACTCAAATAGTTATATTCTTGCATGGATATTTTTAGAAGTATTTAGTTTGTGTGTTATATTTAACCTTTTCCATATCAACTGTTTTCTCCAGCCCTGTGTTGTTATCATGAATGGTTTGCTGTTGATAATATGATCAGTCGTGAGTAATTATTTTTCTAAGTTATGCACTAGACGCATTCTTTTGAGATTGTAGCAGCTTTAATGGTCAACATGTGCATTTCAGTAGCTTTTATATATTTTTTAGAATATATTTTTCTTTAAGGCCTTTGAAGTGTAGTGGAACATTTGATGCCCTCATCAACTTACCCTAAAAAATTCTTTGTCTTCCCAAGTAGCAATTGAATGTGACTAGTTAAAACTGTGTCAACTAAATTTCGATTATACAAACTAAGATTTCTTGATATTAATTTTTGATAGTAAAATCCTTTTAGTATTTGTATTTTTATTCATAAATTATGCAGACAGGTGACTAATATAAAAAATGAGTAATTTATACTAAGTCTACATTAATAATGTATTAATCATAGATTTAGATACATGACAGCAAATGTTTATTCCTTGATGCTTATAGTTTCAAATGTGTATATATTATATCATATTCACACGGAATTTAATAATCATTAGAAATAATATATTGAAAGTTTACTTATTTGACCTTTGTGCGAAGAAAAAAAAGTACTGTTATAAATTATATAACAGCACTTAGATGTACGGCAAAAAATTTTATAATATATAAAATTATGACTTACTACACATCTCAGAACTCTAAGTAATTCATAAGAAAAATTATTTTCCTGTTCTCAAAGAATGTATGTACCTTTAAATTGCAAGGTTGAATTGTTTTAATAACTATATAAACACTTCTGTTTGACAAATAAAAAAAGTATTTGAATGCTCTCATGCTTTCTTTTTAAGTAATTCAATTATTTTCCAGTAATATGCATTATTATTTGAGGAATTGTTTATATAACCCCCCAAAAAAACTTTCAAATAATTGAGGATATGCATTCTTCATCTATTTCACTTTTACATAGAAAAGGAATATATTATTGATAAAATGCTAAAGGAAACATTAGAATAAATCAGACGGAGTTTTTTCCCGTTGTCTAATAATATAAAATCTTTTTTGTAAAAAGAAAAAGTGTTTAGTATGGGAAAAGATTTGATCTTTCTAGTTATTCCAATTTGTGCAGGTGTAGAAAATCAATGCAAAAAGTAATATATATATATATATAATGTGTTGTATTTTAATTGAAAGCTACTATATGATCTATTATATGCCTGCAAGATTCTTATGGTTACTCATTCATATAGTTGATCTTCAGTCCATTGTTCTTACAAGGGGTATTCAAATAAAAAGTACGAAACGGCACTGTGGGTGTAAATGATGACTTCATTCGAAGTATACACCATAGGCCTGAGCACAACGGTCCCATTGATTAACGAGCTGAAAGATTCCTTGTTCCCAGAATTCCTGTGGCCGTGACGAGACCCAGTCCTTCACAGTGTCCTTGAGTTCGCAGTCCGAGTTGAAGTGCTTCCCATTCAAATGCTTTTTCAGGGGACCAAACATATAAAAATCGCAGGACGACATGTCCGGGCTGTAGGCGGATAGTCGAGCTTCTACCACTTGAACTTGGCCTGTTTCGTGTGTGTGACCCAGGAGACGTGTGGAAGTGCGTTATCATGGAGTAGAACCACATTCTCCGTGAGTGGCCCCAGTCTTTCTTGATGGACTTGCGTAGTCTTAGGAGTGTCACACAGTATACATCGGAATTAATGGTTCTGAAAAAATATTTGAAAGGGAAGCGCTTCAACTCGGACAACGAGCTCAAGGATGCTGTGGAGGACTGAGTCTCGTCACCTCCACAGGAATTCTGAGAACAAGGAATCCTTCAGCTCGTTAATCAACGGAATTGCTGTGCTCAGGCCTATGGTGTATATTTTAAATAAAGTCTTCATGACGGCGTCTTGGTATAGGAGTTGCACGTCTTCCCCGTGATCTGGGCGTTCCGGTTTGTGTGTGGTTGTTGTTCTTCTGTGTTCTATCTGTAAGGTGTGAGAATGGGCCTCCCTGTAAAAAGGGGTTGTGCAAGCGAATGTAACGCATGAAGTAGCTAAGTCGTATTCTTGGCAATAGTTGAGCGCTACTGAAAAAACAAGAAACGCTCACTGGGCTTAAATCGCTGACAGATCTGTCAGGAGGCTTGTAAAGTGCCATAAACAATAACAACAACAAAGTCTTCATTTATACCCACAGTGTCGTTTCGTACCTTTTCATTTGAACACACCCTGTAGTACATTCAGTATAGGAAATCGTTATAGGAGAAAAAGTCATTTTACATAGTTATAAATTAACTCTTTTATTTTTTAATAAAAAGTAAATTGTATATTTAATCTTATTGGTGCTAAGTGAGTACAGAAGTATCAAGTACTGAAACAGTCCCTTATACAGTTTTTGCACTCAGTTCAGTTGCTTTTAAATATTTTGAAAAATTGAAGTATAATTCAAATATTCCTGTTTGCTAAGTTCTTTACTATTTTTAATGTAATTTTTCGATGCCTAGTTTAATAGAGTGAAGTTTATAACTAGTAACTAATGTCCGAACTTTTCCTTTTAAGATGAACACTTAATGAAATTGTAATATGAAACTGATAATATCTATTTGAAAGGATTTCTGCACCAAATTAATAATGAGTTTCATTTCAATATATTTCAGAAACCTTCATTCCAATGTAATTTATTGCTCATTCAATGTTTTAAAGGCATTTTGAAACATCAAATGGAAGAATGAAATAATAGAAGGCTGTATTTGACGAGATTTAATTTCCTTTTTTTTTTAACTGAAAGGCATATTAATTCAGCAACATATATATGAAATCAATAACACGCATATATAATGTTATAGTTCTCATATACTTGAAATCCTTTTATTCTTTAATATTTTTCCCATCTATTTAGTTTTCCAAAGTTCTGTTGCTTCTATATTCTATAAGTAAAACTTAAAAGCTACGAAATTTTTAAAACGTTTGATCATTTTCAATTCATCTGACTTTGATTGTTTCTTTTAGCCTTGTTTCTTTATGTAATTCCTATAAGATGTTTGGAGATAAAAACTTAAATGCTTAATTTCAGTAAAAGTTCTACTCTATAGAAGAACATATGAAGATTTGCCTAATTCTGTTTGAATGAAGTTAGAGCAAATATCTTGATTTAAATCGCAACATTCTTATTTTTTTAAATGTATGTATTGTAATCATATGGAAATGTTAGTATTTGTTTACATATATAGATGAGTGATTTTCTCTATGTGTAAAATGTATATGTTTGTAATCAACAGCAATCTTATGTTGAAAAGCAAGTACTTATTTTCATTAGCATCTGCTTATTTACTAGAAGGTCTGAGCTGTAATTTGTTAGTTGATCTTTGCCACTTTATAGAAAGCATGGGTTTTGATTTCTTAGCTCTTCCTCACTGCACCCTTTCTTACTGGTTTATTTCGTTTGATTCTTTACACTTTTGCATGCTTTCCCCTTTCTTTTTATGAGTGTTTCTGAGTTGCATTTCTTCTGACACAGTAATGCATGGCATTAGGAAGAAAGAAATGATATTGTTCTGGCTATTTTGTGGTGAAGGTGAGTGATTTTTTTCAGCTCCTTGCTTTGTGTTGCGGTGTCTTCCTGTCAAAACTGCCGAGCCCACTTTCTATAACCCTGTCCCTTCTGAAGAAGGATCTCGCATTCCAGTCTTCCATTGGGTAAAGCTTCTAACATCTTTTCTAACAAAAGACTTCTTTCTTTTCCCAACAGAGACAGAATGAATCTCTACTTTCCTCTTTTTTTTTTTTTTTTTTTTTTTTGTCAAAATACTAACAGCAAAAACCTGTGTATTATAAAATTTAAAAAAAAAATCCCCTATTATAGTTTTTAAAAATAAATAAATGTAACAAAAAAAAATTTAAGTGTACTTTTATGAAGTATATTAAACAATTAGACATTATTATTATTATTAGTCTTTGAATTATAACTCATCCTTATAAAGATCAAGAAATCTGGAATTTGGTCCCCCCCCCCCATAAATTCACTACCATCATTGGATGCATTCAAAAGTGGTTTAAATTAATCGTATTCCTTATAAACCTTCGATGTGAACTTAATAAAGAAAAACAAGAAACTCTAATATGTGAATTAAGACAAATCAAGTATACAGCATTTCAATTAAAAGTTTATGTAGTATTTAGTTTTTATTTTTACGATCTTGGTCAGTTATTAAAAGCACGAAAACGAAAAATAAGCGACTGCGTATTGTATTTTCTATGAATTTTTATTGATGAATTAATTCAATTTATTATCAGTTCCCTAAATACGTCATTCAAGTTTTCTTTTATCTATGAAAAACTTTGCTTTTACCTTAAGAAAATTGTGAACATTTTTAATTTGAAATGAGTTGAGAGGAAGTACAGCAGTGTTATTGCTCATGTACAGCTTATGGAATATTTGATGGCATTATTTTCACACAAGAATTAAAATAAATATAGAATGGCATACCCCTTTTAATAATATTTAATCTTTCTGGTCGTATGCCAATCTCTGAATTAACTATTTCCCGAAAAATTTAGAAAATAAAAGTAAGAGAAGAGATCTGTTTTGGGCGTTGTGATAGTGACTATTTCAATACTAGAAAGATCTCGGCAATTTGGTATCCCATAAGTGAATTCAATTACAATAAATAAATAAATGAACGTGCAGATGTGGATGCAAAAAAAAAAATGTAAACATATATCCTAGAAAATTATTAAATTTTTAAAGCTTTTCAAAACATATTTTCACAAAACTGAATTTTCAGCCATTTTATTAATTAAAAATAGATACAGGACATGGCTGAGACTTGATTTACGTTTAAAATAAATGAAGACGAAGAGCGCAATTCACTGAACGTAGGATATATGACGAAATAGACTCATTCGCTGCTTTTATTCTTGATGTTAGCTATCATGTACTGTCTCCATTATTTACTATAACATAGAGTATAGTTATATTTTGTTATAATGTATATGTTCGTTTTAGAATATAATTGAATATTTTAGTTTAAAAAACAGATTTAGCATTTGGAGGAAGGTTCTTTACTTTCTCGGGCAGGGCACAAATGATAGAGATACTGAATAAGATATAATCAAAAAGTACAGTTGAAGATGAAAATAGAAGAAAAGGTAAAACAATTCAGAAGTTGTTTTATTGTTGAGGAAGATTTTCAACGTTACCTCCATTTGTGTGTGTGCGTGTGTGCGTGTGTGCGTGCGTGTGTGCGTGCGTGCGTGCGTGCGTGCGCGCGCGTCTGTGTGTGTAATGATATTTTAACTCTAATTTCAATTTAATCAATTTTCAAGATTGTATCTTAATTTAGTCCATAGTAAATTTATTCTAAAATATTCTCTTATTTCGTGATCCAATTCCACTGTCTCTACTTAATTAACTCAAGAGAAGCTTTGTTGAATTGCTGAATCAGCTAAAAGTCTAACTTTCCCACACTCTGCATGAAGAGGCAAAATACCGCTGATGAGGCAAATTCTTTTTTTGCAATCTCCCTGCGTTTCCCCTGCCTTCTCCGAAATCCCTAACGAAAATCCCTATCGAAATCTCATAATATATTAGCGCTATGAAGAAATGTTTTCCCTATAAAAATCATAGGTTATATAAGACCAGGGATAAAATGTCCAAGAGCTTTTTCCTCATTCCTTTTCTGTGTCGTTCTGCGTGCTCATCGCTTGTACATATGCCTGCTTCTTAAAAATGAAATAAAACGACGTCACGAAATAACAAGTCCCTTCACTGCCTTCAAACTGCATTCTGCTTGACATAAAATAATGCTTATATATATATATATATATATATATATATATATATATATATATGCATGCTTCAACCGAAATATCTGTTTGAAGAGCAAACACAATTATTTGTTGCCTTTTTTCCCCCATATTTTTTTTACTAAACAGGCATTGATAACAAGTTCAAAACTCACCCTATGTTAGCCGTTAAATACAAAATGATGAACAAGGAACAGAATATTGTAAAAAAGAAAGAAAAGGATTTTTTTTTCTCTCCTTTTGATGGTGACATCGCCAAAAATTTAAGGTCATCAAGAAAATGCTAGGCGGTAGAACGTGATAGTAAGAATGGAGAAGACGGGGTTTGGAGAAAAGAATGAGAGCAATTTAAAAAAAAAAAGTTAACTGGAGGAAAAGAGCAATCTGAAGCATAAACGAAAAGTTTGAATTGTTAGCTTAAAAAATAAATAAAATAAAAAATGTATGAATAAAAAAAATTTTATTGACCATTTTATTTTAGGTAGGTGTACATTTTATTTGTGTGTGTGTGTTTTTTCTTTTGTCATTTTTATCATAGTTTTTCTATTGACCTAACTTTCAAAATAAATATTTTTCTTTCATTAGTTTGCTTTTTTTATAAAAACTTGGCTATATTTGTTATATCCCAAGGACTTTTTTTTTTTTTTTTGCCAAATTTGCTTTATTATTTAACTAGCCGCCTTTGGCGACCAGCCGGTTTGCCAGTATTACCGCTCGCTACAATTTTCAATTAAATATTTTAAGTAACTGGTCTCTTAAAGGATTCTCAAACAAAACATTTTTAATCTTCAAATTTTGATAGTCATACCAAACTTATACTGTTTAGATCGTTTCGTTCAATTTACTATATATATTTTGCTAATTTGTTGTCATTTCCGGCAAAACTTCAACTTGAATTTAAAATGTAAATGATAAAATTGCAATTAATATTAAGATATTTTTTAATAAAAGCAAGCGTTTTATTTTATTTATCATCTTTATTGTTATTTATTAATTATTATTATTATTGAATGTGAGTATTGCAAACAGAATCGCTCGGTAGTTAAGTCTTATGTTAACTACAAAATATTTTTCATCATTTATGTAATATCTCAAACAATAATTCAACAAAAATTTCTGAGATTCTGCATAAAATTCAGTTTTTAGTTTTGTTTTCAAAAGGATTGAAATGAAATCAATAATAATATTTTGTTCCGGCCTATAAATATATTTCAAAAATTATGAAGTCTAAATTTCATGCAGTAAGGTATCATATTCTGAGAAACATTCTGGACACACCAAATTTTAAATAAATGAATGAATGTTTCTATTTTTCACGATCAACTAAGACTTATTTATGAAGTTTTGAATGTTAAAAATTTAGAAAAACTCAACATTTTCATAATCTTAGGTCAATTAATCTTGAGGAACCTGCGCGCTGATTGGCATATTTTCTTTGAAGCGATCGATGGAAAATCTAAAATTATCCTTTTTTTATTGAATAGTGATATTCAAATTTTCATAAATCAGTCAGTTTAAGTGATTGGAAATTAACTCTTAAAAGTCAGTGATTTAGTTGATTGGTAATTAACTCTATGACCACCATAAAATCTGTGCTTTCTCTTGTGGTGTATGCATTCTCCTTAATATCCGCTCGAATAAAACATCACATACAAAAGTACTACATAGAACAAACACATCAAAAGTAAACATAACATTTCTATAGTTGCCAAAAACAAGAGAGAAAAAAATGCAATTAATAAACAGACGATATTTAGAAAAGTACAGATATTTAGACTGGAAAATGAAATTATCTGAATTTAAAAACACGCGCAGACGATATTTACAAAAGTAAAAATATTCAAACCTGGAAAGGAAAATATATGAGTTATTCCATCAATAAATGCCATAAGTTTGTTTATATCTTCATAGATCATAAAATAATTTTTCTTGAATTTATTTTTTAGAAAAAATAATATTTCATATTTGTTTCATTTCCTACAGACACGTGCCGAAAATTATATTTTTGCAGATTTCATTTCCAAAAAGATTTAATTTATTTTTAATTGGAGCTTTAATCAATGTGATGGCAACACTTTGAAAAAAGCTAATTTTTCTCCATGAATACGAAGTGCTAGTGCAGCTTAAATTTTATTTTTATTTTGTAAGCTAAAAATTATTGAAAAACATAGTTAAAATATTTATCTAAAAATTCATTAAAAATAGAAATTTAATTTTAAGATTAAAACATTAGTATCATTTAAAAGAAAAATTTTTGATCTTTAACTTCATGTAAAAATCTTTTTTGTGCGGTAATAGTTTCGGAAGTTATAGCAGAAACACGTCAAAATTTCGCTTAATTTTTAAATAAATAAAATTCTAGTTAAAATTTCGAAAAAATAACCCCCAGGTGCACATTCCCGGCCTCCAAGGTATACACGTGCCAAATTTGGTAGCTGTAGGTTGAATGGTCTGGCCTGTAGAGCGCCAACACACACACACACACACACATTGAGCTTTATTATAAGTATAGATTAATCATATTATTGTATTTCTCTGAGTTTATGTTTGGAACGACTCTTTATTTATAAAGTTCGGCTTTTTTTTTAAATCATAATTCTGAGAAAAGTTTTATTCTTTGGTTATGGTTTGCTTGGTTATAAACTTACCATTTAGGATTTATTGATTTTTAATCAGAAAATGTCTTAATAATAGTGCTCGCATTTTTTACTCTTGTACAAAAGTTTGCGTACTTGCGTTTTTGGGCGATGATATCAAATGGTTCGATAGCGATTGCGCCTCTTGTACCAGACCTGGTCCTTCCTTTCCAGAGACAGTAGATGCAGGATTTTCTGCTACAGAACTTAAATTTTAACTTTAAATAAGAAATTGAATTATTATTTGTAAATAAAAATCAATTTATAAAATATTGCAATACTATTTTTTTTTCATAAAGAGGGTTGATTATTAGTAAAGCATTTGTATTTATTTTATTATGATGCTTCCAGGAGTTTTTTTATTCTTTGATTGTAGTTAAGTAAATTATTATGAACGAGAGATGGGAATGCAAGGAAAATAATTGAAAATATTTACTCCAAAGTTTTATTTTTAATTATAATCAATTATTGATTTGTAATTCTTTTTGTTAAAGCTTTCTTCTTCTTTTTTTTCATCACTGTGAAAGTCATTTCTTTTTTATCATTGCAAAAACTTACAATTAAATTTTTGAAAACTAATTTAAAAAGACCAAACTTAAGTTATGTCTAAAGAATGTAGGATAAATTTCAGCACCGTCACTGGCTTGGAAAAATATTTTTTGTCATGAGATGTCTCCTTGCTCCTATTTTAAACATGAAAAAGTTTTTCCTGTTGCATCTGCATGAATACTTATTCTATGGTCGGGATTTTAAAGGCGAGAATCTTGTTTGGAACTTTCGCTTTAGTGAATTCATTCAGTTTTTGTTTTTGTAAATTTTATTCGAATTCTTAATTTGTGCGAACGTTAAAAAATTAACTGATTTTAATGTTTTTAATAAATTGATTGAATGTGACTGCTTTTTTTTTTTGTGTGTGTATGTGTGTGTGTGTGTGTGTATTTATTTCGTGAGAGATGCCGATGCTGTTTCTGAGAGAGACTATTGCCCATACTGTCTTCGGAAAACTTTAAAATTGAGGTGAAAATGTACTAGTACAAACCATAAAAGTACTACACGTATATTTTTCACCTTCTATTTTTAATAGCAAGCATGCTAAATCACTTGAGTCGACAACAAGAGAAAGTAAAACTTTAAGCAAATTTAATAATAAAATATGTAAACAAATAAGAAAATAAATGAATTTCAAAACAGCTTAGAACGAAACACGTTTCGCTTGAAAGCCCGCGTCTTTCGAGTCGAGGAAGCAATAAAAGATTGATTACAAAGGCATGTATTGATTGGGATTGATTACAAAGGCATGTGTTGATTGGGATCCATGTTGGCCTTTTAAGTTCTGCAGGGTAGTGTTTCGTAAACAATGCATGTTTCATACCCCTTTTATAAATTTCCAAAACGAGAATCAAATCAAAAACTGTCATTCGATTTTAATTTAATGTCTGTTAACAATTATTATGAAAAACTGAAATTGTGAAATATTTAATTAGAATCACCTTCAAATGAATCTGAATATCATGTGTAAAGACAAATAAATAAATAAAATGACAGCTTAAAAGTAATTTTAAATAAAATGATAAAAAATATGTTATTTTTAATAGGGTTTGTTTTAATTGTAAAATTTTGTCACAAGTGCCGGACGACATATGTCTGTTTGAATTTCAAAAATAATGTGCTAAAACTTGAAAGGTGTTTGATTTTAATTTCATTCACTTCGAGTACACGACCGTTAGGAATCAAAAGTGAATTGTCCTGAAAATAAGGTCGATAAATAATCTGGAAAATCGCAGGGCCCTTAGGCAGAATCCGCCTTGAAGCGATGGGGAATGCAAACGCACGTCGCTGTTTTGTAACAAAGCAATGCTTTCAATCTAATCAGATGATTCATTTTTTAAAGCGCGCGTCCAACGAATTCTGTATTTTTGACTAGTATCCTAGAAAGACATGTTTGGCACTTCTATTGGTTGCTGCTTTCAAAACTTTTTTTTCTTTCTTTCTCGATACAGGTAAGAGAGAAGAGCGAGCGCAGCGTTCCCATGCGACAGCAAAGGACCGCCAACTCCGGTGGCAGCGACCTCAGTTACAGCGACGCTGACAGCAGTTTCGGATCGAAGTCTGCTCGATCCAGAGCTACGCCTACTCGCCTGACTCCGGGATGTAAGTGCTTGTTGATAATAACTGCCTGCTTTAATCTAATCTGCATCTTCATCTACTGAAGTGCCGAGTGTCTCACATTTTGATCGTTTACAATATTTACTTCCAGTGTTTATAGCGACTCTATTGACTTTCTTTTACCACGTAGTTCATCTTTTCAAATTCATTATGAAATGATGCTATTATTCCATTTAGAAGTATTTTATTCAGAATATTTTCGAGGGTTTCGCCCCTCCCTTTCTTTCTGCTTTTATATTCAACTAATATTTCTTTTCCAAATCATTTCCAGCCACAGGCGGAAGAAGCAGCAGTCGGCCCTCAAGTCGACCTTCTAGCCGGCCTCCCAGCAGAGCAGCAAGCGACCTGTCTGGCGACAACGTGGACAGTTACCGGGCCCGCAAGATGGGTTCGACGGGAGCCCGACAGCGAACGCCGAGCGCCTCCTCGCAAACGTCGGGCACCAAAATCCCGACCATTCGACGCACCCCATCCTTCAGCAACTCCAGCAACAAGAATGAACCCGTCAAGAGAGAGAGGGAGCGGTGGAGATGAGGGAGAGTCCTGCTGTAAATAGAAGTCTCGCAATCCGCTAACGTCAACTTAACTAGCTTACTACTAAACGATGCGCCAACACTAGGAAGCGACTGTTTCTGTGATACCAGATTTTGTTCAGTTGGAATACTGGTATTTCCTTTTTCTGGACAGATTCCACTCACATTCCAACGGGATTCTTTCTCTTCTGTGCTTAAGCATTGAAAGGGACTGGAATTCAGTTTTGCTTTGATAAAAGATCTGATGTAAATGTTTCGAGTAGAATCTGCTAGTGAATCCCCTTCAAGAAGTGCCAAGCCTACTTGCTACAGAATATTGGAATTGCGTTTCCTATCGACGCATCTTCCACTTCTAAACAAACTCAGTGTGATTCCATTCTGCGAAGCAGACCTTATTGATTGTGAAAGTTTTATTTTTTGATCATTCCTTGTAATACTTCGTCAAGATTTTTTTTTTTAATTGAGTGATGTTTTAATGAGTGCTAACTTGAATAATCACTGCATAATTCGGATGCTCTAAAAATAAACTCACTCATTAACATCTCTGTTTGTTTGCTTGTTTTTTGTTCATTAAAAAATTAGTTTTTAAAAATACTTGTTTGATATTCTGATTCTCGAGTCATTTATTCACAAAATAAATGTTTGTCACCACAATATAATATTTGTTTCAATTTATATATATATATTTCAGGGAAATTTTTGCGAATTGTTAACATAGAAGTTTGATGCAGCGTTGAACAGTAGTTGGATGCCGTCCCCGTCGATTCCTTCTCTTTCCCGCAGTTTTTTCCTCAATTTACGCTGACGTAGAACAAGCCTCTTCAAAATCGACCAAGAGGCTTGGAATCAGTCTTCGTATTGATTAGTCCGAAAGAAACCTTCATGTGTGACATCGAAAGCGAATTGCTGATCATTAGCAACAACGGATTTTCTATACAATTTGATGTGAAGGATCTATTCTTCGCTATTTTGATCAGATCAACCGATTTATCACTATATTCATGCTTTATATAAGAGAAATCAATTATATTCCTAATAATACAACATTCTTCTAACTGAATATGCGCCGGCATCCTGGCCTAGGGGTAGCGCGTCTTCCCCGTGATCTGAGTGTACCGGGTTTGGACATGGTCGTTCTTTACTCTCTATTCTATCTGTGAGGTGTGTGAAGGAGATCCCCCCCCCCTTTAAAAAGAGGTTGTGCAAGTGAATGTCATCTTCAATGAGCTAGAAGTCAGACTTCTGCCTTCGGGTGCTCAGGGGCCTTTACCCTCAGAAGCTACTGCGCAAACTCGGCTTAAATCGCTGACTTCGCCAGCGGACTTGTCTATGACAAGTGCCGTAAGTAACAACAACAACTGAATACGTCGCAGAAACATCTATAATTAAACTTTAAATGGTCCTCTCTTCTGAAAATCGGCTTACATTTTATGTGAGAATATACCCTTCTCCACTTGAGAAATGTTCTAGCGCGAACTTCCCATGGTCTTTGAAATCACCTTGAATTTTATTTTGATGCATTCGAAAAGTATTTGATTTTTCGTTTGGTTCATGAAAAAAAGGGAAAATGTGCATCTTCCATTTTTTTAGGATAGAGAGAAAAACCTGCTTGTTTTCACCTTGAGAATTCAAATACGGGAAAAAGGGTATTGATATTGGAACGATGTCAGTCACCAATCTTTTCTCTTCCTAATTGCCGCCTCCCCCCCCTCGAACAAGATTGTCAATAAAGAATCTTAAACGGATGCAGTTAATATCACTACGCTATTTATTTTATCTTAGGAGCAGAACTAAAACGGTCTTTGGAGCGTTATTATCCATTCTAATCTTGCCAGGAGATTTGCAATCATAAATGTATTTTTACATAATCGCACTAATCCATTTCAAGGTGAGGTAAATGTATTTTTGAATACATTTCGCCACATCTCGACCCAAAATTGGCCTTATTCTTCCATATTCGAAGAATACGTCCTAACTTTTAATAAGATGAATATATACATATTAATCTCCAAATTCCTTCCGAAGTGTAAAATTCAGTAAAATTTTTCCAGTACTGCTATTGCAAATTTGTTGACGTCAATTTTGTAAAAAGCCCTATAGGTTATTGCACTTGTGTAAATCTTCAAAATGCTGATAATAATTTTTGAAAATTCTAAAAACAGTTTTTTTTTTCCTTTGACGCGCAATCCGCCATCTCCTTCATCAAATACATTGTTTGTCTAGGGTCAAAAGTTAATCGATCAGTATTTCTTAGTGAAATATTGTATAATTTCTGCTACATGGAAGGCAGAATTTAGCTTCCGAAAGAGATTAGAATTTAGAACCAGATGATCATCCGACTTGGTGGCGTGGCGAGCATTTCCTTAGTCAATACCTTCCATCTTACTTTTCCATACCCCGATAAATATTATCAGTGATGAGTATATAACGAAAATTGAAGTAAGATGTAATGACAATGTCGTATGCCTTGACACAAGTGATGCCACTTTCCTTAACAAATGAATGTTTATTATATTTTAAAAGTGAGAAATTGCTGCTAGAATTGACACATTACATTCAAACATATGCAAACCTGCATATTTTCTAAGTATAGGGTGTTTTAGTTTTACAATAATGCGCTGTTTTTATTGAACAATACTTAAATTTAAATGTGTATTTTTTAAATTAATATTCGTTATGTAAAAAATAACTTTAAATGTGTATTTTTTTTAATTTTAATATTTATTTCTACATCACTGCAGAAGGACAACGTCTTCTGTTGTGAAAATTTGTTTTTCAATTTTGAGAAAACATACAAATGTGGGGAAAGGCAACGACCCGCATTAATATATTAAATATATTTATTAGGATTAAACGACAAAACATTACTAAATTAGAATAAAAGATGCGTGAGCGGTACGTCTTACAGTCTCATGTGAGCACGTCATACAGCATCATGTGATTAATTACGCAACGTGGCGCCATACAGGATATAAGATCTGTCAGCAGTTCCTACATTGGCCATCATGACAGGATAGGCGACCTCGCCTTATGGTATACAGCATATTGAAGTAAACATATTATAAAACAACAGTAAATGAGGAAAAAATAATAAGATGCAAAATTGAAATATTTACAAGATAAAACCATCAAAATAGTCATACCATCCGTGACAGCATAAATATATAGCAATACAATAGTGTGCACTGGAAATATTGAAAAACTAACTAAAAATAAAAATAATATTAGTGTTGAACATATAAAAATATAATAACACAAAATAAGTAGAGAAAAAAAAATCTAAGTCTTCTATCGTCGAAATACACACACAAAAAGAAGGAAAATAATTCTCTTTTTCTTTAAGTAGTGTTCAGTGTTTTCTTTTGAAAACAATTCAAGTAATATGTTCCGTACTGCTGGACCATGGTTTCATATATTCTGCACAAGTTGAAATTTTTGATGGTCCATCGAATAAATCGCACTTTTCAACATCGTATGTGTAGTTAGCTTTAATTTTGATCACTTTATATGGTCCGAGAAATTTTTGTTTCAATTTGAGACCAGGGCCAAATGGAGTGCGCTTGATTGCGAAGAGATCATTCAATTGAAATTTTTGAGCGTGTTTGCGACGCAGATTGTAAGTGCGGCGATTTTCTTCTTAGATTTTGAGGATTTGGTGTTTTGCGCCTTTACGAAGTTCATCACGCTATTGGAGAAATGCAGATTGGATCTCTTCGTTGACGATCTCGAGGATTTTTATATCATGCTCAGATTTCATTTTAGTTCCAAACAGAATTTCGAATGAAGTAGAATTGGTACTTCATTGAAGTGTAGAATTAATAATTTTTTGAAAGGCAGCAACATGGTTATACCATTTTTCTGGTTTTTCTATGGATAGCTTGGAAAGTACAGCTATGATAGTAGAATTAAATCTTTCTATATGACCTTTTGATCTAGGAACTCCAGCTATAATAGCAATATGGGTGATATGCTGATGCTCACAATATTCTTTGAATGACGTGAATGTGAAAGCGGTACCTCTGTCCGTAATAATCCTTGAAGGATTGCCGAAAACTGATCTTTGGCATTCGAGCTTATTGAGAACTTCAGCAGTGTCGGTGGACTTGGTCGAGTAAAGCCACACAAACTTCGTAAAGGAATCGATGATTGCCTGAATATGTTTATATTTCTTAGAAGTGCTGGGGAGAGGACACAAATGGTCAATATGGTATGTATGAAAGGGAGTGTTGTCTTTGTCAAGTGGATGCAAAGTGCCATCTATTTTGCCACGTTTTCTGTTATTTAGAATGCATTATACACAGTTGCGTATACACCGTTCAATTTTCTCCTTCAAGTTCGGAATAAAAACTACTTTGTTTAACAGTTCCTGCTTGCGTTTTACTGCGAAATGACCTCGTTCATGACATGATTTAATGATGCTGGCCTGCATATCGTCAGGTACGACAAGTAAATCGATTCCGTCTATGTTCTTATATAAAATGCTGTTCTTGACTATGTAGTTCTCGTAAGGTGCATTTTGAAGTAATGCTTTTATAGCTGTAATATGCGCATCTGTCTGTTGAGCTTGGAAAATTTGAAGACTGACACAGTCTTGAATGATCATGCAGCATGGGCTTAGGCTAAGAGCGTCGACATGAGTCATCTTTGAACCGGTTCGATGCTCTGTTTCGTAGTCAAAATCCTGAAGGCATAATGCCCATCGCGAAATGTGGGAATTAATTTCTTTTTTTATTTAACGTTTTCACTAATGCATTATAGTCAGTGATAATTTTAAAGTGTGATCCGAGGATGTAAATTCGGAATTTTTTAAGAGTTTCTACAATAAGAATACCTCCAGTTCATATCGGGGGTTTTTTTTTCGTTGTCAAACGTTTTTTTGGACATATAATACATTGGACGGAATTTGCCGGGTGTCGCGTCGAAGGTCCCAGAACTTGGCGCCAAACTTGGTGACCATTTGGCGACTTGGCGACGAATTTGGCGACTTTGGTGCCAAAATAGATTCTACCCGAAACATCGAGAATTATCCCGATCCGTCCATTGGGAACCGAGATACGCCTCGAAAGTTCCTGATTGGTTGAGAGGCTTCTAGCCGCGCCTCCTGAGACCTATAAAAGGAGGCAGCCTGCGACGGTGAAGAGTAGTCGTAATCGACAGAGTAGAGTAGTCGGAATCGACGGAGAAGAGTAGTCGGAATCGACGGAGTAGAGTAGTCGGAATCGACGGTGGAGAGTAGTCAGAATCGACGGTAAAGAGCAAGTCTTCCAGAGATTAACAGAGCAGCGACGGAGTCAAGCTAGTTCTGAACTAAGCTGTGCGCTATTGTCGGCAGTAGAGTCTTGTTGTGTGCTGCTGTTTGCACGTCTCGCGGTTGAAGATAATTGTCTTCTCTGTGCTGTATATAGTTGTCGTCTTTGCGATGTCCTGTGTGTCTTCGTGTAAATAAACGTCGTTGTTTCTTTTTCTACTGCTGATTGAGCGTTCTCCACACCATATAACTTCCTCTATCCAAACGAGCCCGGGGAATTTCGTAACATTTGGTGTCAGAAGTGGGATAGTGGTCAACAGTTATGGTGAAAACGAGATCTCAGGCTACGATGGCTGATAGCGGCAATGGTGTGTTACTGGCTCTGTTGGCTGAGATGAAGAAATCTATGGAAGCTGGACAAGAGGAGATGAAGAAAAGACAAGATGAGATGAAGCAAGGACAAGAAAGAATGGTGCAGGAGATGAAGAAAAGAAAAGAAAGAATGGAGAAGAAAATGAAATCCGGACAGAAGGAGCTTAAGAAAGACATCGTAAGTGTTAAAGAGGAATTCTCCAATATCATTCAGGAGAAGATGAATGCAATTGAAGATAAGGTGGCTTCATTTGAGAATAAGGTAATTTCAGTGGAAACTAAAGTTTTGAAGATGGAAGAAAGTATTGACCATGTTCGAGAAGACATCGGAAAAGAATTTGAACAGAAATTTGGGAAGGAGATTGAAAGCCTGAAGAAACAGATTTCCCATGAACATGAGGAATCCAAAGTGATATTTACACCTTTCCTAGCGACGATTAAACTCTCGACATTCGACGGAAAACCATCCTGGCAAGTATACAAAACACAGTTTACTATGGTAGCGGAAGCTAATTGATGGAATCCTCAAGCCAAAGCGTTTCACTTGGCAGCTTCGTTAAGAGGAGACGCTGCCGACATCCTTGAGACTCTTACGGAGGAGCAAAGACATGATTTCCAAGCTCTATCGAGTGCACTTGAGCTGCGGTTTGGAGAGAAGTGCACTAAAGAATACAGCCGATTGTAGTTAAAGTCCCGCTATCAAAAAGCGGGTGAAAGTCTGCAGGAATTAGCTGCCGAAATTCAGCGACCTTCCCATTTAGCATTTTCTGATTGCCCGGTTGAGATACGTCAAGATCTGGCTCTCCAGCACTTCATCGATAGTGTGCGGAATCCGGAAACACAAAAGGCTCTTAGACTAGCAGATGTCAAAGATATGGGATCTGCTCTAGTCTTTGTACACAAAATAGAGTCTTTCCAGCAGGCCACACGTAAGTATCTACACCCAATCAGAGCTGTCTCTGCTACGGATTCGGACTCTGATTTTGTAAAACAGATTGACGACCTGCGAAGAGAAATTCGGAGGTTAAAAGAGCGCAAAGATGGTGGAAGTGCGGAAATTCGGTGTTGGACTTGTGGTACAGCCGGACACGTCCGTAGGAACTGCCGGTTTTCTAGAAGTGGTGGAAATAATTTTTCCACCACATCAGGGAAACTAATATGAGTCCATCTCGCGGGGCGGAGGTGTCCAGATAGTCAAAAGCCCCATTTCAAAGTATTTCAAATTTCATCCATATGTGGCGGTGACAATGGACTTTACGTGATAGGACAAATTGGTGACATCTCGTGCCGTATGGTTGTCGACACTGGAGCCAATGTGACCATAATAAGAGAAGATCTGGCACGAAAATTAAAGCTTAAAATAATCTGGAAGCCGCCCTGCATTACTTTACAGACAGTGACGGGAGATAAGATTTATGTTCATGGGAAAGTCATCCTCACTATACGCTTTGGAAATATAAACTACCACCATACGGCATTTGTAGCAGAAATTACCGACCCGTGCATTCTCGGACTAGATTTTTTGCGAAAATACGACTTTAAATTGGATTTCGGAAATAGTAAAATGAATTTCAAATTTGAAGATATCACTCTTTTTGGACTACACGCTGAACTGGAATCCAGCCAGAAAATAATAGCCAAAACTGACATCTCTTTATCGCCTAGGACTGAATGTGTGATACCCGGTTTGGTAGCAGATAACCGAAAATTCCGATTTGGTGTAATGGATTATCCTGACACAGGTCGTGCCAGAGCAGGAGTGTTGGTAGCTTCGTCGGTAGTGGAGCCAATCTCAAAGTCAGTCATCCTAGTGAGAGTGGATAATATCAGTGATAAGACAAAGATTATGCAGAAAGGAGAGGTGCTAGCAACTTGCACTCCTGTCACTTATATAGTCCGGAAGTGCAATAGTCAGGACGTTTCTTCAGACGATCTAGTCCAAAATTTGCTGCAGGATACAGATTTAGATGAAAAATAGAGGTGTGCTGCTAGAAAGTTGAGAAAAGAATTCCAGGACTTATTTTCTCGAACATCTGAGGACTTTGGAAGGACTCAACTAGTAAAACACCGAATTGATACAGGAGAGCATCATCTTATTATGCAGCACCCCAGACGACTACCATTCGCTAAACAAGAAGAAGTCCAGACACTAATTAAAGAAATGCAAGATAATGACGTAATTGAGCCGTCATCAAGTCCTTGGGCATCCCCCATCGTCTTAGTAAGGAAGAAAGACAGCTCTACTAGATTTTGTTTGGATTATCGCCGGTTGAATGATGTCACCAAGAAGGACACCTACCCTTTGCCAAGGATAGATGACACGCTTGATACACTTGCCGGCAATACATGGTTTTCCACCCTGGACCTCAAGAGTGGGTATTGGCAAGTAGAAATCCATCCTGAAGAGAAAGAGAAGACGGCTTTCACCATAGGACAGGAGCTATGGCAGTTTAAGGTTATGCCTTTTGGCTTGTGTAATGCACCGGCAACATTTGAACGCCTTATGGAAACAGTTCTCGGAGGGCTTTCTTATGAAGCCTGTCTGGTTTACCTCGATGACATCATCATCATGGGGCGTTCTTTTGAAGAACATCTTCAAAATGTTAGACGTGTACTGCAAAAGCTGAAGGAAGCTAACCTGAAATTAAGCCCGTCCAAGTACCACCTATTCAGGCGTGAAGTCACCTATCATGGGCATATCATTTCGGCAAAAGGTGTTGGAACAGACCCGGATAAGATATCGGCTGTAAGACACTGGACCTACCCGACGGATGTTCACCAGCTCCAGAATTTCTTAGGCTTATGTACGTATTATCGGAAATTCGTGAAAAACTTCTCAACAATCGCCAGACCACTCCATAAGCTGACCGAAGCGAAACAGAAATTTATCTGGACGGACGAGTGTGACAACGCCTTCAACAAGCTCAAAGACACCCTAACATTTGTTCCCGTCCTGGCATATCCTGAAATTGGAAAGCAATTTCTTCTGGATACGGATGCAAGCCATGAATGCATCGGAGCTGTGTTGTCCGCAGAAATAGATGGACAGGAGAGTGCCATCGCCTATTTCAGTAAGTGTCTGTCCAAACAGGAAAGAAATTATTGTGTGACCAGGAAGGAACTTCTGATTATCGTAAAGACCGTAGAGAACTTCCACTCTACGGTCGAAGGTTTCTGCTTCGTACAGATCATGCTTCATTAACCTGGCTATTGAATTTTAAAAATCCAGAAGGTCAAATACCCAGATAGATACAGAGACTAAAGGAATATGACTTGGAAATTCGCCACCGAAAAGGATCAGCGCATGGAAACGCAGATGCTCTGCAAATACTGCTCTGAGAACTGCAAATACTGCTCTAGAGTTGGAAAGAAATTTGGCATGGTAGATCCTGTAGTTCACCAAGTTACAACACCATCAACATCAGAATCAGATCCATGGATTGACGAGAGCGTCCGGAAAGACAAACTAGTTGATCCTGAAATAAAGCCAATAATTGAATTTAAAGAGTCAACAGGCGGAAAGCCTAGCTGGTAAGACATCGCCCCTTTTCATCCTACAACGAAGCGTTACTGGGTTCTTTGGGATTCTCTCCATCTAAGAAATGGTGTGCTGTATCGCAAATGGGAGTCTGACGACGGAAAAGCATTCAGATGGCAATTAATACTCCCAAAGACAAAAGTATCAACAGTCCTTAAGGAACTCCATGGCAGTCCGACTGGGGGTCATTTTGGTGTTACGAAGACTTTACAAAGAGTTTGAGAACGGTTCTACTGGAATAATGTGCGAAATGACGTGGAGAAGTGGTGTCGCACATGTGATCCCTGTGTTGCACGTAAAGGTCCTGAGAAACGCATTAAAGGAAGACTGCAGTTGTATAATGTGGGGGCACCTTTCGAACGAATAGCTTTTGACATCCTAGGTCATCAGATGGCAACAACATCCTGGTTGTCATGGACTATTTCACCAGATGGCATGAAGCCTATCCCATTCCCGATCAAGAAGCCCCGACTGTTGCAGAAATTCTAGTTCAAAACTGGATTTCAAGATACGGAGTTCCTCTACAACTGCACTCTGATCAAGGAAGAAACTTCGATTCGGCTGTTTGCAGGAGACTGTGCGAGATACTCGGCATCGAAAAAACTCGAACTACGGCTTTACATCCTCAGTCAGATGGCATGGTAGAGAGATTCAATCGAACTATTCTGAACAATCTCTCTCTCCTAGTGTCCAGCAATCAACAGGACTGGGACAAGAAATTGCCCCTTTTCCTACTTGCCTAAAGAAGTGCCGTTCACGAGACTACTGGCTATTCCCCATCCCAAATGTTCTTCTGACGTGACCTTCGTTTGCCTGCAGATCTACTGTTCAGCCGGCCTCCAGATGCTCCCTTGGCGCCTGAGGAATATGTCGAGAACCTCTGGACACGGATGGAGGAGGTGCATCATCTGGCCAGAGATAGGATCGGCATGGCTTCAGAGAAGATGAAGACCCGATACGACGCTAGAGCAACGGGACACAATTTCCACGAAGGAAACCAAGTGTGGTTATGGAATCCGAAACGTCGCAAAGGACTTTCTCCGAAGTTGCAGACCAACTGGGAGGATCCTTATACAGTCCTTAAAAGACTGAATGACGTTGTGGTGCAGATACAGAAATCACCACACTCAAAACCGAAGGTGATACATTATAACAGGCTAACCCCTTACCTTGGCCAAGGTGATTAAGATCTTTTCAGTTCAGACCATGGTCATCCATTATATGATAAATAATGTAAATCATTTATCTTCTTAATTTTGTTATTTTAGTATTGTAATATATTTTTGTATTGCTCATGTATTTTGAAAATATATACGCTGTATGTCATTTTGAGTATTTGTTATTTCATACTTGCTTATTATGTGAATATGGTAATCCTGTAAGTAGATGCCTCTTATTCAGATATTGTACTGCCCGGGACGTGCAGTCCTTAGGAGGGGGACAATGTTACGAACCTGCAATTCTGCTTCCCAGCATAGTTAGTTCCATCACCAGAAAAACTGTTTTACAGTCATCTGTATTGGACGGAGTCCGGGTGTCACATCGGAGGCCCCAGAGCTTAGCAACTTGACGACGAATTTGGCGACTTTAGCGCCAAAATAGATTATACCCGAAACATCGAGAATTTTCCCGATTCGTCCATTGGGAACCGAGATACGCATCGAAAGTTCCTGATTGGTTGAGAGGCTTCTAGTCCCACCTCCTGAGACCTATAAAAGGAGGCAGTCTGCGTCGGTGAAGAATAGTCGGAATCGACGGTAAAGAGCAAGTCTTCCAGAGATTAGCAGAGCAGCGACGGAGTCAAGCCAGTGCTAAACTAAGCTGTGAGCTACTGACGGCAGTCGAGTCTTGCTGTGTGCTGCTGTTTGCACGTCTCACGACTGAAGATAATTGTCTTGTCTGTGCTGTATATAGTTGTCGTCTTTGCGATGTCCTGTGTGTCTTCGTGTAAATAAACGTCGTTGTTTCTTTTTCTACTGCCGCCTGCTGATTGAGCGTTCTCCGGGGAATTTCGTAACAATATATTTTGCTTTTGAAAAATTAATATTCATATATTATAGAATAATATTTTTTGAAGTCTGGATTTTAAAAATTTTTGTTTATGATTATATACAAAATTATTAAAAGTTACAACTAAGACAGATTAATTTTATAAAATTATAGATCTTTATTAAATGTTGAGTACATAGAGCAAACATCAAAACAAAAATGACCCTTTACTAGTTACAAAATATGGAGTTAATCATGCATTATTTAGAGAGAAATCATCTGCATGTTTGTGGAATCAAATAGTCATAATCCTATAAAGTATTTATTATGCAATAAAATTTTATTTTTTCAATCACTTCTTGTATTCTGTAAGTGACTTTATATGAGCAGATGAGTAAAAATTTTTGTTTGACGGAGAGTCTCTGTCTTAACAAATTTAAAAGTCACTACTATAATTTTTATTATTTGATAGTTTTTCGAAATGCCCTGAAAACGCAAATCTAATCTTTCGGAGAGGAGTAATAAAGCTCGGGCTATGAAAGTAGCTATACTCTGTTTCACCCTAACTTGGCAGTATTGTAAAAGGTAGAAAATATGACGCTCCGCGTTGGGAAAGAGTTCCCCATTAATTCCAACTTTAAAATAGTTAAAATGCGCAGAAATTTATCAAATAATATCATAAATTACAGAAATCCTTTTTTTTATCAGTATGCATTTAAAATTATTCTCAAGTTAGAAGTGCTTATCTGTTAAGTATTTTGTAAATAAAGTAAACGAATAAAAATAAAAGATTGACATAATGAATTCCACTTTGGCTAGAACCGGTCTTCAAGATCAAATATTTGTCGCGCTTTTCTTTTACGTCTCCGCCAACTCAGCTTCATTCAGTTCGCAACCGTTATAATCTTTCGTACTTTTTTATTCTCGCTTTTTTACCAGCTGATATTTTTGATACTATTAATCACATTAGTAGTTATTAGTTTTGATTGTTGAATATTTATTCGATTCGTTATTTTTATTCACTTCTAAAATGTCTGAAAAAGAGGAAGTGTTATCACCGACTACGCTGTGTACACCTTCAAGACGAGTGAAACCAACAAAAAGAGCAGCATGCAGAAACATATTAAACGTTTATTCTCGACACCGAGAAAACCCTCAAGATTCTATCAATCAAATCGTCGATCAAGTTTCGCACCTTACAGGCGTTTCACAATGAACAGTTTTCCTTTTGAAAAAAGAAATAAAGGCATCCAGCCCTTTAAGTACTCCTGGAAAGAAACGACCAGGCTCAGTAGGTAAACATTCAGGTCTTGTAAAATATGATTTTACATTATCCTGTATTTGACGAAAAATCCATGCATATTTTAGTAGAAATGCGATCCCAACATTAGATAAAGTTTTAAAAGACGTGAACGATGATCTACAAATATCTTTTCGAAAAACATTAGCCGATCTACGCTTTACCGAATATTGAAAGATTTAGGGTTTTCTTTTGAGAAACGAAATGAAATAACATTAATGATTTATTAAAATAATGTATCAATAATATTGAAAAAAAAGGAAACAATTAATTCGCCGATAAAGTGATAATATAATAAAGTAAATAAAAATTTACTATTTGGCGAAAAATTTGCGAGATAAAGTTTCGCCAGCGATCTGCATTTCTAGTAACTTTGTACTTTAAAGTGACCCAGTTCCCCTGACAACGACTGTGATTCGGCATGACTAGAATATACACTACTGCCAAGTTAGGGTGAAACAGAGTATAGAAGACCTATTTGCAATTTTAGTGAGCACTTGCGGACTATCAAACCCCCTTCACCTGTGGGATAAATACAAGGACGCTTTATCAGAAGATATCGTGCATAGGCTGGATGGCACTCACAATGACCTAATCATTAACAATGCTTTAGTATTGATTGAGGATAAAATGATTTCGGCTTACCCCCCACTGCAGCGAAGAAGGGAATTATCAAGCGAAGTTGTGAAGGAGCTAAACTACGACACCGCGGTTTTAGAAGCACAGGTCAATAAAATGACAACACGATTACTTCCCGAGCAGCATCAAATCTACGAAACGATTCTGAATCGAGTAAATAGTGGAGAGGAGATAATTCTTTCTTGACGAACCAGAGGGTACGGATAAGACGTTTGTGTTGAATCTCCTGCTAACCCAACTACCACAAGGAATGTGTTTTGAAAATTTCACAGCAATGCAACATTTCAACTGGTGCTCAATACTCATCAGTTTTTGTAAAACTGATTATAGTGAATTCATTTCCCACAGCATATCATATACACATTGTGAAATTTTGAAGCATTTGAGAAAAAGTATTTAATAACTGGAATAGTGATATGATAGCATTTCTTAGAACAAAAGCTATCATTTGTGAGTTTCTTTCCAACTGAAGCATGTATTTTATGCATGTTTTTAATACTAGTTTTAATTCTAATGTATATTTTTCTGTTCAGAAAATTAAAGGAGAAATTTGCACAAGTCCCCATTTTTATATCACGGGCAAGATCGTAGCACCTATCAGGGTCATGAATTTGCATACACTGACTTTGGTTCTGCATTCAGATACAGTAGAAATGATGGGACAGATGGCTGCTTTGTTTTGAACGTAGTCAAATTTTAAGTAACTAATGTTACCAAAATTAGATTATGAATTTTCCAATGCAGCTATATTCTTAACTTATTTATATTTTTAAAATTAATACTTTTCATTTTGAAAGTGACAAATTGCTGAAACTATAATTGATAAGATATTTAAAAGAGACAGTCACAAGGAACACAGCAGCCAAGTGACTAAAGCAAATGAATTTATTTATAAAAAGAAATAGTCAAAAGTGCAGCACTGGCAACTAAGAATTCAGTTCCTAGGTCAAACTGAATTCTTAATGCACTAAATGAGTTTTCTTTTTGAAGTCCTGGAATGCCAATGTACATAAGAGGATTTAAACTGTGCGATCATGCAAATTTACATTTAGAAAAATCCATCTCGGGATGGGCTTGCATAAACCTGCAAAAGGGAAACTCAGAATTACTTTTAGAGATAAAGGATAGAGATGTTATAATTCATAACATTATAATTTATATCAATAAATGATTTAAAAAATGACATTTGTTTCCATTTGCTTGAATTAAAAAAATTATTAAATTTACTACAAACTATGTTGTCAATTATTTATATACTCATGCAGAAATAAAACCATGAAATAACACTTCTCACTATCAATGTAGATAGGTGAACATAAGCATTTGGAAATCATTAATATAAATACTTATTACATAATGGAAATAGGTTAATTATAAAACATAAAATGAATCGAATATACTATATACTATAACAACATGAAAATGAATGATACATACATACAAAATTAAGGTAGACAGTTGTCTACATGAAATATCATCAAATGTTTGTTTCTATATTTTGTATTAGCTTCCTTTGAGCTAGTCTGGAATATTGATTGTCTTCACTTTCAATTAAATCTCCTGTACATAATCAAATATTCATGATTCCCTCTTAAAATATTTTTAAGAATCAAATAGTTTAAAAAAATTAAAGCCGAAATAGTTTAATAGCCCAATACTTTAATAGTCTGTAATATTCATTCTGTATAACTTAAGTGTTTTTAACAATCCTAATAGAGTTAAATGCCATGACATCAAGCACTTAAAACTCAATAGTCCAGTTACGAATCTTCTAATATTTGCAGTACTGTAACTTCACTTTCCATTTAACAACTCAACTATAACGAATATAAAATGGAATCTTTCTTTCTTAATTTTCAACAATGGGGCGGGGGGAAGGATTAAATATTTAATCCTATGATTAAATATTTAATCAGTATTTCAAATCACCATTATTTCAAAGCTTCTCAGAAACAATGACTGAATTGATCAAGAGCCAGGGCCAAATGAACAATCTGACAATGTACAGAAATGGAAATATATATGTATATATGTGGTATCCTTGTTCCACGGACCACCAGGTGGCATTGCATCTACATTCTATCCACCAGCTGACGTCACACGGACATGAGCTTGAGCGAATAAAAGTGCAACATTGGACTTGGTTTTTGTGTGTGACATAATTGAATGTCTGAATTTCTGCGATGTTAACTAACTTGATGTAAATGGGCAGCAACCGCCCTTCTAACTCTTTACTTCTTAATTTTATGTTGTGCCGTCTTTATGTTTGTCTGTTTCCCATTAAATTATGAAATGTACAACTTGACTATTTCATTCGCCTTGGAACTCAGATGGTAGCTAGGCTTCCATCCTACATATATATATTATTAATATCCCATTTACAGTCACAGATAACTTGCATAACACACATTAATAGTAGTAACAAGCAAATACTAAAAAATATTTTGGCATGAAAACATCTCTATTAAATTATTCTCAACATTTGTGTAATAAGCACAAAATAAGAAAGACTGTAAGAAACTTAAGTTCAAGCATTAGCAAAGAAAGAAGTCTAATTTGATTAAATAATTATTCCAATATTAAAATAATCGGAAAGTATTTGTCAAAAAATGATGAATTTGTTCCTACTTACTTTATTATATATATATTCAAAATAACTTCAAAATAACAAAACTATGTATCTACCATTCCAATATAAACTCTAAAATTTTCAAAAATCTAATTTTCTCACAAGTTAACAGGATCAAAAGGGTTTGCAATAATAAAAATTCCTATATTGAAGCATCAAACAACCTCATTAATAATTTAATTAAAAATGAATTTCCTAAAAATTACTGTAATGTCAATTTTTTAATTAAATAAAGGTATGGTTTGGGATTAATCCTTTGGCTTAAATAAAAAATAGAACTTTCCTTGCATATTATATCACTCAATAGGTGGCGCTGGGAGCTTACAATTTTTACCTAAATTACCGTTAGCTTTGTGTTTTTAATAAGCGGGAATCACTGTTGATGGTATGTTTTGCCTTTTTGTTTTTTCTTTAGTGTTTTTTATGGTATTTTGGTGTTTATTGTTTTTTTGTTATTGTATTTTAACTTATTAGTGGTTTTTCTTCTAATTTGTTGTTTTGTATTTTCCTTTCTGTTAAAATGGTATATCTCTTGGGCCTAATTTCAGGGGATTTTCGGGTCACGAAGGAATCATTATTAGACGTAATTGTCTGAATTTCCTTAACAGAAAAAATCCCTTTTTTTGAATCCCTGCTTGAGGGTGACCCTTGAAAAAGTCTTCAGGCTGGATTCTTTTTTTTATATTTTTTTTATTTGGTTTATTTGTTTTTCCTTTTAACTTGATTTTTATACTTTTGTATCAGTTCATCTGTGTTTTAGAAGTAGCTGCATTTGCGCTCTCTAAATACTATGAAGTTTTTACCTGTTCCATTTTTGGTTTTAGTTTGAATAGGAAATAATTTTTGTTGCGATTTCGAAACTGTTTCGCTTTCGTTTTCATTTTAGTTTCGTTTTCAAACTATTTCTTACTTTAGATTGGTTACTTATATATATATATATATATATATGTGTGTGTGTGTGTGTGTGTGTGTGTGTGTGTGTGTGTGTGTGAATATACACATATATTTTCATTGCTATAATATTCATACAAAGATTAATAAATATAAAAAAGAAATCCAGAGAATACTTATGCATACTTTTTAAGGACATCCTGTTTCTTTTGTTCATCTGAAGTTGGCAGGCCCATTTCTTTTTGACGCTGATCATACATCATTTTTTCAACCATACCTCTAGTTTCACCATCCAAGTCAGACAACTGAAAAGAAATAAAAGAAAACATCATGTTCTCACATGATAAAAACATGTAAATGAGTGAAATGGTAGTAAGAATTGGTCTATGTTATGACATAAAATAGTCAATTCTAACAAATTAAGTAAATGGGTACTGAAAAATCTTCACAAATAAACTTTGAATTATTTGTGTTGGGTGCATTTTATTAGTCATTATTTATATAGATATAGTTATACTCATGATTTTTTTTGTTCAGCTATAAATTTATCACAATTCGGTATCTATCAACTTACAAGGGTTGTAATCCCTAAAAATTATCTTATTTTTAATCAGTCTTGTCATTAAAATTAATTCATTCATTTGTCAAATTATTAATAAATAATTATTAATATTTTAAATATATTTGAATAAAATTCTAACTAAAACATTTGAAATTTATTGAACTTTACAAAGAAAATGAAAAGAATGTGACCACAGCAAGTCTTAAGTTAAAAGGTTGTCTAAAGTAGCTTGCAAAATTTCTCAAACCTGCACGAATGAGACACACTTCACTGAATTTATTCTTGCTTATCTCTTTAATCCTTAATTTAAATGACCTGATAAATAATTAAGCAAATGTCAGCTTTAAAGCTAAACATTTTTATGGAGATAAAAGCATTTCCATACAGGCCTTTTTAAAGCTCTGATTCAGATATTCTTTGCATATATGGCAAAAGAGAAAATTTTAATTAACTGCATTTATGGCACTTGTCACAAATGGTTCGTTCCACAATCTATTATTTTTATTTATGCAAATTGAAAAATTTACATGATTACAGAATCTCCTAAAACAAAATTGCCTACAGTTTCAAAAAACTGACCTATTTGGAATACATAGCAAATTATTTAAGGATAATTCATTCTGTTTGATATTTAGTTTTTCAATTCGATACAAAAGAGAAAAGATTCAAAATATCTACTTCAGCCTATAAAAAAGATGAAAGAATAATATGACGTTTATTTGTAATGAAAAGAAAAATAATATTAAAAAGAAATCCCACCACTATCCTTTCAGTGGAAAATGCAAAACATTTCCTCTCTCCCAGAGATTCAAAAGAAACAAGATATTTTCTTTTAATGTGATTATTCAGGGTTTTACAAAAAAATATATGTAAATTACAAATTAGGTACTTAGAGAATTTCCAACCAAGCACCTTGTAGAAATAAAAGACTAAATTAAAAAAAAAAAAAGAATGATAAGACAGTAAAAAAATAATAACAGTATAAAATCAAATAAATTTTTAAGTATACTCAACCTTGGAAGGTTCTGGATTCACTTTTTTGGTATTTATTTCTGGATCAGTTGCCACAAGTCTACTCCACCATTCCATTTTATTAATCTGCAAAAACAATGATTATAATGTCAGAAAAATAATATTAAAAAAATTTAAAATATCTAAATCCTTGGATCTTACAAAAAAAAAAAAAAGTACAAATATTCATCCTTTGGCATAAAAATTTTCTATCACTCTTCAAAGTATATGAGTATGAACAAAAGGATGACTAAAGGATATTTTTTCTGTATTTCTGTTGAAACTAAAGCTAAATGAAATATAATTGTTATGTCCTATTAGTTGAGCTTTTCTAATACAAATTCTGAATTAGAATTTCTTTTTCGTGCAAAGTGGCACAACTGCTAAACCAAATATCGTTTATATCTGATAATTACTTGACATTCATGTATCTGACAAATTACTTCATATTCATGTATATGTACAGTTACTTGAATTAAAACTGCATACATAAGTTTTTTCAATGTGCAATTTTAAATTTCCATAAATGGAAATATAAAATTTATAAAGTGGAATGAATAATATTTAACACGAAATAAATTGGATATAAGAAAATAATAACAATATTGTTGTTTTATATTAACCTCCGACTACTTGTAGTGAGGGTAAAAAAAGGATATCTGCTATTTTACAAATATTAAGAAGGAGCAAAAACAAAGGGGGACTTAAGACACAACTGAACAAATAGCATTTACCTTTTCCATAGTAATTGCTATTGTCTTGCTATCCTCCATTACCCAGCAGGATTCATCTATTTTAATAGTATGTTGTAATTCTCCATCAATAATAGGAGGGTGCCCCTTCAACCCTACTTTCAAATGCTACAAGGAAATAAAAATGAGATATTAGATACCAATATCACTGTAGCAAAATCAAATATAAAACTTATATGCAAGTTGCATTCATAAGCAACTGTTTTAAAATGGAATAAATACATTTGTTTATTTGAGCACAGAGATTTACAGACAAACTAAAGTAATATTTATTAAATTTAAAAAGCTGTAATGCTTTATTTATTTTTCTCAGTCACAAAATATATTTTAACAGTAAGCTAAATAAAATCAAAACAAAATCTCCATATACTATACAAGATACTCAAATATAGATAACTTTTCAATGTTAATTATTTCTTTTCTCCTCCATATTTTCATGTGGTGTTACACATACATCTTAAAGAATATTTATATTCCATCTATAAACAAATTCTTCTGAATTAATCACAATCATTTTATCACAATACAGATAGTTTTTGGCACTCTACAGGGAACTTCTACTATGAAATTGAGAAAATATATTATTTGGAGGATAGGATTGTACATATATTGATTTCGTTTTATGTATATTATATATATATATATATATATATATATATATATATA
>JAPMOR010057144.1:1111281-1148597 GCA_026543865.1 Argiope aurantia
ATCTAAGATAGTGTTAGTCCAATTAAAATTACTAAAATTACCTTCTAATTTCAATACATTTTTAAAAATATTTTAGATATATTTTATAATATCTAAAGTATCACTGTTATAATGAATTCTATTAACTGTTATTACAAACACTTAATCTTAGGTTTTGTTTCCATTGTTGATAACTAAGGCATGACAATCAAAAAATACTGAGAAACATTCTTTTTTAAAAAAATGTATGGCTTTAATAAAATGTTTAACTTTTTTTATGGCAATTATCAATAAGCATTTTTATAAAAAAGCAACCACGAAAAGAAAGAAAAAAATTACTGTTTGAAAATTTTTCAACACTATCGTATTTTTTTTTTTTTTTTGCAATATAATTAACTAGTTATGTAAAAATACAACTGCTAGTTTAATCTGACATTTTGCTTCTTTAACACAATGCATTAACTTTTTTGAACCATTAAACAGAAATTTCTCCTAATAGATTACAAAATTTTGAAATATTTTTTGTCATTACATTAAAAAAACAGCTATACATGATTTTCAAAGCTAAATTTTTTCAATTCCCCACCCCCCATACAACCATTAGTTAACCAACCAAATCTGAGGCCATTATAATTATTATTAATCTGATTTATTACTAGATTTCAGCTGATAGATGGAGCAATAGATTTTAAGTAATGCAGATAAAAAAAAAAGTTTTAGGAATTTCATATCTTATTGAAAATTATAGATGCATAAAAAAGATGTCATTAAAAGTTCTTATGGCAGTCAAATATTGAGTTACTATTAATATAATAATTAATTAAATTTTCATTTAATTTAACAAATTTTCACCTTAAGCAATTTTTAATATATAAGATAATTCAGAATATTTATGATCAGTAATATTGTACAGCAATTGTGCCTTTGGGAACCAGCTGGTTCACTGGAAATATCTCATTTTGCTTATTTTAAATATTTTATGAATAGCTTGGCATTTATGATTCTCAACAAAATATTTTTTGGACATCAAATTGTGACAGACATTAAAATATCATTAATAACCTTGCTCCTGTTTTCTTAATTGAGCACATGAACAATTGAAGTCAGTTTAATAGAGAAACCCAGGTGATCATAATGCCACTTGAAAGTGTAATCATCCAGGTAATCAATCTTCTTGCAGAAGAATGGGTAATGTCAAGTAATGTTCAATTTTTATTTATTTTCTAGGGGTACAGAAAGTTCTCTCTTATTCCAGATGTAAATTTCGCAGATATTAAATGAAATCCTTTTCTTTCTACAAAGAAAGAGCCAGGTAGGAAAAATGAGTTCGAGATGAGATTTAGTATAAATGTAATATCCTTAAGAATGTTCATTCATTATAATATTAAAGCACAATGGTCAACCGATTTCTAGAAAATGGCCCTCAAACTTTCGATACAACTTATATGCTAATAATGAGTTATTACCGTCGAGTGTCCCAACATTGTAGAGAAAGCTCGGCCCAGGGCTAGTATTTTAATTTTTTTCTTTTAATATGAATGTTTAACAATTGACAACAGTATTAATTAATATGTTTTTAATTTTTTATGCAAAAGTAAATGTTATACTTCTTATTCCTAAATTATAATTTAATTTTTAGAAGAAAAATAATTATAAATTTACATGTAATTGAAAAAATATTCAAAATTATATAAATTAGATTTACAAAAAATTATGGTCATTTATTCAGTACTTGAATTAAAATTTAATTTTTAAGCATTAAAATATATAAATATAATTTTAATAATAAAAATAATTCAAATAATTATTATCATTGTAAAATCACTAAAAGTTTTTGGATATTAATAATGACAACTTATTTGTTACAACTTAACAAAACTGTATTTATATTGAAAATTAAAGAGAATAGCTAAAATTAATAAAGATATATCAACAAACATTCTCAATATTAACAATTGAAAAGCAAAAGTAGATAGCAGGTGTTAAGTTAAGGAATGCATAGCCAGATGATTCTAAATTTTTAATAATAATATCTGTGAGATCAAGCTTGGCTGGGCAGATTTTTTTTTTTTTTAGAGAAAATATTTAGGTACGAATCTTAAATTGATTATTACATACAAATATTTTTCAATTTTACCTCATCTCAAATCCAACAGCTGCATCTCACAAAATTTTGAGGTACTAGTAGGTTATCATCCTAAGGCTACCACAAAAATTTACAAGACAGCACTATATGAAATTTTCAGCAAGAGAGCAGATAGAAAAAAACTTAAGTAATAAACAAAAAATTGTGTTTTTTCCATGAAAGGCACCTGTAGAGATAAACTTAAAAAGCAAAACCTTATCTTAATATAAAATAATTCCAGTAATTTTTGCATAAAAAATAAAAGGACCAAAATGTTAATAAATAAATAAATAATAAAATGCATTTTTCTATCAAAACTATTCTTAGTGTATACATGATCTATCAATACTGTTTCATTCAGTGGTAGTAGTGTGGTTAGCTGTATGCAAGAAGATGTGTCTATATGATAAAGAATTAATTAGTAATAATACCTTTTTTTCTATGACTACAACAACATCTCTGGCTTTCACCTTAAAATTAGCTGGGATAGGAACTTTAAGCTGCAATAAAAATGAAACTGATTATTGTTACAGCAGATTAAAACTGTACTGAATTAAAAAAAAAAAAACTTTACTGAAATTGTGCATATACACAAAGTAATTTAAAAAAAATTCAATAGATTTAATATCTTTTCTAAAATTTTTGATATTCAAAATCAGACAACACGGCAGAAATATTTTGTGCTAAATTATTTTATATTATGTATAAACAGATAACGAACATGCATTGAAGAGGCAGTAATTGAGTTCTTAAGTAATTTTTTTTCATAATTTAAAGAAAATACTCCAATTTTCGACTTTTGCAAATTTTTTTTTCTCAATGCCATGTTGACTTAGTACAGCGTATTGAACAGGGAAACAGGATAAGAGAACAAATTTGGAACTTAATATAGTTTTAGAAAGAATTTGTAAAACATTTTAATTCCAAGGGAATATTAATAGTCAGCGAAAATCAGATATATTAAAAAACAATGAGGATGGATTTAAAGAGATTAAGAAATTATTTTTTAAAAATAAATTAATCAGAAATCATTATAGAAATATACATACATGCATACATACATATTTAATAATCTTATTTTGACCATGTTCATAACATAATTTTCTATCTTAAATTGAAACTTAAAAATTACATTTTTATTTCTCAGTTTCAAGGGATTTTCACACTTCTAGTCATAAAATAATGATAACTTTAACTGATGTCAAAGCAACTATTTATACAGTTCCAGTGCCATTTCCTCACAAAGAAGTTCTTCCTGCACTACTAAAAAGCTATGAATTTATTTTTTCAATCTCTTTTTGCTTCATATTCTTAGCAGGGAAACTGCACCATATTTTGCCCCAATAGTCATGGCTTGGATTTACTGACAATAATATCAAAAAATCTACTTAAGTCTATTACTTAATCATTCAAATTAACAATACATGGAATTATGACATTTTATTAACAAAAGCACTTTCTTTCAGGATTCTACGGTACAATACCTATTTATCATAACATATATTATATCCATACTTTTTTTTTTTATGTTTTCATGGTACTTTTCAAACTCACAATTAATATATTACATTTTGCACCACTTTTTGAATATATTTTTTAGGCATGTTTATTTATTTTCAGGTATTTTTAAATTAGCTCTTTCAGTATTGATGTGTGTAGATTTACTTGAGTAAAATATATAAATAGGATTAGATCTTGCTCAATTTATTGATAATTTATGTTGACATTCGTTGTCTATATATGAGTGTTCAAGGAAAATGATACTGCTTAACATCATTTTTTCCTCTCTTTGACATTTCGAAAATTAGTTACAAGTTATAAAGTTAAGAAAAAAAAACCTTTAATTTGCAAAGCAATAATTTTAGTTTGAGGAATTTTTGTCATTAAAATAATTATATAATAAATATTATTCTCAAAAATAAAATTGACAAAAAGATTGCCAATATATTAACTTAAATAGAAACTGCATCAAATTAAAATAATTTTTATTATTGTTGAATTTTTATTTAAATCTTTTGCAGTAACTTTCATATTTTTATGACAGTGAATTATTTCCTATGCCTATATTTTTCAGTTTGATGTCGAGTATATGCAATTGTTACATAATTAACTAACATTACATGATTATGAACATTTAATTAAAACTTCCTCCTAAAGATTTTCTTGTGATTTCTTTGCATTTAAAAACCTATTTTTTTTTTTCAATGCAGCAAATAACATTACACAATTAAGGATTCATCCCATTAATTTTGGAAATTTTTTACGTGATACAATTTTGTTCTTGTTGATATTTTAGCAATATATAATTGCAGTTACAAATGCAGTATCACACACCCCTTTTACTTTCTATTACACCTTAATATTGTTTCTTGATGATTGGAAATACCTGCAATGGCCCTTATTATTTTTTTTCAGACTTAAATAATATTATGGCACAACTTTTCAGGCTCAATAGTATTTGTGAATTGATATCTAATATAAAAAATTTAACTTTTTTCCAAGTTAATGGGTACATTATTCACATATTTACTGCTATTTATCAAATAAAATATTGATGGAAAATTTATTGAGACAAATATATAATTCTACTCCAAATAAATGCATATGGACTTTGTTATATGACTCTTCTGTCTTGAAAAGGATTTTTTTGTTTATTTTGTAAACAAAGGCAACTTAATGGTTGCTTATTGCAAAATCGGAGCTTGCATAGGCATCCATACAAGCTCTTATCATCCCTTCAGTAACCTAACCACTGTATTCCTTTATGACTTTGAATACAATATTGTGATCTCGAAACATTTTGCACAGCTGAAAGTTTCATGACAGCATCACATATATTTATGCATTTTGTTTATGCACAACATGAAATGAAAGTACTTTTAACAGTTTCAATATAAATTAAGCAACCTTCTTTATTTTAAAGAGGCAAGAAGAATAGTCTTTAACAGCATCATAGTTGTCATTTTTAAAACTATACAAGTCAGCAATAACAATTGCATGAAAAGCGTAAAAGTACCTTAAAAAATAGTATAAAATATTAATCTAGTCTGGTAAAATCTGGTGCTTTTGTAAAATGATAATGCTCTTTTATTTTTGATATTAAAAGTTTCTTTTTGTCTTGTTAAAAAATAATACAAAAAGTGAAGTTCTTTATACACAAAATAATACAAGAGCTTCAAATATTATAGCATAACTCAGTTTAGCATACAATATTCATTAATGGTAAGCATACAATATTCATAAATTGGAATAAAGAAAATAAGTTTAACAGCAGTTTTAGTTATGCATGTACAAGAATTTCATTTCATTTCACATAGCATCTCTAAAAACTAAGATCATTATAATGCTCAAGCAACAATAGAAATTATGATAAAATACTTAGCCTCAAATCCTCAGATAAATTCACTCTGTAGTTTATCAAACTACAGAATGAATTTATAATGTGTGCTGTATGACAAAAGGTTTTTACACTGGTCATTTAACCCGTTCGGGCCCATGATCACGTACAGCTGATCATGCCATTCTCCCCTTCACGGCCCACAGTATCATAAGCAAGAAGAGCCTTTCCGTTTCTATTGGCCCACAATCATGCTAGTGTATTTTCCATTTAAAAGATTTTATTTAAATTTTTAAATCAACATTAGATAGCAGTTGAAGTTCATCTCACAAAGTTTTGATCTTCAATATATGTTTTCAGTTCTAAGTTTTAAAAAACTTGATCCAGGGTATTTAAACATGTAAGCAATTGCAGGCGTTTGGTTCTTTTGAGAGGATTGGGCATTTAAAGGGCTATGATTTATTTTGATCTGGGCTTTTATTTATATTTTGACTGAGTGGATAAAAGAGTTTAAAGTTTCTGGTTCACTGCATAGCATTTTGTATGCTTTTGATTCATTCGATTTTGCCTTCCCATTATGAAAAGAGAGATACTTAACAGTCTAATTGTATGGTATTTGACTTTCATATGAGAGCAAGCATTGGTTTATGTTCTGTGTTTCTAGATTTGTTGGTATAAACAAATGACGTTCCTGCTGATTGCATTTTTTTCATTAGGAGAATATGTGAAAGTGCATTCAGATGACTGCTGCTGGGGGTCAGAGTGAAATCTTATACAGTTTATATATATATAATTTTGTTTTCATGGATATACTAAAAAGCTCCGTGTTTTGCTTATTTTAATCATTTATATTAATGTTATAGTCTTTATATTAAACATATAAGACATATGTTTATATACATAAAACATTATATATATATATATTGAGTAGCAGTATATTACAAATGTTATTTATAACATTTAAACCATTACACTAAAACATTTTTTTTTTGTAAAATTTGGTTTAACTGTGAAAATTGAGTGGGCCCATGGTGATGCTCCACTTTGGTCATGTGACAGTGCTTTATTCTCAATGTGCTGGTTCTGAAGGGGTTAACCCTCCAAGCGGCAAAACCCGTCTTAAGACGGAATCTATTCTCCCTTCAAAACGGCGGACCCCGTCTATTGACGGAAAAAAAAAAACTCCCTTAAAACTGTCACTGCCCGTATATTTACGGGTTGCGGTTTTTCCCTTCCCCCAATCTCAAGCTGTGCGGTAATGAGAAGGGAATGCGAGATAAGGAAAAGTGAATCGTTATCAATGGAAGATATGATTGACTTCTTCCTGTTCGCGTCCATTTATGCATTTTAAAATCTCGCTTACGTTCTGAGCCGTTACTTTTAAGATTTTGAGATAATAAATACGTAGCCAAAATTAGTTTTAAATAAAGGGAATAAAATTGAACATATGAAAATATATACCTGGAATGAATAAATATACGTATTATTAGTAATAATTTGATCGATAAGATCTTAAAGCTTTGTAGCATAAGAAAATAGTTCATCTAAAAATATATATAATTAAAATTTGACAAGTTTCTCTTTTATAGCGTGCTTTCATTTAAGGATTGCTTATGCAATTTATTTTTCAAAATAAGACACTAAACTTATGTACAGAATTTACTTAACGAACGAAACTTTTTAATTTTTAATGAAATATTTTTTATTTTTTTTTAGTTTTTATTAATAAGTATATTTAAAAACGGGGAGATATATAGAACCAATATATTAAAGTGGGATTTTTCGGAAAGATAAGCATTCATTATATTAAATCCTTACTTTTATAATGTAATAATCTATATATGAAAATTGAATATTTGTTTAATTCTTAAAACCTTATAGAATTTCACACTCCTTGACGAATTCGAACAAAAATGTAAGCATTGTAGATATATAAGTTTCATTGTTTTTATATTTTTCTCTGGTTTTTAATAATATTTTCAAAGTTAATATAAGCGCAGTTTTTAAAGGTTCTATTTTTTTTTTCTTTTCGAAATATTAATCTTATTTCACTGCTGAATCCCATATACATCGAGCGGTTTTGTTAATGTTAAACTGGTTTCTTCTGACATTTTTACTTGTACATAGAATGTTGAGTAATTTAATCCGCTTGAAAGTAAATGAATAAGTGATCTAATAGTGAGCATTTTTTGTTATTTTAATTAAAGTGAAATAATTACACTGTTTTTTTTTAAATGTTGCCATTTTTTTTTACCTCCTTGATTTAATTTTATCTCTTATCTTAGCATTTAAAAAAATTTTAATGCGTACAGCTGACATTTAGACTATTTTCTTCTCCTTTTTGTCCAGTTTGAGTTCACTGGATTTGATTTTAATTTATTTATCAAGTTTGTTAGTTTTTATTTCCTAATATGCCAAATGAAGAAACTAAAATGCTCGTTTAGTTTCCCAAAGCTTTAAAGAGGTAATTAATTATTGTTAATTAGGACTAAGTTTTCTAAATATTCTAAAGAAATTGAATATAAAAATAGAAAAATTTAAATAAAAATCTATATATTTTCTTTCTTTTTCACAAACAATAAACGCAGGCGAGGTATTTTATATACACTAGTTTGAATATGTAAAATTGATGTATCTTGTTCTGACATTTTGGCTTAATTTTCCTGTTCGCTCCTGTTTTTATTGTCATCTGATATGCGTTCTTGTACAATAATCATCTGGCATGCAAATGGGAAAATAATTCTTCAAACTATCACATGCTTTGAAATCGCATATCAAACTTCAATCACTTAACATTTTCTCATAGTTTCTTTATCTTTGTTCCCATGATTAGAAACCTTAAAAACAATTATTGTTTAGCTTAAGGTTTAAAAAAAAGTCGTTTAGATTTCGAACAGTGTGAGAACAAATTCGATTTAAATCGGCTTGTCAAGAAAAATTTTCGAAAAGATATTGTCAGATGAGTATCTGATAGATTGTCTCCTAACGTTTCACCACAAAGTACGTCGTTAATGGTAAAAACCACAGATGTTATTTCAAGGAGTATTTCCTTATAATTATCAACTCGTCCTAAAGAGGAATAAGGGAATGAGCAATTCACAATTTTCTGGAAATGGAACCTTATCTTACGCAGTGCCCTGATAGTAAACCTAAAGATGACTCATAACAAAAAAAAGTTTTATTTTAAGAATCAATAATAAATTTTTGTGAAATCTCTCACTCAGTAAGAACATCCTAAGCATCCTTTCATTGTAAAAAGTTAACAAAAAGATTAAAAGAAAAGCGATGTTTATACAATATCCCTCTTGACAATATTCAAAATATAAACTATTCAGCAACAATTAAAATACACAAAAATCCACAAAAACCATAAAAAAAATTATTCCAATATGCTAAAAAAGTGTAACACTAAAACAAGTTATTTTCTATCTCTAGAATAAGAAAACTTCGGAAACACCCACATTTTTCAAGTAATTTGAAATTTTTTTATTCTTAATAACCTTTAGCCTCACATTTTCATTTTTAAAAACAGAACTCGTTTGAACGAGAGTGCCAGATATGCAGGAATATTTCTACTAAATTAGTGAATATCTCTACTCATAATGAAAATGAGTATTCGAATTGGCGATCAAACTGTTTGTCCTAGTGCGAACTTCATCCGTATATAATTTGGAACTGAGAATGTACACCTCGGGAGGAAATTACCAAATATTTTAATTAACATTTTTGTTAATAAAAAATTAAATAAAATTTTAACATTTATCTGCTATAAAATCCAAAATTATTTATAACAATTTATACAATGTACAATTTTATTTAAACATTTGAATGTATCATCAAGAAAATTCATTCTTTGAAGTAAAATTAAGATCTTGAACTTTGTGTCATATAGTGAGACGATAGTTATGGAACTTTCGCTTCAGCTACATGATTTATTTGTATTTCAGTAAAGAAATTTTTAACTCTTTGCTTTCAGCTTACATCTTTTTAACCCTTTAACTAAATCCTCATCAGTGGGATAAAAGCCAGAATGAAATATTAGGATAATTAGGATAAAATTTCGTATCATTAGTAAAAAAAAAATTGAATTCACAATTAATGTTGAAATTATTTTTCTACTGCGATATTTTCGAATGAACTTTAAAATTTTAATAATTTTTATTAATCCTTTAAAGGGTTTTCTTTTCCTAGTCATGTTGGAGTAAAATGCTTTTAGAATTGAGATTGGCCTAGGAAAAGAGATTCACTTATTAGATAAATTTAATCTGATTTATTAATTACATTTTTCAATTAATAATTAAGAAACAGTTCAAGACACATCATTTTATTTGAGATAAACAAATGAAGCTTATTTGTCTCACTGAAAAATTCGTAAGAATTTATGCCAACTTACATAATTTTATTCAAAGATTAATGAATTTGGTGATGAGCGTAATTCCCATGCCCTTAGAAAGGGTAAATTAAAATTTTAAAGAAATGAGTTCCACTGTCCAACGTATGTAGGTGCTGATTTTGGTAACTGTGAAGTCTGAAGATCAGCAAAACAAACAGACAAATAATAGTGCACACGCTCATCCATCTTTATTATTAACAGAGACAAATGTTTGTGCGTTTTGGCACTCTATTAGAGCTTACATATTTATCTCAGTGGAATATACATCTAAGAAAAAGAAACTGTGCATTGTAGAGATCATGGTTTTTCTACTTCTGAAACATTTTTAAAAATTATTAATTAAAAATTAAATGGGATTTTGATGAGTTTTTTTTATTACAATTATTACAGTATAAAAAGGATTTTTTTTTTATCATCTTAAAATTCAAAAGATTACTTTTTCAATGATTCATTTGTGTTGAACTTTATTTTTTATTTCATTCTTAAAATATCTGCTCTATCTTGTAATATAATTAAAAATATAACAATATATGAATGTTTTTATAACTTGAAAACTACATTATTATTATAATAAGCTGAATTGTAGTTGAATCAGAGAAATTTTCACTGGATAAGATATATGATAGATCATCTGAAACATTTCAAAAATTAAAAAGAAAAATTCAGTAATATACATAAAACTTTATTGCTGAATGATTCTATTCCCCGAATTTAGAAATTTAATAAGCCTGATTGGTTTCAACAAAACAGGTTTTGCATTAATTGAAGTTTATTCACTCCCGTTTTAAATTAAGGATTTACTGTCGTGTAGCTGATAGAAAATTCAAAAATTATGTAGTATAGAATGGTGCATGGCATCTGAAATAGTAGGAGTTATATGACTATCAAAATTTAAAATTCTAAGATGTTTTGCTTAAGAAATCATTTAATTAAAAATTTTATATTGACCAGCCACCTCGACACATGTGTTGGTCGCCAAAAGCAGCTAGGAAGAAATGAGTAAAAAAGATCAATGCAACTGCATCTGCAAAGCTTTTAAATTCAGAATTTTTTTTAATGATTCATTTACCCCACAATATGTCGTTATCCAATTGCAAAATAGTGTGGGCTTTGATTCTAATCCGAATAACTTAAAGTTGAAATTTTCTTTTTAAATTGTAATTTATTTTAAAATGGTTCTTAATATTCTGTGGGAGCTTTCTTTAGAAGCATTCGAAAAATTCCAGTTGCAAATTGTTAATTATAAGTCTAAATAACCTGTATTATTTAAGTCATTTTTCCAGGCCAAATTTGTATCATGGATATTACAAAGAAATAATTTGACAATTACTTTTATGTGTTGCAGTCATAAGGTGCATCAGCTGCATAATCCAGTTATTTCAGCATTACTGAATTATTGTAAAATATATTTAATTTCAAAATTTTAATCATGCAGATAAACACCAAAAACCAATATCTCGGAAATTGAAATATGGTATGGAATTCCATAATTATACAATCATTTTCTAAATACTGAAGAAGCAAATTTATAATTTGATGCTTCTTATCGCAATTAATGTTTTAAACGCTCATTTTAAAATATTAAAATACATTGGCAATGCGCAGAGAGGATTTTTTTTTCCCAAGAATTAAATCGATTGTGCGTAATTTTGAGAAATAATTTCACAGTAAGAGGGGATTAAAAATTTTGAAAAACATATTACAATGAAAAGAAATAATAGACGAACTCTTTCAATTTATAAAAATTAGATACTTATCAAATTAAACATAACAATAATTTATTCTTAACGTAAATTTTATGCGGCGTTTAATGAAATAATCGAAAAACCTCAACAACAACAACAACAAAAAAAACAATCACACTTTTTGCATTTTCAATCTATGTTATTGCAGCTCTCTTCTTAACCACTAAAAGAAAAATTCTCTTAAAAATCGAAAGGCAGCGATAGCGATAAGCAATAACTGTCACTCACCATGTGGTAAGCTAATGACTTAGATCCAGCAGCGCTGAACTGACCGCAAAGGGGGAAAGCAATCCCTTTGTCAAAATCCTGACACTTTTAAGAATAAACCTGTTATTCAGACGTGCCGCTATCGGTAAGTATAGCAATCTGAACGCCGCTGACAGGAGGGTTAAGGTCTAAATTTTATTCTTTCATTTTATCTGTGAATCATTACATATTAAATAACAAAGATCCAAAATTATTTTATGGACAAAATGTATACACAAACAAAATACACACTAATACACCACAACAGCAAATTTTGTTACTTACCTCTATTTCAGATAAAGTTTGTGTCCATTTGTAATTAGGCAGATCACAACCATTCCCAGCATTAGGCTTTAATTTGTCTTTATCAGCTTGATCTTCATCCTCATCAGGTCTAGGCTACATAAATAAAGTTAGAGAAATATGAATTAATTTATTTATTAAATTACTTGCTGGCTTGGTTGCAGTTAAGAGTTAATTCTATATATTTTTTCAAAAAATCAAACTCAATAGACAAGTAGCAAAACCATTTGTCAGATATTTGTTGATACTAGGGAATGATGCTCTCAGTATCAATTGACAAATCAAATGATGCATTTTACTATTTTTACTCATTTAAATCAAAAATATAGAAAATAGGAAGAAAAAGTTAGCTTTAATCAAATGGATAAGAAATGCTAATTAGATGATATGTATAACTTATGTATACTTTTGTATAAAATTTTTCATCACATAATTAATATTTATTAAGAACAGCTTCTGGGGTATGCTGACAATATAAAATTCATTAATCAACAGTAAAATTAATCCATACATTAACTTTAGTTTGAGAAAAAAAGTTATAAGAAAAGAAAACAATTAGAGACAAAAAATATTATTAACTGAGCAGTTTTAAATTATAAACATGCAATATAATAAATCAGGTTTAATTTTCAAATTTTATTATTATCATCTGTTATGAATAAGGCACAATAACATAACTTCTTCGTTAAGTTTAAAAATTATGAATGGTTTTCATTTAACAATTAAATATTTATAATAAATTTTAAGAATTTAATTTTTTTTATTAAATTCCAAATTAGGAAGATTTAGAGAAAGAAATTAAACCTTTTGTATTTCTTGTACATCATCGTCAGATTCTTCTCCTCCTCCATTTTGCTTTATTTCTTCATTTAATTTTGCTTCTTTTAATCTAGCTTTCTGCAATAAAATGAATAATCATAAATAAAATTACCAAATAATCCATAACAAATATATATATATATATATATATATATATATATTTCAGATAAAATTAAGGAGGGAAAGCAAAAATATTGAAATAAAAATTTAACTCCAATAATCCAAATTCATTTCAACGAATTTGATTCTATAACTTTAAGCTCAGAAAAATGAAATCAAGTAGAAAAATTGTATGCACTAGATAAGCAGAATGAGAGCACAAGACAGAAATTGAAATCAATTTTGAATGGGTTGATTCTTTAAAAAAAGAAAATAATAAGTAAATTGATATTTTAAGAACATTTTGCTTTTATAGATTTCACTGTCAATTCCGGACTAAATTTGTGGTTTTTAGAAGAATGGAAATATCTCAATTTAAACAGGTAATTTTGTCTTAGAATTTGGATTAATAATTTCACAAGTTACTCCAGATTATTATTGTGAGTGTGTTTTTAATATGGAGCAGAAAAAATTGGATTTAATTTTCTTTAATTATGATAACTAAATTCTTCATCAATAGCAAGATAAACTCAAACTTTTTCTAAATAAATCAAGCCTCACACCTCACTTTATTCTTGCCATGTAAGTATTGTTTTTTGGAAGGCTAAATTATAAGTTTCATCAACAGGTTTCAAACTATTTATTTTGACCAAAAGGAGAAACATAATTTAAAGTGCAAAACAACAAGTATGCAGGAAGATATTTAGTTATTTAATGCTGAGTTAAATTATATTCATTAAAAATTTGCTTCTAGAAGTTTCATGCACAAAATTATTAAAACAAGGAATTTACTTACATCTAGCTATTAAAGATTGATTTAGGAGTTCAACTTTACCATTAGTTTGAGGATGATGAGCATGAGTTAAAAGATGTTTAACATTATATTTAAGAATTTTTTAAATCTAGAAGCATTTCTATAAGTTAACTTGAATTTGGAAAATTTGATTTAAAATATTATTGCAGGTCTCAGAATTTTCATTTCACTGACAGAAAAGCCCAATCATGCCTTGTTGCACAGTCAATTATAATAAGCAGAATTTTATTGTTGTTGAATTATAATAATTTAAAACCTCAAATAGTGTGAACAGAGATATATTTAAAAAATTTACTTATTGGAAGAACCTACTTTAACAAACCAAATCTTTTTTGCATCCTTTTTTTAAGTTGGCACACGATAAAATGCTTGATAAATTAAGAAATACAATCAGCAACATTAGTTTAGTAATATTGAGAAGGAATTAATCATTTCTAAAATGCTAGGTGGGTCAAATTATTCATGAGCACGGTTTGAAAATTTAAGAAGAAAGGGTCGACAATTTTAAACAAATTTTTCTTTTTAATTATTATGGCATCTTTGACTTCTCGGTAATTGGATTAACATAAATTATTCCTTTATTGAGTTTTGACTTTATTAATACCAAATGAGATGGGTGTTACATTTGATGAAAAAAAAAATTGATGCCTGGATAATATCCCGTAGCAAAGTGTTTATGGTATTTAACTCCATAATCAAATTTGTTTAACTTCAGGGACCAGTGGAATAACTAACTTCTTTTTTAACATTTCTGAACTAAATGGGAGCCATATGAACAGACTGAATAATAGTCTCAGTCAGCCGATTCATTTTTGGCCATGAAAGCAGTAGTAAAATTTGTCTAAAGCATCAACTATGGGAAGACATCTTAATTCTGTTATTGTATAATCCCCCCCCCTGCTCCCCACAATCTCTTAAAATGCTGGAAACATATGCTGCCAGTCTAAAACATTAGAAGCATCAAGTTATTTCAATACAGCTCCAATATTCTTTTATGATGCACCAGCAAAAACATCAAAATTTATATTAATATAAATTTAAAACAAGTTTTGCTAAATTTCTTTTACCTTTTTGGTATTTATCAGCCATTTAAATTCATCAACTTTTTTTTTTCATAATGTTAAAAAGGTATCTAAGTTTAACATATTCTAAAATAAATTTATTATAAATATGTCATTATTATAAATATGTCATTATTATAAATATGTCATTATTTATTATAAATATGTCATAGAATAAATTTATTATAAATATGTCATTATTTACTGCCTTTTCTCAATAATAAATCTAAACTTCTTATTATATTAAAGAAATTGAAATGCATTTAATTTGAAGATAGATAGATACTTTTTTTTACTTAGATACTTTTTTTTTTCATAATGTTAAAAAGGTATCTAAGTTTAACATATTCTAGAATAAATTTATTATAAATATGTCATTATTATAAATATGTCATTATTTATTATAAATATGTCATAGAATAAATTTAACTTAAGGATATTTCATAAATTTAACTTAAGGAATAATTAAGGATATTTCAGATCCTAAGAAACTCTAAAGTTCTTTTATATTAGTCAAGACTCATATATATATATATATATATATATATATATATATATATGTGTGTGTGTGTGTGTGTGTGTAAGCATTTAAAATTTTGGAAGAAGGTGACAGGTTCGACAAGCAATGAAAAGACTTTGAATTGTTTAAGTTCGCTTTATTCTCTCCCAGGAAGGCATAATTATTTACAAGAAGGTGCGGACAAGGCACATCTGCTCTCTGCGCGGCACAAAAGCAAAAGTGGGGAAGAGCAAGAACGCATGTCAACCACAAATAAGGCAAACACAGGGATCTTTTTTTAAAAACTGTGCTTAATGGATATTTTTCAGCCCTTCACGCACAGTGAGAGAATGTGTTGGCATTTAGTCGATTCAGCAATTTTATAAAGCTTCTCTTGAATTAATTAAGTAGAAAAAATGGAATTGGATCAGGAAATAAGAGAATGAAATTACTATGGGCTAAATTAAGATAAATCTTTGGAAATTAATTTGGATTAAATTAAGAGTTTAAAATATCATTACATATATATATAAGTAACCAATCAAAGTAAGAAATATTTTGAAAACAAAACAAAAACAAAACTAAATAGTTTCGGAATCGCAACTAGAAATTATTTCTTATTCAAACTAAAACCAAAAATGGAACAGGAAAAACATCATAGTATTTAGAGAGCGCAAAAGCAGCTACATCTAAAACACAGATGAATTGAGACAAAAGTAGTAAAAATCAAGTTAATAGGAAATTCAAATTAAACAAAATAAAAAAAATATATATTACACACACACACATATATATAGTTTCTGTGTTAGCATTACTAAGAGTGACTTAACCCTTTTCTTGTCTGAAGAAATATTTTCTATTATAAATAGACAACTAGCATAATCAAAGGATAATATGTAATGTATTTTGATATGATTATCCTTTAAATACTCTGAAATATTAATTCAACTAAGTTATAGGGATTAGCAAATTTTTGTATTTCAAACAATGTTACCACTTAAGATAACATTAAGTAATGATGCATAATCTCTCTCTCTCTTTGTCATTTTCACTTCACTTCAAATTAAATGCATTTCAATTTCTTTAATATAATAAGAAGTTTAGATTTATTATTGAGAAAAGGCAGTAAATAATGACATATTTACAGTTCCATTAATTTTTAATTTAGCGGAATTGGCTTATTCTCAACTTTCAATGCATATGAATTTTATTTTTTAATTTTAAAATTAACTGTTTTATCTGAGAATTTGTGTTTCTTAAGCATTTTTATGTGGTTTATAATAATTATTTGATTAAATCTTCAAATTTTCAAAAATGTTTTCCTCAAAAAATAACAATTTTGTGCATTCTGAAATTTTAACTAAAAATGTTGTTAAATAGATTTAATTTAAATTAGCATAAAATATAGCAGTATAAGGTAATCTAAACAATTTTCAAATTTCATAACTAATAAGAATGGATGAACTATAGTCAATAAAGTCAGCTAGTAAAAAATAAAATTCAAAATAATTTTGAAGAGAAAAAATATTTCATAAAAAGACAATCCTGCAATAAACGGTATTGGTTAAGAATTAAAAATTAAGGAAATTTATCAAGTGTTTCCAAAAATGATCATCTTTGCATTTAAAACAAAGAAACACACATAACAAATAAAATCACATCTAGAATCATATGTAATTCAGAAAATATGGTTTAGGATTCTACCTTTTGATAGTTTAAGTACAACAAACAAACCTGACATATTTCTGTGAAGAAAGAAAAACTGAAAATAGAACCAGAAACATTTTTTTATCATGTTTCATAGTAAAGAATTCCTTTGACATCAATATTAATGACTATACAATTGACTTATGTCTAAAAAATGTTTCATTCTTCTGTGCCAAAGCACATCAGATGAAAAATTCTCAATAATACAAGAAAATGGAAGACTTGAAAATACATGCAGGTCAACATAAAGAATTTTGGAGTAACATTATTTTCTGACTTATAATTTCCCCAGTAAACACTAAGTAATTTTAATCATCATTTTAAAAGTATATCTATTAATCATATCAATCTGTATATTACATCCTTACAGTAATAATTATCTGTCTAATAAATATTTTAAAAAATCAATTTCTTTGTCAAATGTGGACTTTTTTAAAAAATAAAAACCTACATTTACTGAAAAAAGAATATATTCAAAATAAATTTTTTTAAAAAAAGAGAGTGGTTATATTTTTAAAACAAAACTAGATATGGAATGTATCGAGATAAAATATATATGAAAGAATTAAAAGTTAATTAAATTTTACCTTATAAGTTTCAGTATTAAATAGTTTTGTATTCCCAATAAAATTTGTATCTGGTAACTTATTTTCTTTCACCATTTAGGAATCCAGTTAGAAAGATACTGAAGTACAAAGCTTTTAAAACTAATTAAAGAACTATGCCCATCAAAATTTGAAACAACTAGTTCAACCAAACTTAAATAACAGTATAAGGTATTTTGGCAAGCAAGTTAGTCATTTAAGATGGCTAATACTAATTTTATTTTTACAAAAAGCCAAATATTGTTAAAGAAACAGAAAATAAAATAAAAAAAAAAACTAATCTGTAATAATTTTGCTGAATGAGAAAAAACATTTCCGAGCTTTCAAGCCTAAAAATTAAGAGAAATCACAGATCACTTAAGACATTGCCAAAAAATTAAGAGAAATTACTTAAGACATTGATTTCAGTGAAGATCAAGAAAACATACATTAGTATAGTGAGTAAAAACATAACGTAACATAAAAAAAACATAACATAAAATAGATAAATACAACATAAACAGTATAGCATTCTGAATATATAAGTTAATACCATTTCTTTCTTTTACATTTCAAGTTAGTAATTTAATAAAACATTTAATTTCAAAATGTTACTATAGAAAATATAAATCTACAGTAGTTTTTATTCCCTTCATAAAATTTGCTTTGTTTTCTACATTTGTTCAGTAACATATAAAAATTTAATATAAATTACTAATGATAAAAAAATGTTTTTAGAACTTGTCTTGTAAAACAGAACATTTTCAAAAATTTGAAGGAAGAGGTTTGATTTTCCTTTTTTCTGGAGTTTAACAAATAAATGTTTAAACAAAGTTGAGAACAACGTAATTTTTTCCTTCTATTTTATCTGATAGCTACTATCCAGTTTAAATTCTGCAATTTACTAATGTCCTCCGCTTTAAAAACAAAATCTGTTCCTAGAAAACCATGACCATGTAGAGTTACGTATCATATTATTTATAGCAACTAAAAATTAATAATGTGATTGGTCTTTACAAACTCAAGAAAGGGAGAATTAACGTCTGCTCAGAAATAGTAACTTTTCAGTTCTCATTTCCTTAAGGTCATAGAAACAGTTACATAGGTTTAAAAACATTATAAATTTTTCTCTTATTGTTGTTTTTCTATCAAATTGCAAAGGATTATTACAATAAAAAACTTTTAAGCATAAAGTATAACACATGAAGTTAGATAGCAAATTATTGAGAAAGAAAGAAATTTAATTTTTTAAAAATTTATGTATAATTTATCACAATAATAATAAAATTACAAACTGTAATTTTAGATTTAAAAACTGCAGAATACAAAAGTAAAAAATATTTTTAAGCATTTGCTCAATACTATATTAAAAAATGAAAGCAGTAAAATATTGAATAGTAAAAAAACATGCTTTTCTTCCTAAATGAGAACAGAATTTTGAAACATATTGTGGGATGAATTTCAACTTTTTCATAATTTAAAAAAAGATTACATACAGTATTAATAATTTATTTAATTAATTTTTAATTGTATGATAAAAAATATGCTACTAACTCACATCCTTACACTTGAACCTTACTTATTTCTAAAGAGTTGTTTGCATATTGTTATGCTAGTTTTTATATATAAAAGGTACAACTCTATTAAAAGAAACTAACAAAGGAACCACTTAATTTACCTCATCCATTTCACGCTGCAGCTCAGCAGCTTCTTCATCTGTAAGTTCTACAACTCTTTCATCACTGTCCAATTCCATTGCTGTTTGTTCTTCTTTTTGTTTGCGAGCTATTCGCTCTCTTCTTTTTCTTTCTGCTTCTTCTTTCTCCTGCTCTTTCTTTCTTCGCTCAGCAAGTGCCTTATCTTCAAACTTTTGGAACTTTTCCAATAATAACTAAAAATTACAAAGATAAAATTATTAAACATTCAATATCTATAGAAATATGAAACTATACATTTTCTCTCAAAATATTAAATAAAAGATCACATCAGACAGAATTATTTAAAAAAAAAAGCCTTAAGGAACACTTATTTATCTACAACATGTCAACTAAATAAAAATAACATCATATACTTTTCTAGCAGCTCCAGGAGTCCCACCAGTAAAGAAATCTGTTTTTCTTAACAGAAAACTGAAGAAAGTTTCCAAGAGCTAAGAGAGAGATAAAAAAAATCATTTTAAGGTATATCAAAATTTTAATGAATTAATTATATTATTTATTGTGTCACATATGATACAAGAAATAAAGACTGCTATTACATATAGCATCTAAATACTATTTTATATTTTTCAAAAATTTGATTTATTGTACTGTTAATCACATTTTGAATTATTCATTCATAACTCAAACATATAAACAAAATATTAGCCATAACAAATAAAAAAAAAGTAAAAAAAAAACCCTTAAGACAGATAATAACAAAAAAGAAAAACAATTTGTCCATGCACATTTAAGTTATATTGTATGTACACGAACAGATAAACTTGCTAAAAACGAAATTTGAGCATGATAAATGAATAGGTTCAACTAATAATTGGCATTCAGTTACATGTCATTTCTGAAAAAAAACTGAATACATTTTGATAGGTTCGCTCCCCCACTTCCTTCTTAACAAGTCAATATGAATTTACAAATTTCTAACTAATTCTCAATAGCACCTATAGCTCTCATTCATTTTGAGTCTAATTTCTTTCATTTTTTCAACGTAAAAGAAACAGTTCGAACTTTTTCTTTTTTTTAATATTCTAACAATTTTTTCATAACTATCCATAATGCTTTTCAAATAATTTCTTACCAATTTGTCTTTAAAAAATACATGGTCCTATTTTTTTAAAATTTAAATTTATCTTAATAAATATCCTGATGTTTGACTTATTAATGAGAAATATTAAAGAGAAAGTTACAAAAATCTACGCTTTAGATTAAAGTGTATATTAAGGATTAAGGAAAGGCAAAAGCATCTCAAAGTTTTGATGAAAAAAATTAACATTAATGGGAAAATTATCATTATTTTGTAATAAACTCATTAGGAGGCTTTATCTCGACGGTTTAAAAACTGCTTAAAAATTATTCTTAATCTGAAAAATAAATCTTTATATAAATCTTAAGAGTACTCATAATCTAGCAAAAAAGCAAAACAAAACAAAAAACCCTCACAATTACATACAAAATGTAAAAATAATTACGCCATGAAAAAAATTGCAAATTTTCCCTTTTTTGATAATTATATTTTGATCTCGTTAGTAGTGAACATTTAATGAATACAATATGCGAATTTTTAATTTTATTATTCTAAACATTAAATAAATTTTATATAATTGTGCATTATGAACAGAGAATAATATTAACGTTTTTAAAAGGCATGGCCTTACTTCGTGAACACCACCTTCATGCTGTTGGGCCATCGCCAACAAAATACCATCAAACTTTTCTTCATTCATTTTTTTCAATAATAAACTTTCATGTACATAAAACTTAAATTTCAATAAAGGATAGCAGTACACCCGCTAATTCTAAAGTACAATCGAAAATCAACAAAACATAGCACAATCCTCTCGAATATTCTCCGTTGCCATAAAGGAAACTTATATAATTTAAAAAGATATCGAAAAGCTAATCATATAGCTGAAAATGATGAACATATATCAATGTCAAATCTGATTTCGTCATTGAATATTAGAAATATAAAATTGCCTTTTATTTGAAATTGCTACTGTTTTTTTTACGCTACATGATAAATTTTATCATCATCATCATTTTGAATACATTGATATTACTTGTAAATACTTATTTCAACTAAATAGTGCTAATAAATGCTGCATTAGTAAAATAAAGGGATTTTTGCATTCATTTTTTAAATCTTCTAAAATTCTTATTAAAAATATATTTGAAAAACCTGCTTCGAACTTAACTGTAATAGTGAACTGCTTCTTGCCATCTCAACTCCCATTTCTATCATTTGAGAGTTTGGGACTTGTGTATTGAGAGTTGTTGCATCTGCGTAAAATTTTTGATCTAGAAATATGAGGTAATCTGTTTCAATCCTAATTTTAAATATTTTTATTTGCATATTTTTTGTTATTGAAAATAAATTAATATATGATCTTTTTATTTTGATGATTATTTTTTTTAATAATGTTACGTTTGATCTTCCGTTAAAATTATATAACACGTGTCCTTTAACTTACAGTTCCAAAGTGAGCAGAGATACACTCTATGATACGGTGAACACCTTGCTTGAAAATTCCAATAAGAAACCGAGGAAGTTTTTAGAAACTGTAGAACTTCAAATTGCTTTGAAGAATTATGACCCACAGAAAGACAAACGTTTTTCAGGCACAGTCAAGTATGACGAATTTTATTTTATACCTGGTTGAAATAGTTCCTGCTGTTAATACTATTAATGATTGAAAAGATGAATTGCTTTAAGATACATATTATTTAGGTAATATTCTTAAAATTCAGCATGAGCTATTTCTTCAGGGAGCCAAAATTTTAATTTGGCGGACCTCAACCCAGGGTCTTAAAACAACTGGGAAGGTAAATGAATATTGCAATTCATTACCGCTTGTATTAACAGCATTTAACGTTGGTCGGTAAGTATGAATCGTAAGTAAAATAAAAAAAATCTCCGATTTTATTCATAGTTAACATAGTGAATTTCTCTCAAATATATCGTAAAGTAGTTTTTAATAGTCTCAACAGACTGCACACGATGTATAATTGTGTAATGAAAGGTAACTCATAAACATTTAATACAGTGTTATAAAAAATGTATAATTTCCATTAGAATTGAATCAGTTTTTAAGTCGCATTGTTCTAACAGGTTTAACATCATTTGGTTTATTAAATTCAATTATTTTAGGCTAAAGAATATCCCTCGTCCTAAATTCACTGTATGTGTTCTTGGAGATCAACAACATTGTGATGAAGCTAAAGCTAACAATGTTGAATGTATGGATGCTGAAGCCTTGAAAAAGCTGAACAAGAATAAAAAGCTTGTTAAGAAATTAGGTATGCATTTCATTTAATTGTTTCTGGTTTAAAGTTCCTAAAATCACACCGAACCCTCCTGTTAGTGCTTTTATGTACTTGTAGGTTCCTCAAGGTGTGTAAAAGTAAATTATTTGAGTTGCTTTTTGAGGAAGTTATTTCTGAAAAAAAAACTTGAATAGACAATTATTCGTTTCACTTTTCCTTTCTTGTGATTTGATTTACAATTTGAATGGGCTTAGATCTTGAAATTTTAGTATATTTATTAAGATTGGATGCATTTATAATTTTAGTTAGCTTTAAAATTTTTATTCATTTATGTGTTTTAAAAAAATTATCTGATAATTCTATTCACTTCCTTAAGTAGTTAAATTTGGAAGAAATTATAGAATGTAAAATTTAAAGATGGTGATTCCTAGTTTGGAGCAATTTCTGGATTAATCACCTCATTTTAAATTCAATTTTGCTGTGGGTATAAAAAGGTGGTTTTTGTACAACTGTCTTACAAATAAGATACTATGTATTAATGTGTTGAGTAAATCTATTAATGTTAAAAACAATTGTTGGTAATATAGGCGAGTCCAGTACAATTCTCTTAATGTCTGGCATCTTGGATGGTTACAAGAATAGCATAAGGTATCAGTTTTGAATATGGCTGCTATCAAATGGTAGTTAAGAGAAATGGCTTGCAAAAAATACGAACTGGACATAAATAATGTAAAATTATTAATGGAAATTTTATGAGTCTTTCCTGCTTAAAAAATTTTGATAATAGAAATTGTCATTAAAAATTATCTAATTTTTAGGATAAATCTTTATTTTAAGATTGATAAGGAAAAATTTATCTAAAATTTAACAAATTAGAAATGCTTTAAAAATGGGGGAAAAATTGTTAACTTTAGAAAAAAAATAACTTCACTAACTTTTTTTCTCCTGGCATTCCTTCTCTATATAAACTCAGTAATGTAAAGTTTTAATGTTAATCTAAATTCCATTTTCTATTTGCCTCTTACCTAAATTGTATTCTCGATAAAATAATCATCTTTTCACGCCGTTGTAGCGACTATTTTCACTCATTCAAATGCATAGTCCTGTTATGTCCCTATGATATTGAAAATGAGATGCCATAAAAGTTGAATTTTATGCGGCCCTCTGCCTTGTACCCAATTCTCTTGTCTGTCCTAATTATGTTTAAGAACCTTATATGTATCTTCTAATTTTAATTTGCTTTATGAGAAGTATTTAAAGTCTCATAAAGTATTTTCTTACTTTGCACTCTTCCCTCCAACTCATTTCTTAAATGTGTTTGGGTCCAAATTGTGCTATATTAACAGATAGTTTTTATTATGTTGGATATGCTAATAATGCAGCATCTTCTTGCTAACTATCATACAGTATATTTACTAATAAGTGTATATTGCTATTTTATTGCTATTATATTTAATTTGTTATAATAATTTTTTTAGCCAAGAAGTATGATGCTTTCCTTGCCTCAGAATCTTTAATTAAACAAATCCCTAGACTATTAGGTCCTGGTCTGAACAAGGCTGGCAAGTTTCCATCTCTGCTCACTCATAATGAGTCTATGATGGCCAAGATTGATGAAGTTAAGGCTACTATTAAGTTCCAGATGAAAAAAGTGAGAATACATTTGAATTTTATTATTAGTATCTGAAGTATTTTTCTGAATTTATTTCTAAATGTTATGGCATATTTTTAAATAGTTGTTTTAACTTAGTTTTTAATTATCTGGTGTGAATGATTGGAAGGTGAAATTCAAAGAATATTTGGCAAAAGGTACTAGTATAACTAGTTTCCTTGAAACTTTTTTCTGGCTGAGACTATTAAGATCATATTTCACTTACATGTAAATTTAGAAGTTTGAATTATAACTTTGGTATTTTTAGAGTAATCAGATGTGTGGAAAATGTAAATGCTATCAAATATGCAATCAAAACTCTAAGCAAGTTGATGTTGAAAATTTCTTATATTAAAATTTAAATTCATTTTTTTAAAAAATCTTTCTGTTCATCCGAATGGAGGTTAATTGCAAAATATTATTTAAAAGTAGTTGGTTTTGGATAAAATTGTGTTCCGAGTATTCAATAGTAGTTTGTGCATTAGTATCTAGTTGTATTTACTGTAATAGTATCTTGCAGTGACTATGGTAAAAGTTTTGAACTTATCAACTGCAAGATTGACAATAGTTGTCTTTAATGTTTGAATAGGGCAAATGCAAAGTTTTTAAAATGGGACTTAACAGAAAAACAAGTAACAAGAACAGAATTACAGTAGAAAATTAAGATTGGTTACTGTTAACCATGGCATTAAGTTACACATTAGATTCTAAGCTAATAAGTTGTCAAAAGCATTTGAATTGTTTCAGAAAATGAAGCAGATAAACTTTAAACTCTGTTTGATGTTAAATATAACAAATACAAATTGGCGATTAAAGAAATACTTAATCTTTGTGTACTCTATGATGTTTTATGTTGCATGTATTAGCTGATTTATAAAATGCTGAATAAAAGATTTTTCTGAGAGTACATTTCAAAAATATGAATTACAATTTTAAAATCTTTGAATCCTCCTTTATTCCTAGAATAAGCAAAATTGTTATTCTAGTTATTCCGGGAGGTATACTAAGTGCCATTGCACGAGTTCCTCATCTACTAATAACTGAGGAATATTTTTCATGGCTAACAATCAATTTGTTTGTTTTTTGATTGCTTATAATACTGTTTTCTTTTGTACAGGTTTTGTGCTTGGCTGTAGCTGTTGGCCATGTTAAAATGAGTCAGGATGAATTAGCACAGAATTTGAATTTGTCCATCAATTTCTTAGTTTCTCTTCTGAAGAAAAATTGGCAAAACATCAGGTCTCTACATGTTAAAAGTACTATGGGACCTTCTCTGCGACTGTATTAATGGAGTGGGTTGATTTAAAATAAATTGCATATTGTTATATATGTTTCTTTTATTGCAGCATGTATAAGGCATGTAGCATCACTCAAAAGTACTTAAAATTTGAAAACCATTTTTAAACACCTTTAAGAGTGCTTGATTTTCAGAAAAGGTCCTTAAAAAAAGGTGCTTGATTTTTTCGTGAAGATGGAGGAGTTGTTTTGTTTCTTAAAATTAAATATAATTCAAAATCATGGTCTTAAAGGTTTGTTTACTGGATACATAGAGCTTATATAAATGGAGGAAGCTAGTCGCTTGTTTCTAGTCTAAACAAGTGTACGGAACATGAACGAAGTCACGTGTGAGAAATCTGGCCTTTTTTGGTGCCATATCACAAATCTTGGCATACTCAAAAACTGCTGCGCAATGTTTTGTTTCCCGGCAATGGGTTAACATTTCCTAAATAATTTATATATATATTCATTCTAAACAAACTGGTTTCGATTATAAAAGTGACCTGGTTTTTTTTCCCCTTGAATATTCTGAATAATATTTATTTTGCATAAAAAATGTAAAAGGTTAATTAAAACTGTTCAATTATTTTGAAATAATTGAGAAAGAGAAAAAAAAACGCTAGCTCAGAATCGAACCCAGGTTTCCTGAATGCTATGCCAGTGCCCTAACCACTACACGGGTGCTCGTTCGAGTAACCCATTATTGGTATATAAGATAATTTGAAAATTTTAAGGTTGACTATTGAGTCTTAATATTTTCATTGATAAACATTCTAAATGTATACTATCATTATGCAAAATCTCATTCCGAACACAATTTTAAACCTCGTGCCTTCTTGTTAATATCAGTTTTAAATTTTTCGCTTCTGGTTTATAGTGTTGGTGGTAACTTTGATTCTAACTACTGCAGAAACAAAATTAAATCATTTTTGGAATCTTAAATGTGTTGATTTAATACAAAATAATAAAGGAAATTCGAAATTTTTACGAAAATGGTGGTTTTAGGATTTGTGCATATCGCAAATTATTAATAGTTAACATTAAGACAAAATTTTTATCTGTAAAGATAGCATTTCTATCTTTAATAGTTTATCTTTAGAATGTCCACTAGTTTCTTGTTAGATCTTAATTAAAATTTATAAAATCATGTGATTACTGCTAGCACATTTATCAAATTTTACTATGTAACATCTGTACTTATAATAAAGCTCAATGTGTGTGTTTGTTGGCGCTCTACAAGGCCAGCCCATTCAACTTACAGCTACCAAATTTGGCAGGTGTATACCTTGGAGGCCAGGAATGTGCACCTGGGTGTTATTTTTTCGAATTTTTAATTAGAATTTTATTTGTTTAATAAATTAAGCGAAATTCTGGCGTGTTTCTGCTATAACTTCCGAAAATATTACCGCACAAAAAAGATTTTTACATGAAGTTAAAGGTCAAAAATTTATCTTTTAAATGATACCAATGTTTTAACCTTAAATTAAATTTCTATTTTTAATGAATTTTTAAATAATTATTTTAACTTTATTTTTCAACAATTTTTTTTCGTTCAAAATAAAAATAAAATTTAAGCTGCACGAGCACGTTTCGCATTCATGGGGGGAAAAAATAGCTTTTTTCAAAGTGTTGCCATCACATTGATTAAAGCTCCAATTAAAAATAAATCTTTTTGGAAATGAAATCTGCAAAAATATAACTTTCGGCACGTGTCTAGGAAATGAAACAAATATGAAATATTTTTTCTAAAAATTAAATTCAAGAAAAATTATTTTGATTTTTTTACACTCTATTATTAATAATATAAATCAGTTTTATTTTAAGGCAAGTTTTGTTTAATATGAACAGGATGTCCATTCAAATCAGGGCCACACAGCTAATTTGTAAACCTTTAGTTAGACATATATCTGCTAAAATGGTCTAAATGGAAAATGATTATATACGAATTTTTGATTTTACATAAAGCTCCTGCTGTGGAAATCGCGATTAACAAAACTTCTTGAAACACTAATTTTAAATAAAAAGAGTAAATTTCCAATCAACTAAATTAATCACTTAAACTGACTGATTTATGAAAATTTGAATATCACTATTCAATAAAAAAAAAAAAAGGGATAATTTTAGATTTTCCATCGATCGTTTCAAAGAAAATACGCCAATCAACGCGCAGGTTTCTCAAGATTAATTGGCCTAAGATTATGAAAATTATTTTTTAAATTTTTAACATTCAAAACATAAATAAATCTTGGTTGATCGTGGAAAATAGAAACATTCATTCATTTATTTAAAATTTGGTGTGTCCAGAATATGATACCTTACTGCATTAAATTTAGACTTAATAATTTTTGAAATATATTTATAGAACAAAATATTGATTTCATTTCAATCCTTTTGAAAGCAAAACTAAAAACTGAATTTTATGCTGAATCTGAGAAGTTTTTGTTGAATTATTCTTTGAGATATTACATAAATTATGAAAAATATTTTGTAGTTCACATAAGACTTAAATACCGAGCCATTCTGTTTGCAATACTCATATTCAATAATGATAAATAAAATAAAACGCTTGGTTTTATTAAAAAAATATCTATATTAATAGAAATTTCATCATTTCCACTTTAAGTTGAAGTTTTACCGGAAATGACAACAAATTAGCAAAATATATATAGTAAATTGAACGAAACGATCTAAACAGCAGTATAAGTATGGTATGACTATCAAAATTTGAAGATTAAAAATGTTTTGTTTGAGATTCTATTAGGAGACCAGTTACTTAAAAATTGTAGCGAGCGGTAATATTGGCGAACCATCTGGTCGCCAAAGGCGGCTAGTTTTTAATAAAACGTTTTAGTTTCACGATTTCATTCACAATGATGATTTAATATCTTTTGCGGTATAATACGATTCGAATATTTATGGTAAAAAAAAACATTGGAAATAATAAGGAACTTTATTTGCACTAAAATAAATACACAATTATTAATCGGTCGATAGTGTTTTTTTACCATTACCAATAGTGTTTTTATGGAAGCACTTGTATTGGCGAGAAAAAATCACGCTGAGCACTTGCAACACATTCGAGATTAAAATAAAGCAAGTAATAAAATATGCAGTTACATCAGTTTAAATGAAGCTTAATAATAAATTTAATACAATAACTAAACCAAACTATGAAATATTATTCAGTTTTAACACCAAAATCACTGAGTGATGGAGGTTGCAAAATTTTAAATTGACTTAAAATGGATATAAACAGAATATGTTTATTGTACATACCTGTGAAATGATACAGGACTATCCTTAGAAGCTTTTTCTTTGCATCCAATTGCACAGCATGGCTTAAATAAGTTTTAAAATCCAACAGTTAAAAGCGAGAAAAAATCTGTCATTGAAATATAATGGGGAACGGAGAATGCGGCTACAGCGAACACAAATTCTGTCCATAAGTCACGTGATTTTATCTTGTCCTACACCTAAGTAGGGTTGCACTCCCTCTATAAGTATCTCAGCTCTATGCCTGGATGTATAAAAAAAGAAACCAGCAAAGGTGAAGAAATATTCCAAGGGTTCCAGCACATCTTAAGGTAACGCTTCTGCTCTTCCACCTTTTTTTCCCCCACAATGTGCATTGCCATTTATGTACTGGAAGGGGTAGTATAGAATGCGTACTACAGCATACTTATTGCGAATCGAAAAGCATTTTAATTTTTAATGCTTTACATGTTGAATTTATTTAAGCTATGTCTGGTGAGCATATATTTAAAGTTTTATTGTGTTAAAGAAGAATAGGTGGTACGGTCCGATCAACGGAACATGAAAATAACAGGGTGAATTTGATGCGCCAAAACGATATATAGAACTGCTTTAAAAATACTAATATATGCAATCACTATTCTCATATAAATTTATATTGAACTATAATTAATTGCGGTATGAATTTACATTAGTCGATCGCGTAAAATCCAGTATGAAGAATTTTAACTTGAAAACCTTAAATTTTCAATGATCGTGATATCTCGCGGTAATTTTGTGTATCTCCATCTGTTTGAACATTTTTATTTGTTGGACTAATCTGTTTTGGTAAAGAAAAAAAAAATGTTGGATCTGTTAGTTTTTTAAAAAAGGGGGGTTAAATTTTTTTTCAGGATTTAGATTATCATTTTACTAGCCGCCTATGGCGACCAGCCGGTTCGCCAATCTTAATGTTCGTTAAAATTTTAATAATTAAATGTTTTATGCAATTCCTACTTTGATAGCTTCTTCATCAAAATATTTTGATAGTCATATAATTCACTCTTAATATTATAAAGGCCTTCAGTCATAACGTAATATGCATCTATAATTTTCTGTTAACTCCCGTAGATTTTATGCTTTAAGTTGAAGTGGAAATGATTAATCTGCAATGAATATAATATTTTTTACTGAAAACAGTCGCTGATCATTTAAACCTTATGGGCATTAAACAATATCTTAATTTATGTAATATCTCAAGAATTTATCAACAAAATTTTCTCATTCATCATGAGCAGGTCGTATGTATATAAATTTAAAATGTTTAATTTTAGATACATCAAACACTAAGAAAATAAACAAAATCGTTTAAAATAATCGGTCGAAAACAGGTTCAATTTGATTACAAAACCACACAACTAACCTAAAAGTAATTTAAACCAAGTCCACATCCGTTGAAAATAGTTGTCACCAATCAGAACACAATACGTATGCACGAATTTTCAACGCAAATGCGTGAATTCTTCTATGCCAGTTGAGGTAACGCTACCCAGATTAGAAATTCTTAATTTCCTTTATTCTGTTTTATTTTAATTCAAAAGTACTTGAGAATGAATCCGGAAGATCGATTCATTAACAATGTTTAATTTTAAATGCATCAAACATTAAGAAAATAAACAATCGTTCGAAAAATATTAAGCCTAACCTCATTAGCGTGGGGAAAAAAACGAAGTCTTACTCATTTGGCGGTGGGGAAAATGAAGATTTTTTTGGCGGAAAAGTTAGTTTTAATTAATAATTAAAATTCTAATTCAAAAGAAGGGACCCCAGGTGCACATTCCCGACTTCCAAGGTATACATGTACCAAATTTGGTAGCTGTAGGTCAAACGGTCTGGCCAACACACACACGTTGAGCTTTATTATAAGTATAGATGGTTCTTTTTTCCTTTTATAACTTTTATAGAAATATTTTCTCCATCGCATAAAAATTATTTTAACATCGTTTTAACTGTTGAAAATAATAAAGGTTGTAAACAATGAAAAATTTTTGTTCGAATGTAATTTTTTTAAAAATAATTTCTGATAAATAAGTTTTGGACAGTTTATAACAAAGATTTTTATTATAATGAAATTCAGTGATATTGCTTCTTCAAGTCGTTGAATCGTATTATTCCGCAGCTGTTAAAATTCTAAAACGGAAAAAAAATGCTTTTTTTGCTTTTATTTAAACTTAAAAAAAATTGTAGCGTATTCATTGAATAAAATTCTTCATTTGTTGAGTTTTGAAGCGATGTGATATATTGTCTGGTTTCAAGAAAGACTTAAAAATACTTCAATTGGCGTTTTTACTCTCATATACAAAATTCAATGAAAGTATTGCAATCGGCAAAAAATTCGAACTCGAGATTTTATTGAATTTCCGCGTTTCATATCTTCTAGAATTCAAACACATTTTTGAAAAATGTGTTTTTGATAAAAGATAGCACAAAAACACTGAGTTAGACGGATGAAATTTGGTATATGGTCTTCACATCAAACTTGCGGATTTCGATCGAATTTTCAACATCAGTTCAGAGGAAATCTGTTCGAATCTAAGTAAGCAATTTTAATTGCAAAACGAAGAGAGCTAGAGCGTGAACATTGGTGCGCAACATTTAATGTCTGTTGTCTAAACATCTGCCAAATCCAACAAGGAATTCATCTTTCAGAAATATGTAAACGCGATAACTCAAAAATGTAGCGACTTCAGTATATCAAATTTGATATGTGATTTTGTGGCAATTGTACTTTTTTGAGTCCATTTTTTGTTTTAATCCATTAGGAAGAATTTGTCTAAATTCAAATTCGCTTTTCGGATACTTTCAACGCCTGCCAGAGATGAATCCTAAAACGTGCCAACGGTCACACGATAGATAGAATCAGTAAAAATATTACATTCACGCTAGTGTTAATATTCCGCAACTATTGTACACCACCACACAAGGCATCTCCTGTCAATATGCGAGAAAGTTTTGGGAGATACTCTGGCTCATTTATTTCAGTTTTGCTTTTAACTACAGAGCTGGGTTTTTTTTTTTTTTTTTTGCTTTATTAATTTGTTTCCGTTATTTATGAAAACTAGGATTTGTTAAAGCATTTTCACTTCTCCGTAAAATATATATAACGTTTCTTCTGTAATTTTTTTAAGTAAGAATTTTATCTTGTGGGTTTTCATTAAATTTTAGGAGCGTTAAACTTTCAAAAAAGACTTCTACTACACTTTAGAAATAAGAGGCGATAAGACAATTTCTTTTTAGTCTGATCATTTGTGAACGCTGCTATTATTTTCTATTAAAAATGATTTTAAAAACTTATTTAGGCATTATTCTATCATCCATTTCATGGCAGTTTTGCCAGTCGTATGATGATTGATACCCATAGGTAAGCTTTAGTTCTCAGCTTTATAAGATTGCAAATGAATAGAATGAGCCAGTGCAGGGAGAAGTTGAAATTGACTCTTGCCAACCCAGCCATGTTAAATCCTAATTGTTGTTGCTTATATGAAATTCAAATACAAAATATGTGGTCAGGCTGAGCTTCTACATCATTATCGATATTTTCAGAAATGTTGTATCTATCTGATATTTAAATTTTAAGAATTGTTAAAAATGCTCACAGACCTTTATTGTTAATCTTATACAAGTTGACTTACTTTTTTTGGTATTAATAGTCCCCCCCGTCATTTTAAGGCTTTTATGAAATCTAAAAAGGCATAATTTTACAATAGATGTTGTGCAAATACAGAAAAAAATATTAACATTTAAAAAATAAGCATTTCAATTGAATTTTTAATTTTTTTTTTCAATAAAAACTATGCATTATTATAAAACAGAAAAAAAATGTTTAGAAAATACATAGTTCAGCAGTTTCTCACTACGCACCCTGATATATCTAGTTTAACTCCTGCAGTTGCCAAAATTTGTTAGTAATAGTCAGCTTAATAGGGTTAAACTTATATCCATATTGTAAAATGTTTAGAAGCTGGAAAATTTATGTTGGTAGGTTGGGTATTTTAGTTGTGTATTAAGTTGAATCTTGCCCATGTTTTAATTATTACATGAATAGCAAATTCGGGAATAAATTACCCAAATTTGCTCATAAGTGAAACATTTGTCGAGTGTAGAAACTTTCTGCAGGAATCAACTTTAAGCAGGAGAATGTGTTAAAATACAGAGGCATTTGAATTTACAATGAAAAAATTTTCATTTATAATGCATCCTTTTACAAAAAAGTTGTCTATAGAAATACTTCGGTTACACTTCGAAATTTGCTGAAAATCGCAACATTTTCTTTCAATAAATTTGTTTCGTTACAGTGATGCAATAATTTCCTGTGTATTTAGTATCCCTTATTTCACTTGAAAGCTATTTCTCCGCTGAGACTATTTTCTCTTCTCACCAATTCTTGACTCTGTTTTGCTGTGGCATGGAATGCAACTCTTGAATTTCTTGGGTAGTTCTGGCTATGCTCTCATTGATGTTGCTATCCCTTTCTTCTCTTGCAATCTGAACCTGAGGCAACTTTTTTTAAGGTTTTACGGGCACTTGCTCAAAGCCCTTGGAGTAGTGTCGAAACATCTCGTGTACTGTAAGGGTTCTCTTCAAACTAGCAGCCAATACAGTTTGTAGCCTACCTTGTATGTGATGTCGCAATGGAGCGTACGAGCTGTAAGAAGAATATAGTGTGGATTGTCAAAGAGCTTATAAACTGCCTTCTGTGTCACAGAAAAGAATATTATTCCCAATTCAGAATGTGTAACAAAATCTGCATTTTTAGTAGTGACCAATAACTGTTATAACAATCTTCGAGGGGTTTTTTTTTGTGTGTGATATATAAGAATTTAGAATGAAAATCAAATATCTTTGAATTCTTGTTGAAAACATGCTTAAGATATTTTAAAAGAAAACTTTAATGTCATTGGAAATACTTTGAATTTTAAGATGCAAAGAATTTTTAATTAAAGTTTTAAAAAAATCACTTTGAATTGTAAATATTCACCTTTTGAAATGAATCCAAGGACATGTGCCTGTTATACAAAGTTTAGTTGAGTACCAATATACATTCAGTAAAGATATGGCATTTCAGATTCTGGTTTTGTTCTTGGAGGGGCAATTTTCCTTTAAGTAATTTGATAATACTTTTTAATATTTTAAACATTTTTTAAAAAGAATTTTAATAAATAATGGATAATAATGAGATACTTTAAAAAATCTTTTTTAGAAGACTGAAAAAACATGAAATATTGCAACTCTGTAAAGCATTTTGAAAGTGTAAATCTAATCGTTTAAAAGTTATGTATTTGACATGATACGAGTGAGCCCCTGTAAATTTATAATTCATTTACCCATTGTATGCAAAATTAAGCATTTGTATCGAAATTTTAAGCATCAACAACAAAATGAGAAATACTACTATTAATATTACTAAAGATTTGAACTATTTTAAGTATAAAGTAAATATATTGTGTATGCAATATGTCTATTAAACGTGTGACAATCTTCGAATTTCTTTCACTCTGTTCGTTTCTCCAAACACTCCAAGGTTCGTTTATTTTAATCCACTGAAGTGTGGTAAAGGAGTCAGTCCAAAACCATGTTTTTATATTTTCAAACTCTTACGAATTTCGCAAGTCTGGAGCTATTGCATCCATTCTTGATATAGTAATGGGTTTCAGAGGTGGTGGCCAACGGTTGGACGATGGTTTCATGAGCTGTACGATATAGGACTGCTGCATAGAAAATGTCATTAGCATCGCAAAATCTATGTAAAGCCAGCATTAAAACTAATAAAAATTCATCATAGAATCTTCACAAGATGCAGTATTTTTATATCTTCTAACCACTTAGGAAATTTTTTGTTGATACTTCAGAATACCAACTCATTTTTGATTTAGACACAACTGTCAACATAGAATGAATTCGTCAATTTCATAACAGTTCATTAAGATAGTTAAAAAAAAAGAAAAATTAAACAAAAATCTTCATCACTTTTGCCTAATATTTTAAACAAGTTTTCACTTTAAAATGTCATTTTAAGTAAGTAAAATTGTTATATAAATTTGGAAAAAGTTGTTTCATGATGCAAGCATATTTGTATCGAATTCGATAAGTTGATCCAACAGTTTGATCCATAAAACATGAAAATACAAACGTATTCCTGTGTTTATTATTACTAAAAATGGCAGTGGTTATTGTGATATTCATTAGACAGAATCCCTTATTTTTGAAGTTTGACTGGCACCAATTGAAACAGAAATAAAATCTGTATAAAAACCCTCGGAAAAAAAAACAACCCTTAGGAGAAAATGAGAGTAAAAATAAAGAAACTCCAGCTGTTTCGCTTCTTACTGGCATAGTATGATGAAAATGCACGCTTGAAGACAAAATTACCTCAAATACCAAAGGTTCGTTTTCAGAATTTCATCAACATGGCGTGAAGAAAAACATGAAATAGTTGTGGAATAGTTGTGGGCACATCGGTATTTGGACAGTAGATTCATATAACAATGTTTTGACAGTATTTATTTTTTTTCTAAAATCGCATAATGAAATGGCTTTATGTCAAGAAAAACAGCGAAATTGATTGCTTCTCCTGATACATGTTGTCAGTTACCACCTGAAATTTGTGATCTAAAAACTTTTTTTTTCCTAATAAACATTTCCTAAAATTTTCCTAATTTTTTTTTGCATTATACAACATAATTAAACTCTGTCTAGAACTGTCCATGTTTTATGTTTATCAAGAAGAAACGAACCATTAGGTAAATAACACCAATTACTAAAAGTGCACTCCTTTACTGAGTTACCATTACAATAATTAATCTGGAGGCATTGTTTAGAAAAACCTTGAACTTTTATTCCCGGGCACTTGAAGATGGAAAAATATCTGATTATGGTTACTTCTTTATATGGATGACTTTTACCATGTGACTTCAAAACATGGCATTCAAAATATAACTGTATTGAAAACGAAATACAATATGCGCAATTAATCTCTTGTGAAAGCTGATGTTTCTAAACTGATGTTCAACCTAGCTCTGATTTTTTTTAATGGCAAGCATAAATGAAGAGTACATATTTTTTGTACTTTTTCTATTTGTCTTTATTCAATTTTATCTATTGGACTGAAAGTATTTATTCATTTTTCCTTACAATTATTATTGCTTGTGGCATGCATTCTCAGAAAATAGAGCATTTATGTATTTACACTATCTACCAATAAGTAATTGGGCACCTGTGATAAAAGAGATAAACACAATTTCTTCATATTCAGTAGTTGGTAGAATATCCACCTCAGGCAATTGCAGCCTTAATCCACCGGGGTATGCTTTCCAAAAGTGTCTGGATGATGGATAGTGGTATTTTCTTCTACACGGCTTGGAGAAGAATATGTGTTTTCTTTCACCGATTTTGGGCGGTAGCTGCACGCCTTAATTCCACCATCCAACTCATGCCAGGGATTTTCTATAGGATTCAAGTCTGGACTCTGGCCAGTCTAATTCAGTCGGTTCACCCTAATGGCAGCATATCAATCCATGGTGGATCTCGCAACATAACAAATCGCGTTGTCATCCTGAAAATAACAGTGGTCCAACCGCAAAATTGCCTCAGCGTATTGTTGTCTAAAATAGTGGAGTAGGAGTGCCCTTGATTCCATTTCATGATAAGCTCAACAGCTTATCATGAAATGGGATCAAGGGTACCAGTCCATACCACGAGAAACATCTCCAGACCATAATTCCACCTTCGCCAAACTTTACAGTAGGCACAATGCATTCTACTAAAAGGCGTTCTACACGTTAACGCCAAATCCAGACTCTGCCATCCGACTGGTAGAGATTGAACCTTGATTCATCACTCCAGAGAGCCTATTTCCACTCACCTACGGTCCAATTTCGACGTGCCTTGTACTACCTCAACCGAGCAGGGTGATTGGATTTTGTAATTAAAAGCTTATGGGCTGCGGCACGACCATGGAAACCAAACAAATGTGCTTCCTTGCTGATGGATGATATTTATCAAAACAACAGTCCTTTATGCTTGTTGGATTTCCTGGAATATGTGGGCCATCAGTTTGGTGCGGTTTTTCCGAATTTCTTTGGACAGCACTCGTCAGTCTCAATCTCTTAGTTTCGTGGATATACCAGGTCAAACACATTCCGACAATCACCACTCACTTTCCACTTCTTAATAACGAAAACCACTGCAGATTTTGGAATGTTTAAATCACTAGATATATCTCTTAAGAATCGATCATTTCTATTATAAACGACAAGTACGTCTTTCCCGAAGTCAAACAGTTTTGAATTTCGTGGCATCTGGCATACGACTAATGCCAATGCTATTTATGTACAGAAATAGGAAGTAGATGAGGACCACTAATATCCTCATTTGCATGGGGTTAATGGTGTATATATATATATATAT
>JAPMOR010057158.1:0-10778 GCA_026543865.1 Argiope aurantia
GAGAGAGAGAGAGAGAGAGAGAGAGAGAGAGAGAGAGAGAGAGAGAGAGCGCACACTTCCAGTGTTCCCTTTATGATTTGGGAATTCTCATTACTCAGATGTCCCTTATTTTTACTTATCCGGCCGTATTTTAAAATTACCATTGATTTCAATTTTTCATTGAGATTTTATTGAATTTCTCATTCTATTGATCTACGACTACTACTACTGTTACCAAGCTACCCCACATCCCAATTCCAGTGACTTATTTTTCTGTGACTAATATCGCAGCTTTCCGAATCCTTGGAAAATTCAATTAGCGCATAGATCTAATTGAAAATTTAATCCCCCAAGGTCAAAAATCCTCACTTTGGAATGGTTTAGAATTTCAATCGAAGAAGCCATTTAAACTTTTGCTCTTGCCATGCTTGTCTTATTATTATAGTTGGCAATTGTGAGGCATTTCATCAAATAGTTCAATGAAATCCTCATGTTGATATTGAGACGATTGTTTTAATTAAGGGATAAGAATGAACTTTTTAGGAATGGGGATTCAAATGTCACCTTTGTTATCTGACTACGGTTTACATTGAAGTTTCATTTACTTGGATTAATGTCCTTTTATAAAAGTATGACAAACCTATATTAAGAAGGAGGGGATTTTAATTTTAAACCGTAATCAGGTATCAAGGAAGAGAATTTTCAGCCGGCTACCTCTCATAAAGATTCCTCACTATAACAATAAAATGACATTTCAAAAATAGATTTATTACCGATTTAAGCGATGTTAAACGATGAATCCATTCTGGAATCCATTCATTAAACTTCAGAACTTCATCAAGCCTTCGCTTTGATCCTGAGGATACGGTCTCGCCTTGGGGACCGGAGGACTCTCATTTCGAACCCTATTCCCTCGAAATTCTGTTATATCAGCATCCTATCTTGAAGAACTAGATATTTTTAGAAAAGATCTTGTAATTTTGAACCCGAGTTAGATGACACGAGTGTCATCTGAACTCTTTCGTACTTCGTTAGCAAGAGGATGTTTGACTCGCAGCCTTTTATTTAACTTGCACTTGGACCTTTGGACATTTGCACACACTACGGACTTTTAAGATCTGAAGTCCTCTGGGCTTGAATCTGGTTATGTGAGGCTACTTATAAGGTCATCGCAACCACAATATTGATAAAAAGTCTAGTTAGCGACCCTATATACATTAAATCCGGAAGGTTCCAATGTATTAGAAGACAGACCACCGATAGAAGTAAAGGATACCTTGTGGAGAATTTGTTACCGAATCAAGATTCGAGCCTTCCATATTTCGAAAGATTTTCTTTTTTTTTGTCGTGTGACTATTTTAAGCCAAATTTTTTCGCAGTATCTTTTGAGGGTAAAGACCCCTGAGCACCCGAGGGCAAAAGCCTGACATCCAGCTCAAATGAAGATAGCACACACACACTCGCTTGCACAACCCCTTTTTACAGGGAGGCTCATTCACGCACCTCACAGAGAGAACACAAGGAAAAGAGCAACCCGGAATGTCTGGATCACGGGAAACTCGAAATATTTTCATCGTTCGTTAAACGATGGTGGTAATCTGTAGTAAGGCATTGTCGCAGTGCCGAAGAATTCAGGATTCCAATCCCTTTTCCACCGAATAATATTCTGCAAGCAGTTCCAACACATTTTAAATCTATAGATCTCCTGTTGTTGATATGGAAGTTTGTGGAGTGTATTATTCACTCTGATGCATTTATTTTTTATCTAACCATGACTCAATTTACTAAATTGGTCTCAAAACAGCTCTGGTTCTTTTTGTATTTATAACTAACAAATTATTAGTAAATATAACCAAGCAAATTAATTCTCGGATCATTTCAAAACAACTATGCCGGGTTAGAATTAAAATCCAACATAATTCTTGTAATTATGAAGTGGTTAGGAATAATCTCTTCAATCAGACTACATGATTATGCTAGTTAAGGATTTAAAAAACGAAGAGAAAGAAAATATCGATGATAATAATAATATAGAAAAGTATAAGCTTTAATTGGTTCATTTATAATATAGTTTTACAAAAGAGAAATACAAAACTACGTAATTTAAAGTAATGGATTCTGACGTGGCTTCGGTAGTCAGAAGTTAAATAAAAGAGTTATTAACTGCTTTTGTCAAAAGTAAATTACTTTTTCTTTTCACTATCCTGATGAGCACTAAGCGACCGCATGAGGAATAAATGATTAAAACCGATTACTTTTATTCACTCTCCATCTGAATTGGAGATTTTTCATTCCAGACTTAATAAAGAATGAAATATTTAATAAAAATAAATACAGCAGATATCACAAAGTTTCTTTTCTATCTTGAATCTTTTAATCTGAACTTTCCATGTTGAATAATTTAAAGACAACAAGTTCAATGCCTGAGACAGCGCTATGTCTCGAAATATATGATCTCCAAGGATTGCATAAAAAAGAATATTGAGGATTCGAATCCACGACTCTGTATCACGCCATCCCTGCCCTTATGTTTAGTTGGTCTAAGTATTAAAGTTAATTGCTGCTATCAATAAAAATTCATTTTTATACTTAAATTTTGATCTTATATTTAATTATACCAAATCAAGTGTACGACTTCTATTAAATAATTAATTTACTCTTCAATTCAGTCACTTTCCTTAATACAAAGTATAGGAAGAGAAATTATTGTAATCATAAAAAAAATAAATCAATTTCGCTATTTTGACGACTGTCTATGCTTCAGACCTCCTTCAGAAGATAAACACATTTTTAGAATTATGGCTGTCCGTTTGTGAATACAATAACTAAAACTAACTAACTAATTAACTTATTTTCTTAGTTAACATATTAAAAAGTAGGAAAGTATAAACGTCTTAAAAAGTTTTCATTTCTCAAAAATATGGAGGCAAAGACAAAATCGTAAAAGCATGAGGTGATGAAAAGTATACTAAAAGTGAACAAAACGTAATTAAAATAATTAAAAAAATTCCTGAATATTTCTACAAAAATTATTATAATCATACTTAAAATATAAATAAATTTTAAATATGATTAAAATTCCAGTTTAATTATACAAGTATATCGAGCAAAATCTCATATTTCAATACTTTTCTTTTGGAGTCCACATTTTTGTCAAAATAGTTTTGTGCACTTTGATGCAGCAATAAAATATTTTTAAATTTTTATATTTTAAATAAATTTTTATTGTCATTAATTTACTCGATCAAATATTTTCATTGTTAAATTAAATAAAATATTTTAAAAAATGATAACTGTTTTTATAATACTCTTGTATTATTTTTTATAAAAAAGATTTTATTAATTTTTTTTGTGAAAATAACCCATTGTTAATTTTTGACTATGTTTGATATCTGAATTGCGAAATTAATTTCAAAATCCGCCATAGTTGTTGTAGAGTTGAATATTAGTCTATGAAGAAATGTAAATTAATCTATATATTTAAAAAAAGCAAACCCAAATATTTAAATATAACAGAGTGAAAAAAATACTTCAGTTTTTATAAACAATAAAAACTTCTTAAATAGTTATATATTTCAGAATTGAAAGTAGATTTCTAAAAATAGTTTAATTTTGAGCAACAAACCTATTTACAGTTCTTTCTTAGAAAGCATTTGAAACGTAGGCGTTTCATTTCAGATGAAATTAAAATTAACATCAAAGGAAATGAAATAGAGAAAATTCGTTTTTACCTTCTTTTAAGGCTTTAATTTATTTCATTTTCCTTTCAGATGAAATTCCTTTCAAAGAAAATGAGTTTCTAGAATTTTGCTTTTGTTTTAAACGAACCTAACTTCATTTCCAGAAAATGTAACTTCAGTGGAAAAATTTTGACAAATATTGAAAAAATAACTACTAAAGTAATCTCATAGGAACATAATTAAAATTGTTTTCAATTAAGTAATTTTAAATGAACTTATTTTAATAACTATAACTATCTTGATAATACAATGTCATATTACTTGATTAATTGAAAACTGCAAAATTGTATCCTTTGCTAAAATATTTTTTTTATTTGAACGTCAACAAAAGTGCCGTTATGGTTTTAAAATAATTTTAAAAAATCAAAAATCTATGGAAAATAAGACACTATCAGCTGAGGTTTTCATTCATATAATAATTAATGCTTTTAGAAAAGTGCTATTCTTAAAAATTCAAAAGTAGGAAATTATTTCCAAAATTAAGGAAATAAAAATAAAATGATATCAGGCCCTGATTAAAATGCTCTTAATAAATCAGAGCTTTATGCATATCAATTATATATTTTCAAATTAAAAATTATAATTGATATGCAAAATTGATATTAAGTTTAAATTGGGTTTTTTTTTCTTTTGCGATTCGATTTCCTTTGAATACTATTTCCAGAATCTGATTGCTTCTACGATTTTCCTGTTTTCTAGACTTTCGAAAAAAATTCAGTTTTTATTAATGAACTGTCAAAATAATGCTTTTGTAAGCCAAAGTTCTTACAAAAGTTCTTTTTATTTCAACAATTGTATACTTCTGTTTATGATTTATAATTACTGATATAAATATTAAAGTTAACTTTGGTACCCAATGATTGTTTATAAATATAATGGATGTTGAAAACTTTTTCATGTGTTCTCCAGATGGCGCCACTTAAATAGAACTGAAATTTTATTAAATTTAAAGCGATTAATTAATAATTATGTTCTGGAAAAAATAAAATAGTGTATTGACATCTAGAATTCGCATATATGTAAAATTTCTCTATTCCAGGATTCAAAAAATAGGTGAAAAAATTTGTTAACACATTTGATCTTTACAAATAGGAAACAAGAGAAGTTATCAAAAAAATATTTTTAAATACTTTTTTATTTGTATTATTTTCTAATCTCGGGTAAGACCGATGCACATATTATGAAATTCGAGCAACGAGTTAATGATGAGTTATCGGTTTTTATTCTTTGCTTAAATGTACAACGATCATCTGAAACAAATAGGAAAACAAAAGAACCAGTCCTTCAGACACAAACACAGGTGCAATTTTTATTTCATATGAATACTCAGAATTCCTAAATATATCATCAAGGGTTACTGGTTTCCCACCACCACTGCGATAGAAAATTCCAATACATTTTATTCATTGTGCATTCTATACGGGAAGAATTGCATTCTATACTTATTTTTTAAAATTCATTTGATGTTCATGCTACTCAGAAATTTTAATCAGAAATCGTCTGCTGCAATCCACCTTCCCTTTTTGAAAGTTATTGCAAGATAAAATTTTACCACAGACCTCAAATCTGTTCTAATTTTGCCAATCAGATTGGCCTGTTAATTTCTCCACATTGTCTACATAGTTAACCAACCAGAAAGCTCAATATTTTATTGTGTTCATTTGGTTAGATAAGATAAGCTTTTTGTTCATTTGGTTAGATAAGATATGATTCATCAAACATTTCTGGTCATCGCAAGCGGTCGTCGTAAATTATTAAAATAGAAAATGAATGCATTGAAAATTCTGAAAATTCAATAGAAAAATAGATCATAAATACAGAAATTCAAAGAACTTTATCTATATATAAATTTTTGACCCCTCCCGCTGGCTCGCTTTCATTCCCATTTTCTTCTCTGTGGTTTTTCAGGTGATGGCTTTTTACCACCTTGCCCTTTATTGGCCAGACAGGAGAATCGGCTACTTGGCGGACATTCGCTGCAAGTTGTAACGTTTTGTTGGTGATAAAGTCTCCAAACGTGACAACGTTTTTATCATTTTCTAATTACTCTAAAGGAAAAAAAATTGATGCCTCAAAAATGATACATCTCTAATTTTCTTCAAGTGCATTTTGAGACTTCAAAAACCCCTAACCAAAACAACATCATGTTCTCACATAATAATAAAAAATAATTGGGTTCCATACATTAAAAGATTGGGAATTCCCACTACAACCATAACCGCCGTTGATTAAAATAAACATAATTAAGATTAGAAGGTTAAAACCTGAACTTTAATTACTGATACTTCTCATGTTGACGCAGCTTATCACATATGATGATAAATACGTAATTCTTCCCTAGAGGAGATTGTTTATATCTACCTGATACTTGATACGTTATCGGGAATTTAAATTCAGATATATTCTGATCTCCACCAAACCGCCTGAAACTTTCTCTCAAGTTGTTGAACATCTTCCCCAGCTTAGGATGCGCACCCCTTTAATCGATATTCGACTTGCATAATGGCATCTATATTAACTAACCCTGCTGGCGCGAACATTAGTCGAAGACGACGTTTCGCGGATCGAATGCCCGGGATGGTTGACAAGTTCGCGAGATTGCCAAATCGATGATAAATGCATACCTTATAATAATTATATTCTGTGGAGAGCTGTATTTAAAACAGACATTTTCTGAACTAAGTTTAGTTTAATTTAGTTTAAGGTATTTGATGCTTTATTTTATATGAAATTTCACTTTGGATTTAATTTTGGACTGTGGTGCCCAAATAAAATCTCATTGTCTGAAGTTGAGGTTCCAAACTGAAAATTTCAAAATCTAATTCCATGAAGGGTTTTCTTATATATGGATTTAGCGAACGCTGAAAACAATGTCATAGCCGAAATGTAAATAATTGTTAAAATGAAGGTAGTTAAGAAAAAAGAATGCCAACCCAAGTAATCTCATAAACTGTCCATGTTAAAAAAACTCCGTGGTTTGTCCGAAAAATGACCTTTGTGCTACTTCAAAGCTTGAATTAAATCAAACTTAGGATAAACTTAAGCACTCAGTAGCCAGGTATCAAAGTCTAAGCTTTAGGTCAGGTCAAGTCAGTTATATTAGTGTCCCTAAAGTTTTAAAGCTACACTAGGACTTTTCTGGGACGGACCTTGTAATTTTGAACTGCGGTCATTTAAGCTTTTGAATTAGTATGGTTTTGGTTCGAAATCCTGTTTTCATTTAAAATAAAATAAGATGCAATAAACATTAATTGTAATTTGGTGCCCGTTTTCCTTTAACTGGTGTGGTGCGAAAGTTTAAAAAGCAGCATGCCATCTCAAGTGCTGCTTTTATTACCTTACTCATCCATTCAAATTAAGATATTTCTCCCATAATAGCCTTTTGTTGTTTTAAATCAGAATGCTATGCAAAAAAGTTTGGGAAATATTGAACTCTGGTCTGGTAATTAATCAAAGGTAGAATTGATTCTAAACTTAATCACCCCTTTAATCAGGGAGTGTTTGACTTTTAACGAATAAACTTCTAGAGCCTAGGGTGTTTGTGGAATGTAAAGCAATTCTAACTCACGATACTTGAAAATAAAACTTTTCAGGTCATGGAATTTTTTAAAGAAATTAAAACATAATATTGTAGATAGATGGCATTATAAGATTAGGAAAACTTATATGGATATTGTTATATTGTTGATTAAGTTAAGTTGCCTATATTTAAAGTTGTCTGTTAAAGTCTTGAAAAAAAACCCCTCTTAATTTGAGAACGGCGACGGCTGCAATGATGTTTCGGGATAACAGAATGGTTTTGCATTGCGCGACGTATTCTCTTTAATGTTTTTATGTGGGAAACTTCACGATATACATAAAGAAATATACGAGTTGTAAAACGGTAAAGTATCCTAGATTTCTTATGAAATGTGATCTTAAGCAATTTAATGCTAAAAGAGAATATATGAAACGCGTTTTTTAGATGTAGTTTTTAAAATGTAGAGTAACGAAAGGCAGATCAAAGAAACAATTATTTATCTAACTTAGTGATATGTATTAACTTTAATATTTAGTAAGCACATTTGAATTAATTATACATCATCTTGAAAAGTAATATTATCGCCAAACCATTTCTCCTTCAAATGTGCCTAGAGGTTGAAAACCCTGTTAAGTCCAAGCACTCCTACTACCATCCCTGAAATTGGTAAACATTGGTAAAGTATTTCGCGTCATCTACTATATGCAGCTTTTCGTATTGGAAATAAAGAATTGGTTTTTACAAAATTTTTAAGAACAGTAAATTCTGTCCAAAGAAATGCATATTTTATATATTCTGTTCTCAACATCAAAGTACGTAGATATTTTTCCCGTCTTAATGCTGCTCTACAACTTTGCAATTTATTTCATTCCCTCACATTTTAAATAAGAAGTCATCAAATTTTCTCTCTATTCACGTAAAGTTATTTTAAGTGGTCTTATCGTAAAACTTCAGCTCTTTTATTAAATTTAGAGATCAGTTTCATGACTATAGCTAACCATCCTGAAATGAAGAAGTTCAAGTCTTTGATGACTCCCCGTGTTTGACCACTGTGGCCTATAAAGCTAGCACAGCAAGAGTATTATAAAGGCTACTCGATACATTTAAAATCCAAATTCTTTAGTTTTTTTTGAAAATTTATTTGCGCAAGAATGAGCAATGGAATTTCAATTATCTAGATATGTAGCAAGGCTCAAATGAATGAAGTGAGGTACAAAAGTTTACTCATGAATAAATAAAATTATACAGATTTAGTATACTGAATATAATTAAAAAATACAATTTATAAAACAAATGAGGAAAGAAGCTGCTTTACTATTGCTTTTTCCCCTCTTTTCAGTTTCATTTTGCCGTTTGTTAATATACCTCTTAATATTACCTCATAGTTACTCAAATCTTTATCATATTGTGAATAGACGAAACCCGTTAACATGCGATTCATTTAGCGAATTAATCATAATATGTTAATAACAAACGTATCTGTACCAGGTAAAGTTGCATGCTGATGCTGACCGTCAAGACAACAGCTGGAAATGAATATGTTTGACATGATCTTAAGGGCGTGGGTTATTTGGTAGTTTGGGGAAACAAAAGGCTTCTTTTATCCTACATTCTTATAATGATATTACCAAATATTGAATGTGAAAGAATTAAGCATTATATATTATGTGATAAAAGTAGATGAAAATGTTTTGTTTTTCTGCCAGAAAAATAAAGACTATTAGCTAGATCTTTCCCTTTGAATTTCTTATAAAATATCGGATAACCAATTTTTTTTACAAAAATACGATTACGATTATGTGTTACAATTATATATCGATATTATCATCAAATACTTCTCCAACTGATGGATAATTTTAATTCTTTCATACGACGTATATGTAAAAAAGTTGCATAGGAATTTCTCACTATAGCAAATTTGGAAAAAGAATGTTACAAGATTCCATATGAATAATAAGTTACACAATAATAAATTAAAAGAACACAAATTATAGGAAAATTAGAATAAAATGATCATATTTTTTAGCATTCTAATAAAAATGTGTATGTTTTAAAATTTGCATTCCATTAAATTTACTTATCCGAAAGATGTTAATTTTTTTCTTCTTTTTCAGATTTTAGATGTTCTTAAACATTAATATTCATCGAAATCTGGATATTATTCTTTGTCCTTCACAAAATATTCTTTATTAAACATTATACGTATACTTGATAGTAAAAAAGATTTATAGTTTATTATGAAAGATTCTACTGTTATTTACATTAAGGATACTCAATTCGTCGGAATGTTTTTCACAGAATGTAATTTTAGTTAGAAAATTAACTGTTTAATACAAAGCAAATACTTTTTTTAATGCAAATGGATGCAAAAAATTCTTACATTTTTTTATTATTTTTTCTGGCAAGTATTTTGATGAAAGTAAAGGTTAGCTATTATTATTTATAACTTTTTCTTCTTATATTTTACTTTCTCATGTAAGTATTATAAAGAAAGAATAGCAATTATCAAAAGAATTAGAATTCGAGAATTTGAGGAATCACCACGCTTTAAACCTCCGTGCTTGAATGTAACAGAATGAAGAATGTTTGAATGTGACAAAACGAAGAGAGCCAGATGGGTAAAATTTGGTATGAAGAATTAACATTTATACACCAATCGAATTTTGAGGAAAATCTAACAAGGGATTGATTATTTGTCGGTCTGTGCTTTTAGGAACACATAAGCTTGATAAATCAAAAACAAAATTATTTAAATAAATCTCATATGTTAAAAGATTTTGTGACTACAAACGCAGATTTAGGTCAAATTTTTATTTCAATCGAGTGTGAAAAACGCATCTAAAACACAAATTTCGTGTTTCGGATACTATCAACTACAAACCAAGATTTAATAGCCAAATAAACGTCTAAGGATAGCATCAATAAGAACGCTAAATTCAAATCAAAGGTTTATATTCGTAATTACTGTACACCAGTGCCGTGCAAGGCGTTCTCTGGTATAACACCTTTATTAGAGTGTATGCGAGAAAGTTTTGGGGCGGCAACCCTAACTGGTTGATGGAAAGTATCTCACGAATTATTCTAATCCGAAAATAACTGCAAATGAGAATACCTACATTTAGAACACTACAAAACACCTTACGTCCGTATCAAACGAATGCTGAATACAAAGTCGAAATCTTAAGAATGTCTAGCTAAATTGGAGCAATCTGGTTTCCAAGATTCTGAAATTGCTTTAAAGTTGAAACTCTTATCCTTTCACCTTATAAACTCTGAGGACAAATCACAGCTACACTGAAATTCGAAATGCTAAGAATAGTTTTAATACACTATCAAAAGAAATTCTTTCCCTCAAACTGAATAGACATATATATTGTATTACTTCAGTTTTAAATTGAATAAGAATTGCTGCTATTTGCCATTTATCTAAAATTATTTTGTTGAAGCTGGAGTTTGTGTACAAGAGTAAAACAAAAATGGATAGAACTTTAAATAGAATAAAAATTTAAATGGAATAAAAATTACATAGAATAAAAATT
>JAPMOR010057163.1:0-29663 GCA_026543865.1 Argiope aurantia
TTGGATGGAATTGTTCCTTCAATTATATGAAGAATTAATTAGAATAATCAATTTTAAAGGAAAATCATCATACTTTCAATCATAAAAAATAAAATATCACTGCACAAGTATAGCTTTTATTTGTAGAAAAAGGCTTGGAAACAGATAAGTGAAGAAAAACCAGCTTCTGACCAGAAGTTCCAAAACTGTTTTTCAGATAACATTTTAGCAGGTATTCAAATAACAATTTTGAGATCCTTTTTTCTTAACTTCCCAACTTAGTCTAGAATATGAGAGGATAAATATTTTCAACGCTTCATTTACAGCAGGCTTCTTTCTGTTGAAAATAAAGTTTTTTGAAGTACCATTTTCCATATAAAGTGTTGAAAAATAATTTAGAGCTTATCGCAGTGTAGATAAATCAAAAAATGTCATTAGAATTGAATATGATCTTATTCAGAAATATTCCATATTCTGATACTTGTAACCACTAAGCAGTTTTTGAATAAAGCTTTTTACAAAGAAAGTGACGAAGTCTTTTCAAGTTTTATTTTTTAAATGGCATTTTTATCATATAAGTGTATTTTCCAATATTCTTTTATACTATATTCAGTTAAAAATTTTGCATACAATATTAAAAAATGAGTGTGTATATTAATTAGAATTTTAAAAAATATATACATAGAACGTTTTGATAAAAATAATATATATTCTGTGCTCTTTACTCGAAATTATATTAAAAACTACAACTGACCTAAAAATTATTTTTATCCATTTCAAAGAAGTGTAGTATCAATAATGTACTTTTACAAAATCGTTTGGTTTTAAATGAAAACTAGTTCCCAAAAATATTTAAAAAAATAATTTAAATATACTGCTGTCGTTTCCAGTGATATATAGAACTCTTAAATTGATAATTTTTAAAGTCCTAAAATAGTTTTAAAAAGTATACAAATCAAATCATAAATTTACACTACATTGATGTAATATACATTTATATGTATGCGAAAGCGGAAAATATTGAAGATTTGTGGTTTTTAAAACACAAACAGAGAAATATTTCATTTTGAATTTAACAATTCTCATAAATCGATATTATCAATAGTTGTGTACTGAATGAAAAGAAAGAGAACACATGCTTATGGATCCAAAAATTATTAATGACCATTTTTCAACCGAAATTATCATTTGAAACGGAGTTTTCTCTGAACCTGATGGTTATGTACGTAAAATATCCATAATTTCATCTCCTCGTAAGGATGAGTTTTGTATGAAGGGTGGTATTAAGAATACGGATACATTTTATTTATATGAAAATAAATAACTTGTGGAATTTAAATGCTTCCGCAATATATATTAATTTAAACATTCACTTGCTGAATGAAATGTTAACTATACTTCTATTTCCATAATTCGCAGTTATTAATGAGTATGTTGTAAACGCTGGAGGTAATTTCATTTCTGGTTCTTTATAGTTTCGTCATGTTATGTATGTTCGTCGTATGTATTATCGGATACTTATTTGAAATTCATATGTAAGAAAATTAACGAAGTATAAAGGAGTTTATTATTTTGTCAAAAAATAAATCATTTTGTTAGTATTTCTTCACTTGAGCTGATTCTTTAAATGTTTTGTTATTATTTACGTATTGATAAAAGCAATAATTGATTTTTTAAATTGAACAATAGTTAATTAAATTTTTAATTTTGTTAGATAAAAAATATATATCACACTAGGTTTCTAATAAATAACTGGTTAATTAGATTAGTTCAATAAATGAAAAGTTTATACTTTTTTTTTATATCAAAGATAATTTAACGAAGATGATATGGGCTGATTATCGAACTAGCATACACATTGAAATAAGAAATTCTAAAATTTATTTCAATCGAGTAATAACATAACATCTTTTCTTGTGATTTTTTATGCATATTGTTATTTATTTGAACATTTTCAATTTAATATATAATAAAATGAAATAAAATATGTAAAATAAGATGTAAATTAGATTCCATTTTTTAGCATTATTATTCACTATTCAGTCTCATTTTTTTTACTTGGACTTAACAATTGCAAAAATTAAAATAATATGTGACATATTGTGTTTCCATAAAATACAGACTCTATTACGTAAAGAATTAACAATGTTTGTCGCAATCTCATACTCAAATTAATCTGAATTAATAAGCAACGTGTTTATTATGATCAAAGATTTATAGAAAATAATTTATACATCTATTTATGCAAATTATAAATGTTAATGCAAACTTTATAATCTTAACAAATCTTTTCAATTGTGATTAAATGGTCTAATTGGTTGACTGACTTTGTTCAGACACTCTTGACAGCGCAGCTAAATGGAATTGCAAATGACAATTAAACAATCTTGTAGTTTTCGGCATTCTCTTTAACATCTGTTGTCAATTGAAGATAATGTTTTTCTAATATTATGCTAAAAGTATCCTCACAAAAATAGAGAAAGATATAATCATTGTAAAAAGAATTCTTCAGCTTAACGTTATCGAAAAATTTCAATCAAACCATGATTCCAATTAGTTTATCTTTCAAATTTATTTGACCATTAAATCATCTACGTATGACAACAGTAATGAAATATTCTTTTTATTTAAACGGTATTTTTCCTTATGTTTTTGCATCATTAGTATTTCTTTTAATTTTCAATGTCTTACCGTGTCAAACATGATTGTGTATATTAGATTATATATCGCATTTTTACAGCTATTAAATCGCATTATCGCATTATCGCATTTACGCTATTTAAAGAGTTGCAGTGATCAGAACCCTTTATTTCTTTTATTCAATACACTACGCCTTCTGAAATAAAAGCATAAATCAGTGAAAAACTGATTCAAACAATTTAAAATATCAGTTAGGCTTATATTATGAGATCATGTAGCGAATAATTTTATCAAAAATATATATTAAACTCAAAACTCTTGTTTACTAAAGTCTTGCAGTGTTATTTTCACTGACCATCGAAAAGGGGCCGTTTTAAAGTATACTTATAAAAGGCTTCGAACATGAAATTCGAGGTAAAGTTCTTTACTTTTTAAACTACAACGACAAATACTTTATAAAAAATCCAAAATCTTATCTGAACATATGAAACAGGAAAACTTCGAAAACAAATTTATCTGTTAAAACGTTTTATAAAATGTCAACAAAAGCAAGAAGGGTGCCATAATTATCAGCAATGTATCCCAACAGCCCATTTTGTAGAAACCGAGTGGACACCAATTTGACATCGATAAGTTATAGCAAGATGAAAAAAAAAAGCCCCTTCGTTTGTTCTTTTCGAATAAAAAAGATGAGGTAAGTGATGTATTAAAACGTTGGTTCGGTATCTAGAGACGTCTGAGAGGAAATATATTGCCGTGTAGGAATCGAATTTTTTACTCGTACTATTTTCTGTCGTTCTGTTGTTGAAAAACAGATACTCGGTGTTGACATTTCTTAACTTGCGCTTCTAAACTTTCAAGGTTTTTTCGTGCCTCCCTTTTTTATCAAAGAGTAATTCAATTTTTACGAGAAGAGAAAAAGGAATGAATAGTTGGATCTGACTTCTTACGTATTCTTTCCGAAGAAAGGTAAAGCTGAGGTGAAGAACTGAAAAATAAGAAAACCCCGTTTGATTCGACAAAGTGAATGCAGGGTAATTTGTTGAATTAAATGCAATTTTTTTAAGTTCTTGGGATACTTCTGCCGAACATGTGTATATGCAGAGATTATTAATTGAGAGGAAAACAATAATTACTTAACAAAAGTTTATATATATATATATATATATATATATATATATATATATCTGTGTGTATATTATTGTTTAAAAATATTTATTTTTATAGTAGGATTATAAATAATAAACTATCCACATTCATTTAACTCGTCGAGAATTGTGGCTCTGTTAATTTTCAATTAAGTGTAGCTCAATGTTCATGATTGTAAGCTGAATACCTTTTTCAGAATCAATTTGTGACTGCCATTAACGTTTTTTTTTAAATCATATACCAGTTTTAGTCATTTTGTGTGTGAATTAACCTAATAAATTCACTTTACATGCCAAATATTTCTATTAATTGCTCAGGTGATCCATCTGCTAACTTTTGCTGTATTCTAACTTCACGTTCTTCATACTTTTTAACAGTTCACTTTTCTCGTATTTTTTAACATAGAAAGAAAATCATGTGAATAAATATTTATTGAAACAATGAAAATGTTTTGACATTTAGATCAATAACGACATTCGAAGAAGAGTCAAAAAGGGAAAAAGGATCCAAAATCAAAAAACAGGTGCTTGATGTTGACGTTTCTTAACCCTTTCTTCTAAACTTTCAAAGTTTTTGTTAATTTTTAATTGCTTCAAAGGGGAATTTCTTACAAGACAAAAAGCAAAGAATAGTAAGATCGGATCTCTTATGTATTCTTTTCTAGAAAGATAAATATTTATACAGCGATTTTATGTGTTACAGGATTAAATGTTTATACAGGGTTTACACATGTTTATACAAGCCCTTTAAGCCCTTCCGTCACCATTGTCCCCCACTACAGTCAAGATGCTAATTGAGAGGACGAATACTAAGTATTTAAGAAAAATTGGGATATATCCCCGTGTGTATCTTTTATTATTTTTTTAAATTGTATTTGTAATAGAGTTACAAATAATAAAACAATCCAGTTTCGGCAATTATTTAACACGTCTAGAATATTGGTTCTGTTACCTTTCAATTCATGACTGCAAATGAATGCACTTTTCAGCACCTAATTGTGATGGATATCTAATCCACATAATCTTCACGAACTAACAATAGGAAGTGAAAGAACTAATAATAGGAATTGTCGGGATATCAAAGTTGTTGTTTTGTTAACCATATACCAGATCTAGTCATTTTGTGTATGAACCAACCTAGAATCAAGTTTCATGATCTCATATTGCTGTCAAATGCTCAAGTCTATCTTATATCTTTTGCTGTATTATAACTTCACATTTTCCACACTTTTTAAAAGTTCATTCTTTTCATAGTTTTGAACCTTAGAAGAGAATCCCGCGTATAAATATTCGATGGAACAATGGAAATTATTTAACTTTTATATAATCTATGAAATATATTGGAGAAAATTAAGTATATATATATTTTTTAAATTATCAAAATTTAGGGAAAATTTGTGCGATAATTGTTAAATATATAGTATTAAAAAGAACATTTTTTTTAAAATTTATAATTAAACTGCGAAAATAATTTTTGTGCTATAATATTTTAGGAAGTTATCATAGAAAAAGTCCATATTTCATTTAATTATCTATAAATAAATATTTTTTAAAAAAGAAACTTTATCTAAAATGCACATTTTAACAATCCAATAATAAGAATAGTAGAAAAGAAAAATCATTAAAAATAAATAAATATCTTCAAAAGACAAACGTAGAAAAAGTTTTTTCCTCAAACATTTTCCAGGAGCTTCTTTCTTGTCAATTTCGTTAGGAAAGAAATTTACTTTTTTGGAAAATTAATTTCTCATAGATAGCACGAATTGTTTCCTATATTTCTCAATTTGGGTGTTAAAAATAATTTGCTTTTAGGAGAATTTTTAGAGATTATATCGATATATTATTTTTATTGATCAAAGCCTTTCTTTTACAGTCTCAGTGATATCACTTATTATACATAAACTCCATTAAAAATATTGCCTGGAAATTTAAAAATATTTGAAGTTTGACTAATTTATTTGCAGAAATTCATTGCTCGCTGTTTATGATCATTTTTTTCAAATCTTTGTACAATTGTTTTATATAAAAATCACGTTTCAAATCGCTTTTTTAATACGTGAGACACTTTTCAAATCGTTGTTTTCATATAAAAATCAGTTTTCTTTCAATATTATATTTGTTTTGATGAGTTTGGCAACCAGCCAGATTAAAACATCTGTCATGGAAATTTTACAGCATTGAGGCGATGACAGTAACCTTTATTATTATAAAGACAAAACAAAACCGTTCCAAAAATTATTTAACTATTACCTAAATTTAATATGAATATGATATGATTGGGAAATAATATTTATGATGTATTTATTCATAAATAAATTACTATTCAAACAATCACTAAATTATTCCGAGTTTGAGAATTGGGATAGTTTTTCAGTCATTTTATATGCATTATCATTTTCTAATACATTTAGGATGCATAGATTCATTTAATTTCTCTATTAAAATGAAAACAGTTCAATTTAATCAGTAGAGAGACATTTATTGTAACAGATGTAAGGTTGATAACCTGCAGGATTTCAAGTATTTCCGAAACATTAACTTTAGCCAGAATATTATGTTAACAATCAATTATCTTTGAGTATGATAATATTTACTCTCCCTTCTTTTGTCACTAGTAGTAGTAGTTTGATAAACCATTCCATTATCTTCTGCATTTTAAGATATTTTTATAAAGCAAATGCAATTCCCAATTATTTTGTAAAAAATTGCACATTTTAAATCTATTATAAGGAAAGGTAATGATGTTTGCCGTTTTCTGGAATTAACACAAATCTTTTTTTATCACAATCGAAGTTAAATTAGTATATAACAACTACTGGTTGGTATTGAAATTTATTTATTTAAGCTATAACAGATCAAACAAAAATTTTATGACTGACACTTATTTATATCAAAATCATTTTTACATTTGTGCACTTGTATATTTTAGCTATCATATCACCAGAGGTTTAGGATTTCTATTTTTAATGTGGCTAATCTATATGTATTTTAAATCATTTTTGTCTTAGTGTATTTCAAATAAAATTGTAAATAATTTTTAATTTTTATCTGTATGAAAACTCGAATGAATTTACTTATTTCTCTTAAAATCATATATTTAAGGAAATATCTGAGATTCCATCTACACGTAACATAGAATCAATAATCATAAAATTTACTTAACATATTTTAACAATCATTATATTGCATTTTTATTCAAATTATGCAAAACATATATCGTTTAATAATTTAATTCATTGAATAAATCTTTACTATCGAATATAAGAGGACGAAAGTGAATAGTAATTTAAAGACAAAAATTGAAATTACATCAAATCGTACACTAAAAGCAATAATTACAAAACTGAGCCGTTATAATTATGTAAATTATTTATTTTATAAGATGGTGATGCTAAAAATTTCTAATGTCTTCATTTAGATATAAAGTTAAATGAATTCAATAAGATACAAATATGATATCTTTTTGATAAGTTATTTTGAGAAAAGTTAGTTCTTCAAAATATTTAAAACGTGATGCCATATGAACTTTATTAATAAATACTTATAATTCCTACAATAAGTAAATAAGCATCTATTAACATCTTTCTTTCTGATATTTTTATGCTATTATAAGAAAGGATTTTACATTTAGGAGTTGCATTGAGTAGTAATAGAGAATGTTTAATATATAAAAATATATTTAATTCAGTATTTACAAAAGATTAATTGAACATTGTCGCTGTTTTAAATATAGATTTTAATTATCTATGAAATGTTCTAATATTGTTGTTGTTTTATTTAAACAGCTAAAATCCCTGTAGCATTTTTTTAAAACAAGAATTTATAAATAAAACAAATTGAGATAACAGTTAAGGTTCTTTACAGTATTTACTACCTTATGTTATAAAATTGAAGGTAGAAACTCATTATTTAAAATACGAATATATTTTATAGACCCTCAAATATTTAAAAATAAATTAGAAGTTGCTCATAAAATTATAGGTAATATAGATTTTTATACATATTAGTATTGCGAGTAAAATGCTTGTTTCATGTTCTTATTAAAATGCATGTTTCATTAGTAAAATGCTTTGTTTCATGTTATAAATATTATAAAAGAGTTTATGATATTTTAAATGATGCAAACTCAATTTTTTTCTTCATTGAATTTTACAAATTTGGTATGTACAAAATTATCATAGTTAATTCATTTATCTTAGAATATCTGTTTCTAAGTACATCTTGAATGCGTACAAATGAATGAAAAATGTAAGAAAAGCGCCAAAAAAGATAAATGTTGACAATCTTGCCAAGGAAGATACGGAGCAATATCGCCACCTCATCAAAAAATAATATTTGCTTATTTGCTCAATTCTCTTTTTTTTTTCTTTTTTTTTTCGATACCACAAGAGCATCTCCTTTTGTATGTTTCTCCCTTCAACACATACAAAAAATTGGGGGGTTTTTCCCTCACTTTCTTGCAAATAAAGAAATAAATTGTTAAGGAAAAGATTCAGCACATCACATTGAGTGCGTATTTAAGAGAAAATTTCGAACTTTCCTATTCATTCGAAAAGGAAACTTTTTTTTTCTTATATTAATTTCTGTATTGTTTATTTTTTTTTATAAAGCCGTAGAAATTTCTCCGGAGAGTTGCAACGAAAAATGTATCAACAGAAAACGCGAAAATATCGATTAAATTTACACAAGATTGAATCATAATAGAGCAGAAAGGAAAAATAAAAACTCAAAGTGTTTCCCCTGTTTCCCCCTTTTTTCTATTCTAATTTCCTTTACGTACTTCGTTAAATTTTCTGATTTATTCTTGGAGAGAACTCCTTAAATGGAATTTCCCATTCATAGTGATAAAGCAAGCCAGAGAAAAAAGAGATAAATTCTAGTTTAGTTTTTTTAAAGATGTTTTTAAAATTAAATCACTTTTTTTCTTTTTTTAAATCATAAATTATTATTCTAATGTAAAAATAAATATTTTTTGATTAAATTAGCAAATAAGAATTGAATTATCAAAAGAAATAAGTGGATTTAGTACATCAAAGAATTTAATATTGAGGAAAAATGATTTTCATTGTTCAAGAAATCAGGAAAATAATTGTATAAATGTGTACGTAAAATATATACGCAGTTATTATTAAGATATTGCATATATATAGATGAAAACAAAGATACAAAAAATAAAAAAATATAATCATGAAAAAATGTAATATGTTAAAGCTAATTTAATTATTTTGCTAATTAAAAATACGCTGTCTATATTTATGAAAAAAATGAAAGCTTGTTTATGAATTTTTTATGCACATTTTCAGTCTTTATCTATTTTGATAGAATTTCACATATAGTTTTGATGGCAAGTGAAAGGCAAGTGTCAATATTTCTAATTTCAAAAGTAAAATAAAATAATGTTTAATTTATAATTAAATTGCATTTTAATCAATGATACTTATTTGTTTTTCATCCTCTTCATTTATGCATTTTTAAAATGTAATCTCATGAATTTCATTTCTATTCTAGATTAAAACTAGAAACTTTACCTTTTGAATGATATTTTACTTCATTTTCTTAAACTTTTTTCCTACTTTTAAGTAATTTTTTTAGTTACTTTCATATACAATACAATGCATTTATTTATCTGATGAAATTGAAACTAAATTTATTGTTCCATTGAGTCTTTCAAAACCGAGTTTTTGCAGTATTAAATTTAAGATAAATATTTGCCTTACTTCGATTTTTGAACATTATGAAATAAAATGTTTACTTTCATTTTTATTAAGTACTATAAACGTTTATAATTTACATGCAAGGATAATCGATGGATTCTTTTCAATTCATATTTTTCTGATTAAGTAGCTTTTGAACGCGCTTTTATAACTATATAGATTTTGCTCTGATGTTAGACGTCTTTTTAAGAAATATCACACTAAGGTACTAAAATATTAGAATTGGCTCACTGAAGATTTTAAAGTATTTCTTTTTTTCCTCTACTTTTAAATATCTTTCATTAATTAATAACGACCCCACTCATTTTTACATAATTTATGTATTACCGAAAAGATCATAACCACTCAAACTTCAATTCTGCATTACACCACTTCGAAATAAATACCATTATCCGAAAATCGCTAATAATGCCGAAATTTTTTTCTCTGTTTACGTAAAGAAATGTAGGAATATTAATACCACAGGGCAGTAGATGTTACAGAAATAAATTTTTGTACATAAGTTTCGATTTCTTTCTTTTTATCTTCATACAAAAATTGTACATGCATTTCTAAATCTTTAATATACTGACAATGTTTCGGACATAATTTGTAGAACTTGCAATGGGTGTAACTAAATCTTCCAATTTATTAATGTAATTTACATACAAAAATAAATTTATATGCTTTGTCGAGTAAATGCCAATAAAAGATTGTTCGGTACTTTTGATGTTGGAGTAATATCCCAGACTTGCAGGAGATCAATGCACGTTTAAGAGATTAGGAATTGTTATATGATATTATATGATGAGGAGAAGAATTTCATGCTGGTTTCACATTGAAAATGGCATCGATATTGAAATGAGCTCCCCCTCAGATATTTGTTATAACACTTAAAACATAAATTTAAAGTAATTTGCACGTTCAATATTAACCATGAAACTACTGTGCTGCATTTCCCTACTTACAAATGAACTTTCAGAAGATTGAAGACATTTTCTCTCTTTTGTAATAAATGACTTGTTTGTTAAAACAGAAGAGCTAGTATAGCTGAATCTGCATCGCGTTTTGGCATATAACATTTTGAAAGACTTTGTGTACTAGTTATGTCATGCAGCATATCCAGCGTTTTTTATTAGTATTTGCAAGCTAACAATGCTTAGCGACTACGATTTGTCTAAGATTATAAATTACCAATAGGTGTTTTAGAAATTCGTAAGCTCAGTGCCCATTCATTTTATACAAATAAAATAAGCAAGGACAATTATCTGCAACTAAGGTTGAGCATATTTTCAATTCCAGAAATAAGTTGATGAGCTTCAAGCCACAAATATTCCAAACATATAGACCTTTTAATATTAAAAAGAATATCAAATATCATCTAAAACGTCGAATATTAGCTTGGCATAAGTTCATGTAATCATTTTCTTTTTCTTCCCACAAACAAAACTAAATTGTTCATATCGACTTACCAACTGAATTAACCACACAGATTAAATTTGAATTCTTATCAGAAATATGACATAACATTTAGACAAACATAAACTAACTTTATTGTATCAGACCTTTTAATTAGACCATTTCATGATCTCATAAAGCTAATATTTCCTTGTCTAACATTCTTTATCATCGCCGGCATTTTTCGGAAAAGAGATCCGGTAAGTAGTCTGAAGCTAGACATGGAGTAACTGCAACTTGTCTCTCATTTATCGGGATGTTAACGAAGGATTTCAGAATACTCAGTGTGTAAAGGATAATTTTCTATAGTTACTGCACACACAATAAAAATAAATATTCCATGGTGCAATACAATACAGTCAATGGTGTGCCAAAAATCTTCATTCAAATCTAACCATACCTTAATGAAAAATATGATGAATCTAAGTGAAAGCATTCAAATATATTTTGAAAAAAAAAATGACTTTTCGAGTTGCAAAAGAACTGAAATGAATTAAAAGCGCAGTATTATGTAGTAATTCAATATAAAACTGTACCTTTATATTAAATTGTTATTTCGCCAAATAGGACAATTAAAATGCAAGTAAAAAACTTGTTTGCGTTAAAAAGCAACAATACTGTGATCTTTCTTTCATAGTCATATGTTTTCTTTTTTGGTTAATACTCTTTTTTGACAGAGAATTTTAATGGCGTCATGTCATGTCATATATTTTTACAATGTGAATTAATTTTAGGTTTATTGCATTTATTTTCTATTTATTTCAGTAGATTCTTTAACTTCTCTTAGAGCATAAATTTGAATGAAACTTTTATTTTCTTTCATAATTTATTTAATGAATATTAATTAAGTTTAATTTTGGCGTTTCAATGCAATTTTTTTATTTATTTATAACATAGTATTGCATAAAAACTAATTTTACATTGTTTTAAAATTTAAAAGTTTGCCTTTTTTAATGATATTATTTAATATAAGTACAAATTTCTCCTGAATTTTGGTGATTCTTAAAATAATTTTTTTGTATAATTTCCAAAAGCTACTTACATTTTCGCCCTCGGTTTTAAATAATTTTAGTATTTCATCTGGTATTCGAAAGAAAGATTCTTTTTATTATCCGTTTTGTTTGCAAAAGAAATAAAAGTAAAATTACAATATCGCGAAATTTAGAAGATAATAAAATTAGACGATTGAATTTGTAATAGTTATATGATGACAAGTTATGGTTTCTTTTAAAAGGGTTTATGTAAAAAATTAATAAAATATATGTATGACTTTAAAAATTAATAAAATGTATGTATGAATTTATAAATTAATAAAATACATGTATTAAAATGGCACGGTTTTAATTCTTATGGCAATTTGTTGCTTAAAAAAGGTTTTGTATGAATGATGAACTAAGTTATGTCTAAGATATTTAATTGAAATTAATATAATTTATACTTGTGACAAAATATTTAGTCAAATATTTAAGATAGATAAAACAACAAAACAACAAAATATTTAAGATAGATTGGTAAAATAATATACGAGGAAAAGATAAAGATCAAAAATAAAAATGCAACAACAAAAATTGTAAATGAAATGAAATTCGGAGTTAAATCAGATTAAAGAATTAAAAAATCCTTTAAGAAATATAGGAAAAATGAGCGGGGTACTTAGTATAACTAATGTCTCATTGATTTGGCCTTTACTTTTGTATGTACAGTGCAATTTTATTATTATTTATCTTGTATCGTGGATTTATATCATTTTTTCATCTGCATATCATTGATCTGTTCTAACACTTGGTATGAAGACAATGTCATTTATTACCTTAATGGCTCTATATTGTCTGTAGAAAATATAATATTTTTCTTTGAGAACCATATTGGTTTCATCCGTATTGAGTACATTGATATACGCTGTATTGTTTGCAAGTTCTGTTTTCCCACTTTTAATGTTGATTTATTATTACAGATATAGATAGACTGATAAAAGTTATTTATTCTAAAGTGAAATTGAAATACATTTTGATATGAAATTAAAATTCTTATGCGACATTAATTTACAGTTAATTAAACTAGACATTATTGATTATTTTCTAAAATTAGTGGATTTTTAACTAACAAGAACGCTGATTAAACATCCAGCGTCAAAAAATATAAGTCCATCATCCAAAAAATATAAAGAAAATTGGTAAAAGCGTCGAAAAAATGTATCGCCTAAGAAATGCAAGGTTTTGTAGGTATTGATACAAATTCCAAGGAATTTAAATGGAACTCAAACTCATATAATCCTTTTGAGCATTTTCTTTCTCACTGAAAAAATACTTAGGACACTTTGCATCGTTGCATTAAAAGGAATTTGTTTACATATTCCTGGGCTATAAAATTATTAGATTTACCTAGATAGCATTACGTGGAATATTCTAGAATTAAATTATCATATAGATGGAATAAGTTTAGAATACAAAATAGAATTTCGATACTCATGAAAATACCATTAGTGGACAGGCTGGTATGAAAATAAATCTTAGAAAAAAAGTAAAAATAGTGGAACAGATTAATCGAATTTTTTTGTACATCATAAATTTATCTTGTGTGGGTGTTTTTTTGCAAAGAGCAAACGAAACTTGCTAAAACTAGAAGCTAGATAAAAGAAAAAAAATCTGCTTCTATTTCGTACAAAATTGTTAGAAAGTGACATTACAGTTATGGTATATATTATTAAATGATTCTGCTTATTAAAATAGTCCGTGTTAGGATAAAAAAAATCTGTCAAAACAAATGAGTTACTATTTCTATGAGTTATTTCTGAATTGTCCCAATTTAATACTACTTGAACCCAAAATTCACTCAAATGACATTAATCGAGAATATATAGCAATGGTGTTTCATTCTTTTCCATAGTTAGTGCTTGTTTCAGATTCTCTATAATTTAAATCATCATGAGTGGATTCCCAAAATATTTTCTCACGCTCTCTAGTAAACTTGTTGTGCCAGAGAATTCCATACGGAGCATTGACATCGAATAATTGTAAAATTTTAACTTTTGGCTTGTGTTTAGAATTTTTATTGAATCTATCATGTCATCCTTCGTGTATTATTTGGCGATTGATGTATGGCATGCGTCACAGTATTCAAAAATTGAAATTGTATTTTAAGGACGTTTTTTCCAACTCATTGAAACAAAACTTTTATACAGTACTACATTTATTCCATAAATCACATACCGAAAGTTTTATATTTATGTTTTCGCCATTTGGAATTAACGCGTTTACATGTTTCTGAAAATACAGGCAATCAACCAATAGTTGAATGTGGCTCGAAATTATCAGGTATACACTCCATAGATGTTAAATCTTTTCACCAAACATCATTTATCTTGGTTTTTTACGTTTTGTAATTTTAGTGTTAACTTATATTCAAACAGCTAGACAAACGGGACATATTTTATTCAAAATTTGATAGACATTTACAAATTTGATGTATAAAGACTCAAATCTCAACCATGTATCATCAAAGTCAGTTAACTTTATCATAGACAGATAGACAGGTAGACGGACGCTTGCTGAAAATGTGAGGGTGTCTTTAGATGTGTGAGATTCGTTAATATATCGAGTTCGAATTTTTTGACGATCACTATACTTTCATTATACTACATATATAAGAAAGTACTTTCTTTATACTTTGTAAAGGATAAAGTAAAATTTGCGACAGGATTTCCAATAACGCAATGTTACAATTTCGAAAATAACTATCTTTAGTCAGCTGGATATGAAGAGAAATTTAATTCAGTTTGATCCCCAAATAAACACTCAAAATCTCTTCAGCATTAACGTACTAAGCTATAAGGGGTGTTCAAATGAAAAGGTATGAAACGACGGTGTGGGCATAAATGAAGTCTTTTTTCAAAGTATACATCACAGGCCTGAGCACAACGATCCCATTGATTAACGAGCCGAAGGATTCCTTGTTTCCAGAATTCCTGTGGCTGTGATGAGATCCAGTCCTTCACAACGTCCATGAGTTCTCCATCCATGGTCCGCTACTTGCTGAATTCCTTGAGCAGAAAAGAACCATTAATTCCAATGCGCACTGTGAGACACTCCGAACACTACGCAGGTCCGCCAAGAACAAAAAACCGGGTCTACTCATGTAGGTGTGGTTCGGCTTCATGATAACGCCTTTCCACACGTCTTCAGGTTCACACACGCGTAAATGAACAGATTCAAGTGGCAGAAGCTCGACCATCCACCCTAGAGCCCGGATATGTCGTCCTGCGATTTTCATGTGTTTGGTCCACTGAAAAAACATCTGAAAGGGAAGCGCTTCAACTCGGACGGCGAACTCAAGGCCGCTGTGAAGGACTGGGTCCCGTCACGGCCACTGGAATTCTGGGAATAAGGGATCCTTCAACTTGTTGATCAATGGGATCGTTGTGCTCAGGCCTATGGCGTATACTTTGAATAACGTTTTCATTTATACTCACAGTGGCGTTTTGTACCTTTTCATTTGAACACCTCTTGTATTATTATATAAGGCAAATATAATGATATTATATAAGAAATGCCCGTTTCCATACCTGCAACTTAAGTTGGTCAGAAATCATTAAATTTTCAACTCGGGCCCCAAAATGGCTAAGTATTATAACTGTGTTCATCTGGGGTTTGAAGAAGGAAACGACGTGTCATCAAGTAATAAAAATTCAAATCTTCAAAAATGACAAGCGGACAAGAGTCATAGATTTAATTGCAAGATTTTACTTAAATTTTTAGGACTGAAGCATCCAAATTACATTTTCTCGGATTGCAACGAGAAAATAAAATGTATATGAAACTGATTTCTTGTCTATGATGTTTAAATTTCAAATGGCTTTTAATTTCCATATTGTTTCTACAGTTTTGTTTTAAAAATGTAAATATTTCAATTGGAACATTGACATTTTCATTTATTTTATTTTTGGTTCATTCAGCCTGGTCATTTATTTTTTTATTCCTGGCTCCTTTAGTTGTCCATTCCTTTTTAAATAAAAGAAGTGATTAAACAAATTGTGCTTAGTTAAGATTTCACGTGCTTTAAAAATTAACCTCGTAAAAGATTTATTTTATTTTATAGCAGTTTGTCTGAGAAATAAGGGAAAACTTTCACATCAATATAGAAAGAACATCTGTTCGGAAGTTAATAAATTATATAAGTAAAAGCCATAGGAAAATTTTAAAAACTCTTAAAAATACATTGTAAAATTCATTAATTTTAATAAATGTCTACATTTAATATTTTTTTCTATCAAAATGATGTTTTTATTTTTAGAAACTATCCCCCGTTTCTGACCATACATAAATTATCATAATTTTTTTTATCTTTTCTTTACATATGTAAGGTTATTACAGAACAATAATCTATACTTCTTTAGATACAGAATGCAGAAATTTCAGAAAAACAAATATGTGCATAAAGCTAGTTTTGCTTTATAATCAATAAATAAAATTATAATTCGTTGCTTATGATTAGCAAACTAACAACTTTGTTTGAAGGGGAGAAAATATAAATAAACATCACTTATTTAATTTTGCAGTTGCGCAGTCAAAAAGAGATTATTCGATGTGACCGCATAAATTGCTGTCTTAATCAATCAAGACTGTTTTTACAGCTGCTTTTATCACAAAGTTTTATGAACAAAGCAAAAAAAAAATTCAATTGCTTTTGTTTTTCTCAAACAGAAACATGTCACGCCCTAGTTACTCTCTTTGAAATTTCGAGCAAGCACAAACATTGTTATTAAAATATATATATATATATATATATATATATATATTGCTTTATTAGGGAAATTTTTTTGTCATTAAAATTCCAAATATTCCTTCAGATCCAGATAAAAAGCATGCCGCCAATTTCATTCTATTCAGACAATGGAATAAAAAATATCAAAAAAGCCTTTTAAATGCGGCTAATGCTTTAGATTTGGAATAAAATAATAAAATTATTTGAAGAAAGAAAATGAATATTTGTTGCTTAATATTTAAATTGTTTGAAAAAACTTAAAACTTTTATGTTTTTTTAATATTCGTTTATATTATTTAAATATGTGAAGCCACAATGTATAAAGCTAACGAATATTTAACAATTTAAAAATATTTTTATTATTTTAATATTTGGATTCTGAACAAAGGTTTTTCAAAATTGCACTAAAATTACATTGAATGACAAATTATTTTTCGACATAATATAAAAATGTCTTTTATTAGAAAAAAAACCATTTGGAAATTTCAAACAATTAATATTAAAGGTAAAAAATTATTTACAAGATGAAAGATCTAAACTAGCTCTAAAAAATTATTTCAAAATGATTGAACAGAAATTTTTTTATCTTAATTATTATCCGTAATTATTATAAAAAATTACACTTTCAAAATATATAAATTATGAACCAAGAATCAGTTTAAAATTAAAAAGAAAAAAAGAATTTTATACAATCTTTTATCTAAAGATAATGCCTCACTTATTTCGATCTAAAATTGTGAGATTTATAGCATGGGTGAAATAATATAGTTATTTGTAGCCACTTAAAGTTAACAAAATTAACTTCATTTTAATTTCTGAATTTTAAATTCATTTTTCTTTTAATCAGAAACATTTTTTTATTTTATAGAAAATAATATTACCAAGGGAAAAAATCCTGCCATTTTGTTATTTCTGAATTTAAATTCTTTCCTACCGAGTTTATTTCACTTTAGTGTTTTAGCATAAATGAGAGAGGCAGTGAAACAACTATAAAAAAATACACCATAGTTTTAATGAATAAAACTCACTCATTTATATTTCAAATAATTCGATAAATGTAAAAATAATTCTATAGAAAGCTAAAATGAAAGCAAGAATTTACATATGGACAAAAAAAGATGTGAAGCTATAGTATTCAGAACTAAATAAAGTATAAAAATCAAAGTTACTCTTGTACATTAAAATCAGCTTAAGATTTTTTGTTTCTTTGCTGATAATAAACACACGATTCGTGGATTTATTATCAGCAAATCTGAAGTACATGTTCTTTTACAATATGCCATGTCATAGGCAAAACAAAACAAGCTTTTTATGTTAATTATTTTATTATTTTTCATATTTTCGTTTTACTATATATTCTCTGAATTTTGTTAAATAATGGTTCATGGCAATTTTATTTAAATTAATTTTGCATCTAAGATATCATCTAGTACTTTTTTATATCCGCTTCTGATAGTTATGTCATAATTCTTCCCAAATAATACATTTCAGAAGTATTGTTTAGAAAGATACATTAATTTGATTTCCTATAGAGTGCATAAAATATTTTATCCTGATTATGGTAATGTTATAGTATATGGGACTTTAGGCATTCTAAAATTATTTTGATCAAATCAGTTACTCGTTATGTTTTATTTGTACTATTATTTTGTTTTATTATCCAAGACAAATTGATATCTCAGCTATATTGTTCTGGTTTAGCTCTCTAAACTGAAACTATCAAATGTAACCTAGGTGATTATGTACGTTTTAGGTTTACCAGTGTCATATTCTTGCCTTCACAGCTAAAAGTTCAATGATCGATTAATTTATTGCCTCAAATTGATTGTTTTATTTTAACAAAAGCCGTGCCTGTCTATACCACGGACAGGGTATGGCAAAATCTGAATAGATTCTATAAAAACACGATCATAAAAGCAAATGGAGAAAGTTAAAAAAAGTAAGATATGAAGGAGCGAAACGGTGAAGCTATTTTACCTTGTTTAACATCTTTAAGAGATAAATTCATATTCTACTGCCTCTATATCATACTAATATCTTCATTAGGCGTCCTTATCTTACCAATGGCAAAATTAATTTCAGTGGACTTAACTTGAACCCTTTCCTAGTATTCGACTGGATTGGATCTGGTAAAATTTGCACCTGGGAAGCAGGGTGACTGTGACTGCAGTGATAGGTAGGTTTACTTGATAAAATAAATTCATTTTAAAAAAGAAGATGAAGTTGTTCATATATGGAGAGAAATTATAAATAATAATTATTTGAGAGAAAGTAGTACTCGAACGAAAATAATGTAATATATTAGTACAGCATAAATTAAAATTTTAGTCATTTAATTTACTTATTTTAAGGATAAATTTAAATATTATTTTTTCAAAATTAAACTAAGCATATAATTTATAAAGAATAAAAATTTTAGCAGCAGCATAAAATATCTTATCAGGATTTTTTTTTAATTTTTAGACTATTCATTAATCAATTTAGATTGATGCAAAATAAATATTGTTACTTCCTTTGAAATATGAAAGTACTGAAAGTGTAGAATACATTTGAAACGAGTATATATCAGCATCTGAAACTAAATTATCTTTTGCAAAATAAAAAAAGAACAATTTTGCTTTCATCCTTTTATTAAATAATAAGCCAATTTTCAAAAAAAATAAAGTAAGGCATGTGTTAAGCCATAAATAATTCCCAGGAAAAAACTGTTATCACGATTATTTTATTATCTTTTAATATTCTCCAAAAATCCATTTTAACTCGCTGAATGCTTATGACGCTTATTAATTAACCGGCATAAGACATTTTACATCAAGTGCAAGATGATGAATTGCATTCTTTCTGATATCTTCGTGTAAAACATTTAATATAAAAATGTAGTAGAAAACTGAAGCAATTATAAGCAATCTATTAAATTAATGATTTAAGCAGCTAAATTTGTTATTTATCTTTTAAATTAAGTTATAGTTAATATTATGTGTTTCAATGTCATGTTCAGTTTATCAAATTCTTTGAAGTTTTTGTTAATATAAAATATTAAGAATAATCATTTCTGTTTTAAGTCGGTTGATAAATAAATAAAATATTTTATTGAAATTCCGCTAAAGGAGGTTTAAATATTTATGAATTCAGAATTGCAAAATTTGAATTGTCAGCACAATTTTTCAATGCTGCGATTGAGTGCAAAATATTCAAAAGGATTTTACTTTTGAAAGCTCAAATTAAAGCGATGTAAATAAAAATTTCGGGACCTTCAGTTATACTTTTATTCCATTTTGAAACAATACTTAAGCTACTTCAAGATGTATTTTCGTAATTTACCATAATTAAATAGCAAGAAAAATACGTGATCCTTTGAACTGCAAATTTCTTCACTATACCAGCAGATTTAACACCGGCGAATTTAATATTCACTAAGCCAGTTAAGAAAACGTAGAAATTAGAATTCCGTATCTTACTATTGGTCACATATGGACTTTTAAGAACGTAACGGCAATAATTAAATATTTGGAAACCAAACCATACCAATTAATGTACAAATTTTCTTTTTGGCAAAATTAGAAAAAAAAAAGACTGTTTTAGATTTTAAAAAAAACGTGTAAAGATCCTTTAGTTTAGAGATTCGCTAAATGATTTGCTCAATAGTTTGTAGACAGGTTAATAAATATATTACCTATTTCATGAACCAAAAACTTATCTATATTTCTATCCCTCTTTAAATATTAATGCTCGATTCTTAAATATTTCAATTTTTTTGGATTGTAAGGCATTAAAACAACAAAAGAAAATTTATAAATGAATAAATTACTTATTTTCAGTTCAGGAAATGCAGAATACATTTAGAACTTATTATATCAAATGTGAACAAAAAAATGCATTAAAGTTTAATTTATAATGAATTTCGTCACAAAATTATATTAGGAGTTATAATATGAGACGGTAGCTTTTAAAGATGTAAAATAGCCTCAAAACGTATATAAATGTAGATATAAAAAACATATTAATTTTTTCCAAAAAATGGACTAAAAGAAACTGCTCAAACATTAAGAATATTAAATGTAAAATTTTTAATGTGCTTTTGCAAAAATAATTGACTTATGTAAATTTATCATTTTCCTTATTCGAAGTCTCCAGCAGTTTTAACGAGGTAATTAATTCTAGAAAGCATGAAAGAAAGCAAAGATTTATGTGAAAACTAAATCATTTAGTGAAGCGTGCTGGAAGGAAAGGAAGAAAAGGAGAATTAAACCTTATTTCCCCCTTAACATAGTCATATAGTAAGCTTACTTTTATGCCGAATAAAATAAAGTTTATTTCCGCCTATAAACATTTTCTGAAAAATATTTATAATCGATCAATTTCAATTGATATTTCTTACTTTTCATGCTAATAAATCATTTTTATTTTTCCATTTTATTATATTAATGGATACTGACATCTTCATCATTATCAAATAATACTGAACATAATATTAAATAAACGATAAGGAAAAATTAAGGAATCTTATTTACGATTAAATCGGTTATAATAAACAGTCAAAATCATGTTCCAGTGTCACCATAGAAATATAATTTTCCATCATTTGAAAAAATTCAAAAAATGCTTTATACAAACAGTTTAAATAAGTTAAATATGTTCATGTAAATATTAAAAAGACTTTTTATCTATTATTTTTAGGATTTATAACACTATTTATAATAAAAAAATCGAACTAATCCCTTAGTTTTATGACGGAACATCTGCAAAAATTTATACTTATGGAGCGCCAGGCGAATTTTTTTTTTTTTTTTTTAAAAAGATTAATGTCGAACCGGATAGTGTAAAATACTATTTTATTTATGTATTAACTTCGTTCCCTGATTTTCGCAAATAGTTTTATTAACATTTATGTTCATACTAAAGACTGCAAAAAGAAACAAAATAAAATGCAGCAATGTTTACAAGATTTAACGTATTAATTTAGAAGTAGAATTTTATTTACAAAATAGTTTGAGAAATCTAGAAATGGCGGAAACAATGCCAACCGCTTGCTATAATGAAAAGAAAACGATTATTGATCTAAAAAGTAAACGAAATAATTCGTTCATTACAAGATAATATGCATGATTAAATAGAAACGCATTTAAATAAAACAAAATAAGTATCATTGCATTTTTCTACCTTCGTTTTAAAATTTCATTCATAACATACAAAGTCCTAAAAACTTTTTTTTTGATAAAAATATATTTGAAAGAAATAAGCACTACAAGTCTAAGCCAAAATCATATAATTGATAATAAACTTACATTTTTTGAAAGAATATCCAAGTCAAATTCTAAGTCTCATGCAGTTCTAAATATTAGTTTGTCATTTCGGCGTTTATTAGTCTAATAATTTCCCTGAGGCGTAAAACGTAAAGTTTCGAGATGATTGCTGTAATTGTCTAAGGGTTTCATACAGAAACCGTTACTGAAATTACCTGGGAATTAAAATTAATTATAGAAGGTCTTATTCTCCTGAAACAGTTTCTTCTATTTTGTAACTTGGGATATTAATTTTTATGAGTAATAATAACTGTTACGATCGAATAAATAGCAATTACTCGGGAAAGTGAGAAAATCACATTCCTTCGAAGTTATATAATTATCTAATGAAAGGGAAAAGTTAAAGATATTTATGAATTTCATTGCTATTAATTAATGTAATAGTAATTCATTTAGAAAACAACTTGGTTGGCTTAATTAAAATCATACTATTTAGATAAACACTCAATTTCACACAAATGTTATTTGAAAACTTTTATTATAAGAATTATCTAAAAATGAATTGTAATGCTGTTTCAACATCATTTGTTCCAACATTTGGTCTTGCGTCTAATTTCATTTTACTTGTGCGAATAGAAAATACGATTATAAATAATAATTAATTTTTATTTTATCTGCTTGTATTTAGACCCCAAAAGTGTTTCTAGGTGAGCATACGGATGGCATTGAGAGAGTTTTTTAATCTTTTCTTTCAAATTTTGTACTTGACAATCATTTTTTTTTCTTCAAGTATACCACTATTTGTTTTAATCCAGTTTCAGCGATTAATTTTAATTTGAGTGTTCCTGAATGTTATGTAGATATGAGATCCCAAATTATAGTTTAAGCATGCTTTACATTACGAAAAACAGTTTCAAACCAGAAGTAAGAAATTGGAAATTTTCATTTTTCAACCAAGAGATGGTGGGATGAAACAGCACACAAATAAATATTATAAAATGGAATGAAAAATATTAAGATGTTTATAAAATATGTATTGCATTTGCGTCTTTTCCTTTTAATTATATTTTCATGAGAGACAATTCTAATGGTTTAGGTAACATTTTATAAAGCTAAATTTAAAATTTCAACCAGTGTTCATATTTATTTAAACCTTCTTTTTAACTGTGTATCCATGTTAAATAATAATAACATTGCAACATTTTTTCTAGAATAAGGCATTGACAATTATCGTACGGTGATTTCTAGAAAACAATGGAATCATAATTGTTATTTAATGGATTCAAATTTATTAGCAACAAAGACCCAAAAAGTGTAAAACTTAAAGAAATAGAAGAGAGATATGCTTGTCATTCGGGAACAATTTATATGACATATATTTTGAATTTTCGATCTAATAATCATCAAAACGATCAGCAGTACTACAAGAAATCAGTTTTGCCTCAAATTATGAAATTAAAGAGTAAAAACAAAACAGAAACTAAACTTTTTTACAGTCTTAGCTTAGCTATTCTTAAGCCTGTTTTGATAATGATATTATTAATAGTGTGAAGAAAGCTGTCCACGTTTAAAAACAAATTGAAGTGAACGGACTTTTCACGAGCTTGAGAGCTCTTGTTCCATCAATATAAAATAAGTTTCGTAACCGATTATATTTTTTAAGCATTGTACATAGCTGTGTTTTGAGTATGAAATAATAAAATATGTTGCCCCTAAATTAAATAAATATTTTAAAATACAAGTGACTATATTTGCTGCTGGATTTTATCATCTTTTTTGAGTAATTCACCGAATTAAAGAAAAAATCTAATCAGGTAGATTTAAAGGGCCTGATATATCGAAACACTTCTGAAACGAACTTGAATGTAGAAAATAGTAAATGTATTAAACTAGCTTGCGATGTTAAAATTTAAAAAGGAAAAAATATGTTGAAATAGAAGGAAAAAAAATACAGTATGCATAATTGTACGCATAACATTTTTTTTTGAAAAATAATATTTATTGATATATTGAAATAATTGTAAAAGATATATCAAATTTCAAAGCATATTTAGCTGAAGAAAAATTACAGCAATTCATAAAAAAGGATTAAAAAATAAAATTTCTGAGATATTAAGTTTTTTATATGCAGACAATTTGATGATGATAATTAATTAAAATTTCTTGATTTAGATTTATAAATAAATTTTTAAGAAAACCAAATTAAAAAAAGTAATAGAAATGAAGTATTACAAATCTATATACATAATCAGAAATAAATTATGAATGCTGAATGTATCGTAAATAAGTATAAATGTAATTTATAAAATATCAGAAAACTTTTAAACATGACAATCGATATTGTTTGTCGAATAAACGTCACATTGCAAATTGCAAATTGTTATTGTTGTAATACTAGTTAATATGTCAATTAAAATATTCTATGAATAATATCGCTAATATTGCTTCATTTTGTTTTATATTTATAATTATGAATTATATTTTAGTATGTTCTTTATAATTTGAATTTAATATCTTGGTTTAATAACAAGGAATTTCAGAGAGTTTCAAAACTTATACTAAAAATTTCAACTTTCAGAAATACTTAATATAACTAGAAACTATATTTAACTGAATTGAAACTGAATGTGATATATGAGGTTTTTCTTGTATCGTCTTGAAATAAATTAAATGTTCTTTGAAATATATATTACATAGCTTTAAAAGTATTACAATAACAAATTGCTTTCACTAGAAGAATACTTTCTTTACTTTATTAATAATATATTCCAAAAATACTTAATATTTCTAGAATATCTTTGTACAGTACGCGAAAAAAGTATAAGGACAACATGTAATTGCATGAAAATATGCTTTATTTCCATTTCGCCTAAATGAACTTTTTATATTATTTACTTCTGCTGCATAATTTTGTGATAACACTTATACCACATAAAAAACATAATTTAGCTTCAAAATATTGATTTTACAAAATTTAACATTAAAGGAAATATGGAAAAAATTATAAGGACATGTTGTAAAATACTTAAAAAATGTTTCAATAATCAAGAAAACTACCTTTTTTGTCAATCACTTGAATAAGCCGAGAGGTCATAGATCCTGAAAGATCTTTTAAAATGTCCACAGATATTTTTTCCCAAGCGTCTTTGATAGCGACAACAAGATCTTGTGTACATTGATACTGTGTGCCGTTTTTATAAACTTCTCGGGCTAGAAGTCCTCTTAAGTTTTCGATTGGATTAAAATCGAGACTTCTCGCCGGCCAATCAAATAAATTTACAGAATTAGTTTCAAACCAGAGTTTTGCACTCGTAGAAACGTGTATCGAAGCATTATCCTGCCGAAAAATATAGTCCCCTGAAGTAATTAGTGGTGCTTCAGGTAACAAACTTTCTCCTAACATATCAACATACCTGTCCGAATTCATTTTACGGTTGATAAATACAATTGGAGTGGTTCCATTTGCCGCAAAAGCGCCCCATACCATAACCGAGCCACCACCATATTGACGCCTGGAAAACACTTCCTTGGTCTTTCGCAGATCATACCAAAAATAACGAAAACCATCAGTTCCATCAAGATTGAACTTTTTTTCGTCCGAAAAAATTGCATCAGCCCACTTTTGACCAAAATAAATGTATTTTTTGGCAAAGTAAACTCTTCTTTTCTTATGATGATTTGTAAGAGGGGGGCGTGACACTAATTTCCCATAAGAAACTTGAGGATGTTTACTGAAAACATTTTGAACAGTCCTTGTTGAGCATGGTGAACTGAAATTTTGTCTAACTTCATTTGCGGTTTCTCTTTTCTCGCAAGCTCTCCTTACAATCATTCTTTTTTGTCGAAGAGTGAGAATTTCTGGTCTCCCAGTTCACTTTTTCATACCATACATCCCAAGATTTTTTAGAAAATTATAAACCCCCGTTTTAGATCTCTTGATTCTTTTTGAAATTTCCCATCCACTTAATCCACATTCTCGAAAAGCAGCAATTTTTCCTTTTTCAGAGTCAGAAATTTGAGTTCCTTTGGGCATCGTTTTAAAATTCACACTGAAAGTCGCCGAGTGGGAAATTCTTTTCGCAAATGAATCTTTTAACTCGGAATTGTCATTTTATGCTTTCAAATATGCAAATTTTTAAATAATTACTGGAGAAAAAGCAATGTCCTTATACTTTTTTCCGTTTTCATTTAGGTTTAAAAATCAAAATTTTAATTTTAGCAGATTTAAAATTGAAAATTTTAATTACTTTACGCATAAAATATTTTAGTTTTACTTCTATTTTTGCTGCAAAAATTTGCATACGATTCTGTAAACAAGGCTTCTAGATTTGACGATTTTTCGCGTGTCCTTATAATTTTTTCGGGCACTGTATATACATTCAATTGAAATTTAATGAAATATATGATATTTTTTATAATGAAATAAATATTCTTTGAAATACATATAATATAGTTTTAAAAGTATAATAACAACCAATTGGCTTTCTGTAGCAGAATATTTTATTTATTTTATAAATCTGTCTGAGATTTTTAAACAAAGAAATCCACAAATACTTATTCATAAAACTAAAATTCATTTTTAAAATTAAAAAATTTGAGTGATTTCCTCATAGGCACATAACTTCAAAAATATGAAATTATACAACATAATAGGCTGAAAAATGAAGAGATTATTCTCCACAAAGATGATTTACTAGTTCTAGTAGATTAGATGTCGAATTATTATAATGTTGATTAAAACATGATTACATAATTTTTCATCACCGATTTTTTAATGATACAATAACATACTAAAAGGGAATTCAAATTTTTACTCAAGGCATATGTCCATCTTTATTCTTGCAGTCAAATAATTTTATTGCATGTTACTTGATTTTTTTGTTTTTTTTTTAATAGAACTATCCTTTTACTATATGAAGAATTAATAAAATTAAATATTTTTTTCAGGGAATATCATTATATAAGTATTTTTAAAGGAAATTAAAAAAATATCCCTATACAACACAGTTTTTATGTTTAGAAAAGAGCCTGAAAATAGATGAATTGAAGAAAAGAAAAACTAACTAACTACTAACATGAAGCTTCAAAAACCGCTTTTGAGAATATGTTTTAGCAAGTCTTCAAATAACAATTCTGTGATCCTTTTCTTATCTTTCCAACTTACTCTAGAATATGAAAAGATAAACATTTTCAACGCTTCATATACAGTAAGCTAAGTTCTTTTCAAAATAAAGTTTTGAAAACTAGATGTATGAGATATGTAACTGAAGATCAAAAAGTCCTTAAAATTGAAGATATTCTTATGCTTATATATTAAATACTCATACTTACAATCTCTATACAACTTTTGAATAAAACTTTTTACCCTAGAAAGAGATGAATTCTTTTCAAATTCCACTTTTCTCAATAGCAGTTTTATTACATAAGTCTATATTTCAATATTATTTCATCCAATATTCAGTTTAAATATTTTGTGTATATTATGAATTTTTATATTATTTAGAATTTAAAATACGTAGAAAGATTGTTTGGAATAAAATATTAAATATTTTGTGCTCCTTTCTCGGAAATAGTTTACATAATGCAATTGATCTAAAAATTCTTTTTATCAGTTTCAGAGAAGTTTTGACATCAATAATGCATTCTTATAAAATCGTTTGATTTTAATATAAGTTAGTTCTTAGATATAAGTAAAGTAGTTCTTAGATGATAAATAAAGAATTTAAAACATTCTGATATCATTTTTAATTATATATAGCTATTAAATAGATTAATTTTAAGCCTTGAAATAGTTTTAGAGAGCACAGGGTTAGCAAGACATAAGTTACCCACTTCAGAGGACTCTAAAATGCGTTCTGTCGGTCCAAATAGGATAAAATGTGAATTACATATGAACTTTACATAACTTCAGAGATGCGCTTTACATTTATTAATTAAAAAATAGTACAAAAATTCACCAATAGGTGGCGGTGTAACACAAATGGCATCTATTGGCATATATTGAAAATGTGAACATAATTTGCGTTACAGCGCATGTCTATTCCCCTTTTTCTTTAGATAAATGAAGGCGGATTCTGCACGAACATGAGTTTCTTCTTGGTTCGGTCATGCCTACGTTGCAAAAAAAGCGAATACTGGTGAATTTTTTCTACCAGAACCAACAAAACTCCCTCGAAGCTCTAAAGGAATTTCGTCGTATGAAGCAGATACGAAGAGGTCCAATGTCTAGAGGTTCCCTAAGCAAGATGTAGAAATTAGAAAAAACTGGGCAACTTGGCATTCTTTCAGATAGAGGACGAAAAAAAAAATCCCGGCTTACAGCGTCGAAAATGTCGAGACTGCGTTCATTAAAGCAAGCAGTCGGTCGCTTCATAATAGTGTGAGTTTGCCGGTTGTTTCTCGTGTTCTGGATATGCCGCATTCGATTGTACAAAAAATCGTGCGGCAGATTTTGTATTTTTATCCATACAAAATCAAGTCTGTGCATCTGTTGCAGGATGGGGACTTAGAGGTCCGTAAAACTTTTGCACTTCAATTCCTTGCTCGAATGGTGGTTGACACAATTTGGCCATGGAACATTCTGTGGAGTGATGGGGTACACTTTTGACTCAATGGGCAAGTCAACACCCATAACTGTCAAATTTGGGCAGAGGAAAACTCTCACGTTATCAAGTAACAACCTTTGTATCCTGAAAAAGTGACACTATGGTGTGGTTTTCAGCTACCTTTATCATTTTACCGTATTTCTTTGAATATATAACTTCAAATGGAATCCAAACCTGTTCCGTCACAGGGCACATCATGTATGCTGAGGGATTTCGCAATCCCAAATCTTCAACGGCGTGGATGCCTTCAAGACATCATTTTCATGCAGGATGGTTCACCACCTCGTATTGATCGTCGTGTAAAGTATTGTTAATACAGCATTTCATAGAAGGTCGAGTTATCAGCCGTCATTTCCCATTAGCATCGTCTCCTCGCTCGTCGGACGTCACCCCTTGCGACTTTTGGTTGTGGGGTGATTTGAAGGACAATATCGACCTACAAGTCCATCATCTTTACCATATCTGAAGCACAAAATTCGATGCCATATTCTTAATATTCCGGCAGATTCACTCCAATCATCTGTAGAAAATATGGTTCTCCGATTAGGGCATATTGTTGCAAATGTAGTAGGAGTTATTGGGCAATTTTAATTTCATTTTTTTTAACAATCATATACCATAATGGTTTTTATTGTATTACAACGCCACCTAACAGTAAAATTTTTTTACTAATTTTTTTTAATTTAATAAATGTAAAGCGCATCATCTCAATAATCTGTAGTTCAAATTGTATCTTATTTGGATCTACAGAACGCATTTTAGAGCCCTCTGAAGTATGTAACTTCTTTCTTACTAACCCAGTCCCCAAATCATATCTTAAAATTTCACTATATTGACATAAAGTATAATAATTATTAAGAGACATAAGAAAGCGGGGATTGTAGATTTATGGTTTTAAAATACGAATGCTCTGAAATATGTTTCATTTTAACTTTAATAATGCTCATAAATTCGATATTATCAATAGTTGTACAGTAAATGAATAGAAAGAGAACTCAAGCTTATTGTTCCTTAAATTATTAATGACCATTTTTCAGTCGAAATTAACAATTGAAAAAGAGTTTTTATAGGATCTAATGTTTTGGTAATTTAAATATTCATTACGTAATTTTCTCATAAGAATGAATTTTGCATGAA